>OX457027.1:15798319-16250902 GCA_949752745.1 Protula sp. h YS-2021 | reverse complement strand
TAGTGCCCACAGAAGCTACACACCAAGTTTCATTAAAATCCGTGCAGTTGTTCTTGAGATATCGTGCTAACAATAGTCAATCAAGAGTTGAAATTTTCAAAGTCCAGCTGGTCCATTTTCCTTGGACGAACCTGGCCCATTTACAATACCGATCTGTCTTTGTTCCCATAGAAGCTACATACCAAGTTTCATTAAAATCCTTGCAGGAGTTTTTAAGTTATCGTGTTAACAAGCTCTTGATGACAGACCGACAGACCAACCGACCGACAGACCGACACGCGGTCAAGCGCATATATTCCCCACAGGTTCTACCTTAGTGCCTCGCGTGTTTTAAAAAATCTCATTCACTCTGGTGAAAGGTTTTGAATTTAAATCCATGTTCAATAATAAGTTAAAAAGAGGATATGGAAGCCAATTTCAGCATTTTTAAAAGTGCAGTTTCCGACGAGGATTTGCTACTTATACCAACTCAAAGATTCTGTGATCCATCTAAATTGGAATGCGACAGTAGCGGTGTCCCACCGCAGAATAAGAGATACAGCATTATTGCGGAAAGTGAACACGAAGAAACCTTAAAAAATCGGATACCGAAAAATACGCAGCAAAATACATCAAGGGGATTTAAGACATACTTGGATTGGGTTCGCTTCAGAAATGAACAGCCGGAAAGCGCTTTAGATGGCATGGGTAAGCACGAATAAATATCTTTCATTCACGTCAAAAAATTTACGGCAGCTGTCTTTTTTTTTGTGTGTTTAAATAACGGGGGTGCGTGTTAAGGTGGGGGTAGGGGTGGTGATGGTGGGGGATGAGCGGATGGGAACGGATGTCAACTACAAGATCTACATCTACAAGATCTAGAACATGGCCGTAGTTGTCTCATAATACCGTAATGTCAAGTACAAGATGGCCCACAATATGGCAGCGGCCACACTTAAAACACACGATATGGCGACCGTTAATGAGCTCACAGCCCGAAAACTACTTTTGCATAATTAAATCGTATATTCATACTCTCACAACATAACGCCTTGTTCTTTGGCCAAACATTTGCTTGGTTGTAACTACTTTTCTTCCGCGGTACATAATTAACAGCGGTAAAAAGTTTTTCGGCACGAACGCTAACAGGGTCACTTTGAAAACAAACTGACAAAAAAAAAAAAACGCCACCTGCAAATGTTGAGATTCATCGGTCGTTATAATTTCGGTTTCTTCTATTTCTTCCCCCATTATCATTTGTTGTTCGGCGATATCGCACACCTCTGTCTCTCGCATATTATGCCGCGACCGCAGGTGACGTTTCATTTCGGCCAGATTACCAAACAAATATTCACAATACGCACACTTGTACACCTGTTTAATAAAAAAAAATAAAATTTATTAAAAAAAAAAAAAAACAGCGAATATATAGTTTTTGTCTCATGCTCGTTTCACATTGGCCGATGTTTTTAAGTTTTAATATTGGCTACATAAAAACCAATGCTATACCTTGGCATTTGGAGCGGTTCGTTTCGTAGATGACAGGGCACTGTCGGGGTCGTAAAAACACCCTTTATGGAAGCGTGTGTAGTGGATTTTCATGTAGCCTAAGGTATTAGCCGAGAAGTCGCAATGTTGACAAACGTGCGCTTTCACGATATCGTGCGTTTCCATGTGCCTGGTCAGGTGAGACTTCTGGGTCGCCTGATAGTTGCATCTAGACAACGAAATTCACTGTTCTGAGGGTCACAAAACCACATTATAGCTTTAAATCTGTTTTATGGGGATAAATCAGTTGGTGGGTGTGTGTGTGTGGGGGGGGGGGGGGGGGAGGGGAGGGTATTTTATACTGGAAATCATTAACACGTCGCTATGCGTTCAATGTTCTTTCAAAAGTTCCTGAATCTTGTCAATGGGCGACAGAACATGATCTGTATCTATTACAACACCTGTAAAATCATGTCAAAAATAGGCAGAATAGGGCACAAAGTTTCCTCTCCTGTCTGTAAGGTTATTTTCTGCCGTGGCGCCAATGATCTGAGACACGCTTCATCACAGAGCACTTCTCAAGGCACTAATTCAAGGTATTGGTATTTGTCACAAATATATGTTGGTACTTGACGGTACGGTACGTTTTCGAGGTACTTGATACATAAAAACACGTATTTAAGGACACCCGTACTTGGCACACACAAAGACACATATTTGAGGACATCCGTACTTGGCACACACAAAGACACTTATTCGAGGACACTCGTACTTGGCACACATTAAGACACTTATTCGAGGACATTCGTACTTGGCACACATAAAGACACTTATTCGAGGACACCCGTACTTGGTACATATGAAGACACTTATTCGAGGACACTCTTACTTGGCACAAATAAAGACACTTATTTGAGGACACTCGAACTTAGAACACATAAAGTGACGTCTTTGAGGACACACGTACTTGGTACACATAAAGACACTTATTTGAGGACACTCTTACTTGGCACACATAAAGACACTTATTCGAGAACACCCGTACTTGGCCCACATAAAGACACTTATTCGAGGATACCCGTACTTGGCACACATAAAAGACACTTATTTGAGGACACCCGTACTTGGTACATTTGAAGGCCTTGCCGTATTTGTGGCTCCGCACGTGCCACCGTAACGCTGTTTTGGATTTGTACGCTTTCCCGCACTCGTTGCACAAGAACGGCTTGTCATTCGAATGTTTTAACAGGTGCGTTTTCAAATTCGTCTTGCTCCTGCAGTAATAGGTACACACTGGGCACTGGCATGAAAGAGACAAGCAACGGAATTAAAACACAAAAGTAATAAAATCATGAATACAGATTTCAAAAGCTTAAATCATTTAACTAAATCTTCAAATTTACACCATATAAATGTTGCATATTTCAGTTAAATAAGTGTTTTTTACATAAATGATTCCGTGATACAATAGGTCATACATAAAGTAAGTAGTGGTTTTGCTGTTGTTTTTATTACTTAATGGTGATGATGATGATGATGATGATGATGATGGCAATGATGATGATGATGATGATGATGAGTATTATTATTATTATTATTATTATTATACAATAGGTCATCCATAAAGTAAGTACCGGTATTAGTTTTGCTGTTGTTATTATCACTTAATGATGATGATGGCGATGGTGATAATGATGATGACGATTATTATTATTACTGTTTTATTTTTATTATTGTTATTACTACAGATAATTATACAGACTTTAAAGGGTTTGATGCCTTCGTGTATCCAGAGATGTCTCTGGAAATCGGCGTAGGCCCGCAAAAACGTCTTGTCACAATGTGGGCATTTGTACACCCGCCTGCCTGCACGACCAGAAAAAATACACATATCACAGTGTGGGCATTTGTACACCCGGGTGCCTGCACGACCAGAAAAAAAATACACATGTCAGAGTGCGGGCATTTGTACACCCGCCTGCCTGCACGATCAGAACACCCATGCACTCATGTCACATGCGGAGATCACAACTGCTGCATTGTCCTTTCCAGTTTGGTGCAACGCTTTTTTATAAAGAATTTATGAATTTCAAATCCAGATTGTCGTTCACCTGTCTTTATGCAAAATATTTGATCTGGTTGCTACGTTAGTTAAGGATATGACCACCTTTTTCACCTCGAACTAGCTTAAACTTCAACAGAACGGCAAAACTTTTCCTCACAAAAAGTCTTCGATATACATTTTATTAATTTATTTTATTTTAAGTTCGTATTTAGCTTCTGAACTAACCAATTTGCTTCTTTGACGAGGGAAACACCATTTTATGCTTTTCCTCTGGGTCCAAACCTCGGTGTTTTATGCTCAGATGTGCCCTTAGCAATTTGAAACTGAAATTCAAAAGCACTGTCTTTAAATTCATGTGCGCCTTGATTCATATAAATTGCAATTTATACTTGTACAAATGGAAAACAGAAGACAGACTGATTTCCAACATTTTAAGTTTCTCGGCTTTTCTCTTATATTCATATCAAACCGGCATATTTTTTAAATGGCTTATATTTTTACGAAATTATTTTGAAATCTCTAAATTGGCGAAAGAAAAGTCAACACATTTTGGAATTTTCCGACCCAATGAGAAACTAAAGAAAATGGTGTAACTCGAAATAATTAAGAGAATATAGTTCTTCATTTTTTTTTAAGTGTAAAAAACTAAGGTAGAACTGTGGCTTACTCTGGGAACTCAGCCCCGCAGAGAGAGCAAATGGCCGCGATGCCGCTGTGCATTTGTTTCTGGTGCGTCCACAGCTGTGTACGACACGACCCCTCGTAATCACACGCAGAACACTTGAAGATCACCTGCTCGTGTTCCCGCTGCACGTGGCGTTTGAGTGTGTGCTTGGAAATGGCGCGAAAATCACACTGTTCACACGCGAATGGTTTCTCGCCTTTGAGTGCGGAAAAAAAAACAAGAAATGGTTTATGGTGTGCAAAATAGCGTCGCTCAGACACAATTCACTCACTGGGTGCTTGGTACCATTTAAGTTTATTTGCCATCCATGACGTCAGTTTGGGTCCTTATTACTAAAGCGGATATGGAGATGGTAAAACTATCATTTTTACAGCTGTTATTTAAAATATTACTTCTATCAAAATTTATATATGACGTATTTATGTTTTCGATAAGTATAATTTAATTGAGTCGCTATTCGGTAAAATATAATATGGCATTTTATCTAAGCAGTTTCACCTTAGTGGAGATACGAACATATCAGTATATGTTTACTTACTAAATTAAATAATACATGTAATGCCGCTTACCGGTGTGCATTTTTAAGTGAGGTTCATAGTCACTATGTAAATAGAAAAGGCGGCCGCAAAATTCGCACTCTTCGTTGCCATAAACTTGGCGTATATACTGAAAAACTTCCATGGTCAGGGGCTGATAATCAAGCCTTTTATATACAGTCCTGGACGCTTCTGCTGGCGGAATGTCACCTACAAATGGCAAAGATGTCACAGACTAGGGGCCGAGTTGTCCAAAAAGGGGCGAGTTGGCAAAGGGCCGAGTTGTCCCATCCCTTTCGGGAACCTTGTTTTGTCTTATTTTACACACCACAATTTTCATATATGTGGCCAGTCACTAACTGCGTTCGCGTATTTTTAAATTGATTATAACACACAAAAATGTAACATTTGATTTAATTAAATCCTTAATTTACATTTCTTCAACTTAGAGTCTCAAAACTAAACACTACTGCCACAGATTTATAAACACGAAATAACGTTGGCAAGGACCATATACACCATTTAGTTTTTCTTCGTTCTAAACTTTTTATCCAATTAAGAAGAAGAAGAAGAAGAAGAAGAAGAAGAAGAAGAAGAAGAAGAAGAAGAAGAAGAAGAAGAAGAAGAAGAAGAAGAAAAGGGAAGAAAACGCATAAAACATAGAAAAGTATTTACCTTTCGGATCCGATGTGTCCATTTCTTCTTCTTCATCTGGTTCCTCCTCTAGATACACAAATATATGAGGTGATTATTTATGCAAATAAATGTAAAAAATCAAAGCGCCTTTTTAAATATCGTACGATATCGTAAGATAAGACGCGACATCATCAACAACATCGAAAAAACTTAAACCAATAATAATAATAATAATAATAATAATAATAATAATAATAATAATAATAATAATAATAATAATAATAATAATAATAATAATCATCATCATCATCATCATCATCATCATCATCATCATCATCATCATCATCATCATCATCAATGCCACCGAGAACAATCACTTTGCCACGCTTATATTTTCTCCGAGGCTCATGAAGATACAAGGAACATTCACACAAACTCCTGTTTACCTGGCATTCCGGTCTGGATAACCCGCGCGGCCCTGTCGGGAGGATCACCTGGGTCTTCTCGACTACTTAATGCTTGCTCTAAGTTTAAGGTTGCCTCTTGTTCCTCCTCTAATGTTAATCCACTGAAGTAATCTCGGTCGTTCCCTTAACATTTTACACCAATCTTTCGTTCACCATTATTCTTAAAGTAAACTATATTTCAAAAGTATAATTGAAAATTCCTTTACCCATTAGTTCTTGTGAATGAATATTTTGGATAAATAAAACGTTAAAAAAAATTTTATTATCAGTTGCCCAATGAGGGAGAACAAACGGCAATGTCCTCAGTCTGCCCCCTTATGTTTTAACGACGTAAACTGCTATATTTTACACACCACAATTCGAATAAAACCAGTCAAGAAACAATAATTGGAATTCTTACTGTTCAATTTCACGATACTTCACGACGTTGTGTGCCTACTCAGCGGTTGCCATGAGCATCATTGACCCACCTGTATTCGAATCGTCGACTTCACTTTCAAACTGACAGCTTTGTTCATCTCTTGTGTTATTGTCCTGAACTCGGAAATTCTCCGAGGCGTTTTCGTCAGATTTCGCCTCATCCAGTCCGGGAGTTGCCTTTTGATTGACAGCTGTGTCTGATTGCCGTATAACGTCATGCGATTGAGCGTTACCCTTTGGCACCACATCAGCTGGGCTCATGTCCGTTGGCACTGGCTGAGGCAAATCAGGATTTGTCGATTCGCTTGGGTCTTTGGTGACGTAATGAAATTCGTCTCCTTCTTGAATTTTCTCCACCTGTTTAAGAGTGGACATTTTGGTACTTTTTTCAACGCCTGTTTCTGTTATTATTATTATTATTATTATTATTATTATTATTATTATTATTATTATTATTATTATTTTTATCACTGGAATTATATCATGGTGTGTATCAAGGGTGAGTGTAAGAGCTTCAAGAATGACACATCTCTTGTCCTAGCTACAGGACAAGTAATTGCAGCGATAAGATTTTGCCAGCTGCCGTACCTCCACAATGCCTTGGGTGACCGCTTGTTTCAAATATAAGCTGCTGTCTATACACTTTTCAAATAGATCTTTCCATGTCTCATAGCTGCAACATGTGAAACCAAGAAATATAGAAATCAATACACAAACAAATAAATAACACTTTTAATTTCATACGTGCAAGCTGTTTAAACGTATCTAAATGCTACAAAGTAATTTAACTTTTCAATTACAGTTTTAGAAAATGATTTGTTATCCATGTATTGATTTATTTATCACCAACTGTTGTTTGTTAATGCTTAAAACTATTAAACGTAATTCTTGGTTAAAAATTTAAAGTGTGTTTTTATTTATGTATTTATTTAGTTTAACACACAATAATTTAATCATAGCAGGTTCTAAAGACATTGCCAAAATTTAAATATAAAGTTGCTCTCCCCCCCCCCCCCCCTACCTCATTAATTTCATTTCTGCCAAATCTCGAGTACTGAACAAATAAAACAGGTTTTAAAGAAACAAACAAGCACCACTGCTACTACCAATAATAATAATTATAGCAGTAATAGTTAGTGCTACTACTACCACTACTAGTACCGTTATTGTTATTATTTTCATTATTATTACTTAATATATACTGATAGACAATGTACAACAAACCGCATTTACAATCCTTACTGTATTATTATGATTGACCATGAATTTTTAAGCCTTACTTTAAATCAGACGAGCTGTCCCCTGTGCCGTTCCTGTGCTTTTCCGACAGATGCTCGTTCAGACGCACTGTGCTGGCGAACTTCGATTCACAAACAGCACAAACGTAACTAAAGGATTAAGAAAAGTAAACACCAGAATTACCATTTCCAGAATGTTAAATTCTTAAAACTGATAAACAGAGCACTTTCTGTTTTAGAGATTGGGCGGGATCATGGGTAGTTTTATCTGATTCTCTGGGAGGGCTTGAGCCAATCTCTGGCCAATCGCTGAATCACACTGTAAAGGCATCGGGCTAAAGATAAAACTGTAGAGAGAGAGAACATCTCATTGGTCAGTAAACAGAAGACAGCACGCTGATAAGGCTGATAAGACTGAGGGGTGCAGGGACGGAAGCGGGCACTAGGGCGGGGATTTCTGGGTTCATAAAAACTGTCTTTATATCGTGAAATTGTAGAAGTACTGTGTTAGTTGGAACACTGTTCGTTACGTTCCTATTAAGTTCCAAATCCTTCTCCCCAACCCCTCACCCCCGTCCCCACCCAGTCACCACCCTCGCCCTCCCCACCCCTGACCAGAAACTAGAGCAGTGTGCATAGCCCACATAATCCCCCCCCCCCCCCCCCCATCAGTTAAACACGGCCATCAATAGTCAATCAAGAGCTGAAATTTTCCAAGTCCAGCTGGTCCATTTTCCTTGGATGAACCTGGCCCATTTACAATACCGATCTGTGTTTGTTCCCATAGAAGCTAAATACCAAGTTTCATGAAAATCCTTGCAGGAGTTTTTAAGTTATCGTGTTAACAAGCTCTTGATGACAGACCGACAGACCGACCGACCGACACGCGGTTGATCGCATATAGTCCCCCTGTGGGGAATAAATTACACGGATTAAAGCAAACCACGGCATTTCAAATCCTTTACAACACCGCGAACTTCAACTCACACAATCTTATGGCGTAGGTAATGTTTATCGAGATAGCTCTGCCTGTACGTCGTGAAGGAGCAGACGTCACACGAGTACACGGATGTCGACACATCCCGGATGTTGTGGCAGAATAAATGGCGGTCGCGGTCGACTCGCTTCTTGAATTTCCTATTGCACACGTAACACTGGTGGAGCATGGACACCTTGTCACGTGGGCCCCTCACCTGAGATACAATCAAATGCCGCCACGCTGTAAGAGTTTATACCACAGTTTCGCATTTCTATACCTAATTTAAACAAGTATACTGATTTTTTAAAAATTCGTTTGAGAATTAAATGTTTGGGTAGTTTGTTTGTATGGACTTAGATAACGCTAAAACCTCGGTTATAAACAACGCCTTTCTAATCAGGAAGCACGTTGTTAAAACAGAGAGTTTCTTAGTGAGGAAGAATTAGTAGGCTACGGGCACAAAAACATGTTCCATTATTACAGGCGTCCTCCTACGAGGCTACAGCCAAAGTCGGTAATTTCTACAAGAATTAAAGAATAAAAATACTCGTATTTATTTTTTATATTACACTAAAATGCCAAAATCTCATAGTGTATTGGATTTGTACGAAAATTCGATTACACTTGGGGATTTGCCAAAATCCCCTAGTGTATTGAATTTGTACGAACAGTTTAGCCGCAGTTCGGGTATGTTTTTTTCCGTTTTTTTTTTTTTTAGTTTGTCCGTGGAACTAGTCAGAAGCCGTTATGACTAGAAAGATGAAATTTGGATATGATGAACTTCAGTTTGTCTAGTTGATCATACTGTATTTTATTTTAAAATTCGCCTAATTTTTCAATTAAAAAAAACGACAAAGAAAACAGGCGTCAAGAAGTTGTGAGCAGTAGTTTAAGTGGCATGTTATCAGCCTCGGTGGACTGATCGCCCAACTCTCAATGAAAGCCATCACAGCATGCGGGTGCAAGTTTAAGCTGGCTGTAGCGTTTTGGGTTTTTCCCAGTTGCTAAAGAGTAATGAAATTTGGCTCACTGATAGAAGGTGTTTAGGCACCGTAAAATCCGCATTTTTTTAACCATGACCTTAGAGAACGATTGACATTCTCGGCCATGGTCAATTCCAAAAACCGGAAGTAGGCCATTATCTCGTAAACGGTTGGAGATAGAGCGATTTTGAGCTTAGTTTCGACCCTTTGGGCCTAAAAAACGATAGGGAAGAGGTACTTCAGTGACCTTGACCTCCTCGGACATGGGCAAAGTCAAAAACGGAAGTTGACCCTTATCTCGAAAACGGTTAGAGATAGAGCGATTTTGACTTTATTTTCGACACTTTGGGCCTAAAAGACGATATGTAAAGGGTACCTCGGTGACCTTGACCTCCTCGGCCATGGTCAAAGAAAAAAACCGCAAGTGGGCCATTATCTCGAAAACGGTTAGAGATAGAGCGATTTTGAGCTTACTTTCGACACTTTCACCTAAAAGACGACATGTAAGGGGTTCTTGGTGGCCTTGACTTCCTCGGCCATGGTCATAGTAAAAAACCGGAAGTGGGCCATTATCTCGAAAACGGTTAGAGATAGAGCGATTTTGGGCTTATTTTCGACACTTTGAGCCTAAAAGATGATAATTAAGAGGTACCTCGGTGACCTTGACCTGCTCGGCTATGGTCAAAGTCAAAAACCGGAAGTGGGCCATTATCTCGAAAACGGTTAGAACGATTTTGAGCTTATTTTCGACCCTTTGGGCCTAAAAGACGATATGATAGAGGTTAAGAGTTCAGAATCGTACTTTTTGTCACCCCCAAGTTTAATTTTCGCTACTCGGTAGCGAAAACGGTCTAGTTATTATTATTATTATTTTCTTTCTTTCTTTCTTTCTTCTTTTTTTCTTTCTCTTGTTCGAGAACAGCATTGGACATAAGAGTGACACATACAATTGTGATATAAAAAAAACTGACCATAAACTCTAGGAGATAACTTTTGCCATCTTCCCCCGTGTGATACACCCGTATGTGATTGGTGAGCGATTTTTTCGTGCTGTAGACTTTTTTGCATATAGCGCACGTGTGTTTGACACTGCTGTGGGTCTCTTCGTGCTCCACCAAGTGCGTCTTATTGCCTCATAACAAAATGCAAAAACAAAATAGCCTCACGTTTAGCAAAATATAATATACGGTGTAGTAGAAGTTATACATGTATTTTAATACTACGTCAAAAGCAGCCAAAATCAAAACACTTACCTGTACTGAAATTGCACTTTGAGCATTGATACATCTGGCCAGTATGTAGTCTAATATGAGTGTACAGGTGTCCTAAAAGAAAATACCCACATCTATTTTAGAAGTCAAAAGTCCTTCGGATTTTTTTACTCATATAGAAAAGTCTATGTTCATTCCTGACAGCTAAATAAGTATTCAAAAGATCTTTAACTTCGCAAATTAGGTTTTGAAAGTGACAGTATACACACATGGAATAAGAGATAAATGCCCCACTTGCATTTTCCGACACATGTAATCAAAACAAGCCGTCGTCAGGGCACAGCCCCTAAAAGGACTGGATCCTAAGCGTGGCTTTTTGACTTCTAAGTCTTGTCTAAAATTGGTGGCGATGGTTTAAGTAGTTTTTGTCCTACCACGTTTGCAAAAAATTGAAGATGACAATCTAAGATGGCGCCTTGTTAGATGATGATTCTAATACGCACCGAGTAACAATGGATTCCATATAAAGACATGGTAAGTAAATTTTGCGTCATCTAACGGTACACAAAGCTGTGTTAATAAGAAATTGCAGATGAAAATCTAAGATGGCGCCTCGTTAGGTGCTTATTCTAACACCGAACAGCAATGGATTCCATATAAAGACATGGTAAGTAAATTTTGCGTCATCTAACCACAAAGCTTCGCTCACTCGAACGAACGCCATGGGTATAAGCCAAAGTGACGATTACAAATCCTTTCTGAAAATTGCTACGTTATACAGCGGGAAATATATTCACTATTTGGGTATATAAGGCACGATTGTGCGAGTTATAACAGCGATGGAGTTATGGGGTTGGTGCCCTTTGCGATTCTTTCCAATAAATGTGGAACACAAGTTTATTCATTTTAAACTCCCCTAAGGGAGTGGGCCGATCCCGGAGGTACTGCAATACCGGGCCAACCCGTGGAGGGTTCGGAGCAAGCTCCAGAAACCCCTCCCAGGTCTAAAAATCAGTTTAATATCGTAGAGACTCAATGAGTCTCGTATCAGATATTAAGCTGATAAGAACAGATACTACACTTTGATCTTAGCCAAAAGGCCGAGAAGCGATACTAACTCAGACAGGCAGCCGCTATATGTACACGTACACTACACACAGATTATGGTGTGTATGTGTTCAATATAAAACAGTAAATCGTATCTCACAAATATACCAAAATCAAATCCAACGCCGTCAAATAAACGAAACTGTGAAGCAGACACCTTATTTGTAAACCAGATGTCCACAACCTACCGTAAAAAAACAAAAAAAGATAAATTGGTGGAAGGTCGGATATGTCATATATAAGAGCTGATGTGCAAAATGTCAATAGTGCGCACAGAAAACGTTTAAACCACAGACAAAGGACTCATCTTGGCCAGGAAGTATAGGATACAGTACGTAGAGGGTCCAAGAGTTCAAATAATGGACAGTTCCGAGGCAACGCCAAGGAACTGTTCATTATTTGAACTCTTGGACCCTCTGAGTTCTGTATCTGACTTAGTTTACACAATTCACAACCAATTCCATGTGCTGCCCCTAACAAAAGTCTGGTGTGAAATTGTGTCGCCCACTTTGTTATGACCCATTTTGTCAGGCGCTGTCTGGTTTGAAATCAATGAACAAGGTGTGAGAAAAATAATGGACAGTTCCGAGTCTTTCATTCACTGTGTGGTGTGCGAAGTGTAAACATGGAAAAAGAGTTCTTGGATATCATTAATGAAAATGTCCAGCTGAATTGAACATTGGATGCAAATTCTTTCGTAAAATTTAGTAAACACACACACACATTCAGACACACACACACAAAACGCGAGGGAGAGGGCGGGGTGGAGTGGGATGGAGGAACGGGGCGGCGAGGGGGAGACGGAGCACAGACGGGCCGGGGGGTTGGTTAACACATGGAACGGTGGTTGTTTTAGCTTGTTAGTCCCACGCCGCCGCCGTACTCGCGGAGCGGGGGACTTATAAAGCGCTCGTTGTCCGTCTGTCCGTCTGTCTATCTATTCGTCCGTCCGTCCGCCTGTCCCCCACAAGTGCCCCTACTTTTGTGGGCGCGATTACTCACTCACGTTTCAGCGAAGGCTTTTGATTTTTTGTGGGAAGTAACATGTGTTGGAGTTGTGCGACCTGGGGTTATTTTCGAATTTGACCAATAATAAAAAGAACGCGTGAAACTTCAAACTGATCAAATTTTTTGTTTGTGGGGGGGTACGGTGGGGGCACTTTTGTACGCGCAATTTCTCAGTTATTCTGCTCGGCAGCCTTTTGAGTTTTTATGGAGCGAAGGAATATATATTGCGATTGTGCGACGTGGGATTGTTTTTGGATTTAACCAAAAATTGAAGAAAATATGAAACTTCAAAAATGACCAAAATTTTTGTTTGTGGAGGCACGATGCTTCCACTTTTGTTAGCTGAAAAAGATTCCGTCCACCACCTTCCTGCTTTTTTACTTGCGATTTTTTCAGTGAGCTTTTGACCGAAGGAGTGTACATTCAGATATTCAAACATCTTTCAGCGGTACATTCACTGATATACTTCTTTAATTTCATTTCAAACAGCAGCGAATCCATTGTTTTAAAATAATGGACTCGAACAGCAAAGAGTCCATTATTTAAAATAATGGATTCCCACCAGTCCATTACATTTAAATAATGGACTGTAAGAACAAAGCAATGACGTCACAGGTGTAAACTAACAACTAGCTATAGACGCCGCGAATGGGCAGTTACATACCAATTGACAGAATTTCATTCGTTGAATGCCAAGAAAATGCACACGTACTATCTTAAAAGCCGGGAAATATTCATAATTAAAACTGGATTTGCTCAACATGGTGTATTTTAAAGATATACGTCAGACAGGAGCAACACAACTGAAACTCAATCAAAAATTAATTTGTGAAACAACTTGAAACAGCACACACGCCAATTGAGAGACATAGTTTTTCTATAGGTTTATTACTGTTCAAGTCATCTCTACCACATTGCTGCTTAACTTTAGGGTTAGGGTTAACTTCCAATCTCATAAATTTTAAACTCCCCTAAGGGAGTGGGCTGATCCCGGAGGTACTGCAATACCGGGCCAACCCGTGGAGGGTTCGGAGCAAGCTCCAGAAACCCCTCCCAGGTCTAAAAATCAGTTTAATATCGTAGAGACTCAATGAGTCTCGTATCAGATATTAAGCTGATAAGAACAGATACTACACTTTGATCTTAGCCAAAAGGCCGAGAAGCGATACCAACTCAGACAGGCAGCCGCTATATGTACACGTACACTACACACAGATTATGGTGTGTATGTGTTCAATATAAAACAGTAAATCGTATCTCACAAATATACCAAAATCAAATCCAACGCCGTCAAATAAACGAAACTGTGAAGCAGACACCTTATTTTTAAACCAGATGTCCACAACCTACCGTAAAAAAACTAAAAAGATAAATTGGTGGAAGGTCGGATATATCATATATAAGAGCTGATGTGCAAAATGTCAATAGTGCGCACAGAAAACGTTTAAACCACAGACAAAGGACTCATCTTGGCCATGAACAACTAGCTATAGACGCCGTGAATGGGCAGTTACATACCAATTGACAGAATTTCATTCGTTGAATGCCAAGAAAATGCACACGTACTATCTTAAAAGCCGGGAAATGTTAATAATTAAAACTGGATCTGCTCAACATGGTGTATTTTAAAGACATACATCAGACAGGAGCAACACAACTGAAACTCAATCAAAAATTAATTTGTGAAACAAAACTTGAAACAGCACACACGCCAATTGAGAGACATTTTCTATAGGTTTATTACTGTTCAAGTCATCTCTACCACATTGCTGCTTAACTTTAGGGTTAGGGTCAACTTCTAATCTCATAAATTTTAAACTCCCCTAAGGGAGTGGGCCGATCCCGGAGGTACTGCAATACCGGGCCAACCCGTGGAGGGTTCGGAGCAAGCTCCAGAAACCCCTCCCAGGTCTAAAAATCAGTTTAATATCGTAGAGACTCAATGAGTCTCGTATCAGATATTAAGCTGATAAGAACAGATACTACACTTTGATCTTAGCCAAAAGGCCGAGAAGCGATACTCACTCAGACAGGCAGCTGCTATATGTACACGTACACTACACACAGATTATGGTGTGTATGTGTTCAATATAAAACAGTAAATCGTATCTCACAAATATACCCAAATCAAATCCAACGCCGTTAAATAAACGAAACTGTGAAGCAGACACCTTATTTTTAAACCAGATGTCCACAACCTATCGTAAAAAAACTAAAAAGATAAATTGGTAGAAGTTCGCATATGTTATATATAAGAGCTGATGTGCAAAATGTCAATAGTGCGCACAGAAAACGTTTAAACCACAGACAAAGGACTCATCTTGGCCATGAACAACTAGCTATAGACGCCGTGAATGGGCAGTTACATACCAATTGACAGAATTTCATTCGTTGAATGCCAAGAAAATGCACACGTACTATCTTAAAAGCCGGGAAATGTTAATAATTAAAACTGGATTTGCTCAACATGGTGTATTTTAAAGACATACATCAGACAGGAGCAACACAACTGAAACTCAATCAAAAATTAATTTGTAGTTGTAGGAACAACTAGCTATAGACGCCGTGAATGGGCAGTTACATACCAATTGACAGAATTTCATTCGTTGAATGCCAAGAAAATGCACACGTACTATCTTAAAAGCCGGGAAATATTCATACTTAAAACTGGATTTGCTCAACATGGTGTATTTTAAAGACATACATCAGACAGGAGCAACACAACTGAAACTCAATGAAAAATTAATTTGTGAAACAACTTGAAACAGCACACACGCCAATTGAGAGACATTTTCTATAGGTTTATTACTGTTCAAGTCATCTCTACCACATTGCTGCTTAACTTTAGGGTTAGGGTTAACTTCTAATCTCATAAATTTTAAACTCCCCTAAGGGAGTGGGCCGATCCCGGAGGTACTGCAATACCGGGCCAACCCGTGGAGGGTTCGGAGCAAGCTCCAGAAACCCCTCCCAGGTCTAAAAATCAGTTTAATATCGTAGAGACTCAATGAGTCTCGTATCAGATATTAAGCTGATAAGAACAGATACTACACTTTGATCTTAGCCAAAAGGCCGAGAAGCGATACTCACTCAGACAGGCAGCTGCTATATGTACACGTACACTACACACAGATTATGGTGTGTATGTGTTCAATATAAAACAGTAAATCGTATCTCACAAATATACCCAAATCAAATCCAACGCCGTTAAATAAACGAAACTGTGAAGCAGACACCTTATTTTTAAACCAGATGTCCACAACCTACCGTAAAAAAACTAAAAAGATAAATTGGTAGAAGTTCGCATATGTATATGAGAATGCCTGACTTCGAGGTATTCTCTATTTTCATGGCCCTGTCTATTCATACCGAGGGCGTCAGCCCGAGGTGTGAATAGACAGGGCTATGAAAATAGAGTTTACCGAGAAGGAAGGCATTCTCATACTTAATGTCCATGTGCCAGACGAATTGGCCCCGCCTCCCTCGGCCCGTCACCCCATATTGTTCTGCGATTAAGGTGACAAATAAAGAATAACATTCATGACAAGGTATAAAAAACCGAACGATCATTCATAACAACCTAGTTAATGCAAGAGTCAACACGAGCTTTTTCTTTTTTTTGGTACAAAATTAATATGGAGGAAGATTCAGAAAATGAGTTTTTTTTACCCAGACTCCTTCTGAATTGCAGAGGGAGTCTGGGAATTTTGACATTGGATTGGACATTGATGGATTTATTCAAGTATATAATGTTAACGAGCCTGCCGGATCTATCGATACCACAAGCATGTTAAAACCGGATGGACCTTACATAATTTTTGAAAATGAATTCCGACATTAGCTACAAGGTAATTTACTTGAAAGCTTCTACTTTCTTCTGTTTAAGTTAATGTTACTCGTCGTAAAATTCTGGCGTTTTGCTCGAGATTTGAAATCGAGAGAAAAAACTCGATTAAGTGATCATTCTGACGTCTATCAAACGTCTTTTTGAGGTAACTACGTCTGTCGACGAATATTTAACGTAGAAAATGAGATGCGTTTTGTCATTTTCGTCGCGACTAAATCACCACGGCTGTCGAACGTCTGTGTCGATATATCTCTTTCATCAGCCCCCCCCCCCCTCCCCCAACTCCAATAAAAACTCGTCAGGTATTTAGGCATTAGAATATTTGTTAAGGAATATATGTTTTTAAGTTTAAATAAATCTTTTTTTTTTCAAGGCGAAGATTCTTAATGTTTGATTCCTGTTAAAATTCCATGTGATCAATGACTATGTCTTGTTTTCAATGAATCAAATTAAACAACAATGAAAACAAAGTCACACCTTGCAGGGCATTCTCAAAAAGAATGACCTGTGTACCGGGTCGTTATTTTTGAGAATGCCCTGCCTCACAAAAGAGGTGCGACTTTGCTTGCGGCGTTCTTCAAAATAAGTCATCGGAGAAAACAAAAGAAGTGGACATTAAGTTATATATAAGAGCTGATGTGCAAAATGTCAATAGTGCGCACAGAAAACGTTTAAACCACAGACAAAGGACTCATCTTGGCCATGAACAACTAGCTATAGACGCCATGAATGGGCAGTTACATACCAATTGACAGAATTTCATTCGTTGAATGCCAAGAAAATGCACACGTACTATCTTAAAAGCCGGGAAATGTTAATAATTAAAACTGGATTTGCTCAACATGGTGTATTTTAAAGACATACATCAGACAGGAGCAACACAACTGAAACTCAATCAAAAATTAATTTGTAGTTGTAGGAACAACTAGCTATAGACGCCGTGAATGGGCAGTTACATACCAATTGACAGAATTTCATTCGTTGAATGCCAAGAAAATGCACACGTACTATCTTAAAAGCCGGGAAATATTCATACTTAGAACTGGATTTGCTCAACATGGTGTATTTTAAAGACATACATCAGACAGGAGCAACACAACTGAAACTCAATGAAAAATTAATTTGTGAAACAACTTGAAACAGCACATACGCCAATTGAGAGGCATTTTCTATAGGTTTATTACTGTTCAAGTCATCTCTACCACATTGCTGCTTAACTTTAGGGTTAGGGTTAACTTCTAATCTCATAAATTTTAAACTCCCCTAAGGGAGTAGGCCGATCCCGGAGGTACTGCAATACCGGGCCAACCCGTGGAGGGTTCGGAGCAAGCTCCAGAAACCCCTCCCAGGTCTAAAAATCAGTTTAATATCGTAGAGACTCAATGAGTCTCGTATCAGATATTAAGCTGATAAGAACAGATACTACACTTTGATCTTAGCCAAAAGGCCGAGAAGCGATACCAACTCAGACAGGCAGCTGCTATATGTACACGTACACTACACACAGATTATGGTGTGTATGTGTTCAATATAAAACAGTAAATCGTATCTCACAAATATACCCAAATCAAATCCAACGCCGTTAAATAAACGAAACTGTGAAGCAGACACCTTATTTTTAAACCAGATGTCCACAACCTATCGTAAAAAAACTAAAAAGATAAATTGGTAGAAGTTCGCATATGTTATATATAAGAGCTGATGTGCAAAATGTCAATAGTGCGCACAGAAAACGTTTAAACCACAGACAAAGGACTCATCTTGGCCATGAACAACTAGCTATAGACGCCGTGAATGGGCAGTTACATACCAATTGACAGAATTTCATTCGTTGAATGCCAAGAAAATGCACACGTACTATCTTAAAAGCCGGGAAATATTCATACTTAAAACTGGATTTGCTCAACATGGTGTATTTTAAAGACATACATCAGACAGGAGCAACACAACTGAAACTCAATCAAAAATTAATTTGTGAAACAACTTGAAACAGCACACACGCCAATTGAGAGACATTTTCTATAGGTTTATTACTGTTCAAGTCATCTCTACCACATTGCTGCTTAACTTTAGGGTTAGGGTCAACTTCTAATCTCATAAATTTTAAACTCCCCTAAGGGAGTGGGCCGATCCCGGAGGTACTGCAATACCGGGCCAACCCGTGGAGGGTTCGGAGCAAGCTCCAGAAACCCCTCCCAGGTCTAAAAATCAGTTTAATATCGTAGAGACTCAATGAGTCTCGTATCAGATATTAAGCTGATAAGAACAGATACTACACTTTGATCTTAGCCAAAAGGCCGAGAAGCGATACCAACTCAGACAGGCAGCTGCTATATGTACACGTACACTACACACAGATTATGGTGTGTATGTGTTCAATATAAAACAGTAAATCGTATCTCACAAATATACCCAAATCAAATCCAACGCCGTTAAATAAACGAAACTGTGAAGCAGACACCTTATTTTTAAACCAGATGTCCACAACCTATCGTAAAAAAACTAAAAAGATAAATTGGTAGAAGTTCGCATATGTTATATATAAGAGCTGATGTGCAAAATGTCAATAGTGCGCACAGAAAACGTTTAAACCACAGACAAAGGACTCATCTTGGCCATGAACAACTAGCTATAGACGCCGTGAATGGGCAGTTACATACCAATTGACAGAATTTCATTCGTTGAATGCCAAGAAAATGCACACGTACTATCTTAAAAGCCGGGAAATATTCATACTTAAAACTGGATTTGCTCAACATGGTGTATTTTAAAGACATACATCAGACAGGAGCAACACAACTGAAACTCAATCAAAAATTAATTTGTAGTTGTAGGAACAACTAGCTATAGACGCCGTGAATGGGCAGTTACATACCAATTGACAGAATTTCATTCGTTGAATGCCAAGAAAATGCACACGTACTATCTTAAAAGCCGGGAAATATTCATACTTAGAACTGGATTTGCTCAACATGGTGTATTTTAAAGACATACATCAGACAGGAGCAACACAACTGAAACTCAATGAAAAATTAATTTGTGAAACAACTTGAAACAGCACACACGCCAATTGAGAGACATTTTCTATAGGTTTATTACTGTTCAAGTCATCTCTACCACATTGCTGCTTAACTTTAGGGTTAGGGTTAACTTCTAATCTCATAAATTTTAAACTCCCCTAAGGGAGTGGGCCGATCCCCGGAGGTACTGCAATACCGGGCCAACCCGTGGAGGGTTCGGAGCAAGCTCCAGAAACCCCTCTTAGGTCTAAAAATCAGTTTAATATCGTAGAGACTCAATGAGTCTCGTATCAGATATTAAGCTGATAAGAACAGATACTACACTTTGATCTTAGCCAAAAGGCCGAGAAGCGATACCAACTCAGACAGGCAGCTGCTATATGTACACGTACACTACACACAGATTATGGTGTGTATGTGTTCAATATAAAACAGTAAATCGTATCTCACAAATATACCCAAATCAAATCCAACGCCGTTAAATAAACGAAACTGTGAAGCAGACACCTTATTTTTAAACCAGATGTCCACAACCTATCGTAAAAAACTAAAAAGATAAATTGGTAGAAGTTCGCATATGTTATATATAAGAGCTGATGTGCAAAATGTCAATAGTGCGCACAGAAAACGTTTAAACCACAGACAAAGGACTCATCTTGGCCATGAACAACTAGCTATAGACGCCGTGAATGGGCAGTTACATACCAATTGACAGAATTTCATTCGTTGAATGCCAAGAAAATGCACACGTACTATCTTAAAAGCCGGGAAATGTTAATAATTAAAACTGGATTTGCTCAACATGGTGTATTTTAAAGACATACATCAGACAGGAGCAACACAACTGAAACTCAATCAAAAATTAATTTGTAGTTGTAGGAACAACTAGCTATAGACGCCGTGAATGGGCAGTTACATAACAATTGACAGAATTTCATTCGTTGAATGCCAAGAAAATGCACACGTACTATCTTAAAAGCCGGGAAATATTCATACTTAAAACTGGATTTGCTCAACATGGTGTATTTTAAAGACATACATCAGACAGGAGCAACACAACTGAAACTCAATGAAAAATTAATTTGTGAAACAACTTGAAACAGCACACACGCCAATTGAGAGACATTTTCTATAGGTTTATTACTGTTCAAGTCATCTCTACCACATTGCTGCTTAACTTTAGGGTTAGGGTTAACTTCTAATCTCATAAATTTTAAACTCCCCTAAGGGAGTGGGCCGATCCCGGAGGTACTGCAATACCGGGCCAACCCGTGGAGGGTTCGGAGCAAGCTCCAGAAACCCCTCCCAGGTCTAAAAATCAGTTTAATATCGTAGAGACTCAATGAGTCTCGTATCAGATATTAAGCTGATAAGAACAGATACTACACTTTGATCTTAGCCAAAAGGCCGAGAAGCGATACCAACTCAGACAGGCAGCTGCTATATGTACACGTACACTACACACAGATTATGGTGTGTATGTGTTCAATATAAAACAGTAAATCGTATCTCACAAATATACCCAAATCAAATCCAACGCCGTTAAATAAACGAAACTGTGAAGCAGACACCTTATTTTTAAACCAGATGTCCACAACCTATCGTAAAAAAACTAAAAAGATAAATTGGTAGAAGTTCGCATATGTTATATATAAGAGCTGATGTGCAAAATGTCAATAGTGCGCACAGAAAACGTTTAAACCACAGACAAAGGACTCATCTTGGCCATGAACAACTAGCTATAGACGCCGTGAATGGGCAGTTACATACCAATTGACAGAATTTCATTCGTTGAATGCCAAGAAAATGCACACGTACTATCTTAAAAGCCGGGAAATGTTAATAATTAAAACTGGATTTGCTCAACATGGTGTATTTTAAAGACATACATCAGACAGGAGCAACACAACTGAAACTCAATCAAAAATTAATTTGTAGTTGTAGGAACAACTAGCTATAGACGCCGTGAATGGGCAGTTACATAACAATTGACAGAATTTCATTCGTTGAATGCCAAGAAAATGCACACGTACTATCTTAAAAGCCGGGAAATATTCATACTTAAAACTGGATTTGCTCAACATGGTGTATTTTAAAGACATACATCAGACAGGAGCAACACAACTGAAACTCAATGAAAAATTAATTTGTGAAACAACTTGAAACAGCACACACGCCAATTGAGAGACATTTTCTATAGGTTTATTACTGTTCAAGTCATCTCTACCACATTGCTGCTTAACTTTAGGGTTAGGGTTAACTTCTAATCTCATAAATTTTAAACTCCCCTAAGGGAGTGGGCCGATCCCGGAGGTACTGCAATACCGGGCCAACCCGTGGAGGGTTCGGAGCAAGCTCCAGAAACCCCTCCCAGGTCTAAAAATCAGTTTAATATCGTAGAGACTCAATGAGTCTCGTATCAGATATTAAGCTGATAAGAACAGATACTACACTTTGATCTTAGCCAAAAGGCCGAGAAGCGATACCAACTCAGACAGGCAGCTGCTATATGTACACGTACACTACACACAGATTATGGTGTGTATGTGTTCAATATAAAACAGTAAATCGTATCTCACAAATATACCCAAATCAAATCCAACGCCGTTAAATAAACGAAACTGTGAAGCAGACACCTTATTTTTAAACCAGATGTCCACAACCTATCGTAAAAAAACTAAAAAGATAAATTGGTAGAAGTTCGCATATGTTATATATAAGAGCTGATGTGCAAAATGTCAATAGTGCGCACAGAAAACGTTTAAACCACAGACAAAGGACTCATCTTGGCCATGAACAACTAGCTATAGACGCCGTGAATGGGCAGTTACATACCAATTGACAGAATTTCATTCGTTGAATGCCAAGAAAATGCACACGTACTATCTTAAAAGCCGGGAAATGTTAATAATTAAAACTGGATTTGCTCAACATGGTGTATTTTAAAAACATACATCAGACAGGAGCAACACAACTGAAACTCAATCAAAAATTAATTTGTAGTTGTAGGAACAACTAGCTATAGACGCCGTGAATGGGCAGTTACATACCAATTGACAGAATTTCATTCGTTGAATGCCAAGAAAATGCACACGTACTATCTTAAAAGCCGGGAAATATTCATACTTAAAACTGGATTTGCTCAACATGGTGTATTTTAAAGACATACATCAGACAGGAGCAACACAACTGAAACTCAATGAAAAATTAATTTGTGAAACAACTTGAAACAGCACACACGCCAATTGAGAGACATTTTCTATAGGTTTATTACTGTTCAAGTCATCTCTACCACATTGCTGCTTAACTTTAGGGTTAGGGTTAACTTCTAATCTCATAAATTTTAAACTCCCCTAAGGGAGTGGGCCGATCCCGGAGGTACTGCAATACCGGGCCAACCCGTGGAGGGTTCGGAGCAAGCTCCAGAAACCCCTCCCAGGTCTAAAAATCAGTTTAATATCGTAGAGACTCAATGAGTCTCGTATCAGATATTAAGCTGATAAGAACAGATACTACACTTTGATCTTAGCCAAAAGGCCGAGAAGCGATACCAACTCAGACAGGCAGCTGCTATATGTACACGTACACTACACACAGATTATGGTGTGTATGTGTTCAATATAAAACAGTAAATCGTATCTCACAAATATACCCAAATCAAATCCAACGCCGTTAAATAAACGAAACTGTGAAGCAGACACCTTATTTTTAAACCAGATGTCCACAACCTATCGTAAAAAAACTAAAAAGATAAATTGGTAGAAGTTCGCATATGTTATATATAAGAGCTGATGTGCAAAATGTCAATAGTGCGCACAGAAAACGTTTAAACCACAGACAAAGGACTCATCTTGGCCATGAACAACTAGCTATAGACGCCGTGAATGGGCAGTTACATACCAATTGACAGAATTTCATTCGTTGAATGCCAAGAAAATGCACACGTACTATCTTAAAAGCCGGGAAATGTTAATAATTAAAACTGGATTTGCTCAACATGGTGTATTTTAAAGACATACATCAGACAGGAGCAACACAACTGAAACTCAATCAAAAATTAATTTGTAGTTGTAGGAACAACTAGCTATAGACGCCGTGAATGGGCAGTTACATACCAATTGACAGAATTTCATTCGTTGAATGCCAAGAAAATGCACACGTACTATCTTAAAAGCCGGGAAATATTCATACTTAAAACTGGATTTGCTCAACATGGTGTATTTTAAAGACATACATCAGACAGGAGCAACACAACTGAAACTCAATGAAAAATTAATTTGTGAAACAACTTGAAACAGCACACACGCCAATTGAGAGACATTTTCTATAGGTTTATTACTGTTCAAGTCATCTCTACCACATTGCTGCTTAACTTTAGGGTTAGGGTTAACTTCTAATCTCATAAATTTTAAACTCCCCTAAGGGAGTGGGCCGATCCCGGAGGTACTGCAATACCGGGCCAACCCGTGGAGGGTTCGGAGCAAGCTCCAGAAACCCCTCCCAGGTCTAAAAATCAGTTTAATATCGTAGAGACTCAATGAGTCTCGTATCAGATATTAAGCTGATAAGAACAGATACTACACTTTGATCTTAGCCAAAAGGCCGAGAAGCGATACCAACTCAGACAGGCAGCTGCTATATGTACACGTACACTACACACAGATTATGGTGTGTATGTGTTCAATATAAAACAGTAAATCGTATCTCACAAATATACCCAAATCAAATCCAACGCCGTTAAATAAACGAAACTGTGAAGCAGACACCTTATTTTTAAACCAGATGTCCACAACCTATCGTAAAAAAACTAAAAAGATAAATTGGTAGAAGTTCGCATATGTTATATATAAGAGCTGATGTGCAAAATGTCAATAGTGCGCACAGAAAACGTTTAAACCACAGACAAAGGACTCATCTTGGCCATGAACAACTAGCTATAGACGCCGTGAATGGGCAGTTACATACCAATTGACAGAATTTCATTCGTTGAATGCCAAGAAAATGCACACGTACTATCTTAAAAGCCGGGAAATGTTAATAATTAAAACTGGATTTGCTCAACATGGTGTATTTTAAAGACATACATCAGACAGGAGCAACACAACTGAAACTCAATCAAAAATTAATTTGTAGTTGTAGGAACAACTAGCTATAGACGCCGTGAATGGGCAGTTACATACCAATTGACAGAATTTCATTCGTTGAATGCCAAGAAAATGCACACGTACTATCTTAAAAGCCGGGAAATATTCATACTTAGAACTGGATTTGCTCAACATGGTGTATTTTAAAGACATACATCAGACAGGAGCAACACAACTGAAACTCAATGAAAAATTAATTTGTGAAACAACTTGAAACAGCACATACGCCAATTGAGAGGCATTTTCTATAGGTTTATTACTGTTCAAGTCATCTCTACCACATTGCTGCTTAACTTTAGGGTTAGGGTTAACTTCTAATCTCATAAATTTTAAACTCCCCTAAGGGAGTGGGCCGATCCCGGAGGTACTGCAATACCGGGCCAACCCGTGGAGGGTTCGGAGCAAGCTCCAGAAACCCCTCCCAGGTCTAAAAATCAGTTTAATATCGTAGAGACTCAATGAGTCTCGTATAAGATATTAAGCTGATAAGAACAGATACTACACTTTGATCTTAGCCAAAAGGCCGAGAAGCGATACCAACTCAGACAGGCAGCTGCTATATGTACACGTACACTACACACAGATTATGGTGTGTATGTGTTCAATATAAAACAGTAAATCGTATCTCACAAATATACCCAAATCAAATCCAACGCCGTTAAATAAACGAAACTGTGAAGCAGACACCTTATTTTTAAACCAGATGTCCACAACCTATCGTAAAAAAACTAAAAAGATAAATTGGTAGAAGTTCGCATATGTTATATATAAGAGCTGATGTGCAAAATGTCAATAGTGCGCACAGAAAACGTTTAAACCACAGACAAAGGACTCATCTTGGCCATGAACAACTAGCTATAGACGCCGTGAATGGGCAGTTACATACCAATTGACAGAATTTCATTCGTTGAATGCCAAGAAAATGCACACGTACTATCTTAAAAGCCGGGAAATGTTAATAATTAAAACTGGATTTGCTCAACATGGTGTATTTTAAAGACATACATCAGACAGGAGCAACACAACTGAAACTCAATCAAAAATTAATTTGTAGTTGTAGGAACAACTAGCTATAGACGCCGTGAATGGGCAGTTACATACCAATTGACAGAATTTCATTCGTTGAATGCCAAGAAAATGCACACGTACTATCTTAAAAGCCGGGAAATATTCATACTTAAAACTGGATTTGCTCAACATGGTGTATTTTAAAGACATACATCAGACAGGAGCAACACAACTGAAACTCAATGAAAAATTAATTTGTGAAACAACTTGAAACAGCACACACGCCAATTGAGAGACATTTTCTATAGGTTTATTACTGTTCAAGTCATCTCTACCACATTGCTGCTTAACTTTAGGGTTAGGGTTAACTTCTAATCTCATAAATTTTAAACTCCCCTAAGGGAGTGGGCCGATCCCGGAGGTACTGCAATACCGGGCCAACCCGTGGAGGGTTCGGAGCAAGCTCCAGAAACCCCTCCCAGGTCTAAAAATCAGTTTAATATCGTAGAGACTCAATGAGTCTCGTATCAGATATTAAGCTGATAAGAACAGATACTACACTTTGATCTTAGCCAAAAGGCCGAGAAGCGATACCAACTCAGACAGGCAGCTGCTATATGTACACGTACACTACACACAGATTATGGTGTGTATGTGTTCAATATAAAACAGTAAATCGTATCTCACAAATATACCCAAATCAAATCCAACGCCGTTAAATAAACGAAACTGTGAAGCAGACACCTTATTTTTAAACCAGATGTCCACAACCTATCGTAAAAAAACTAAAAAGATAAATTGGTAGAAGTTCGCATATGTTATATATAAGAGCTGATGTGCAAAATGTCAATAGTGCGCACAGAAAACGTTTAAACCACAGACAAAGGACTCATCTTGGCCATGAACAACTAGCTATAGACGCCGTGAATGGGCAGTTACATACCAATTGACAGAATTTCATTCGTTGAATGCCAAGAAAATGCACACGTACTATCTTAAAAGCCGGGAAATGTTAATAATTAAAACTGGATTTGCTCAACATGGTGTATTTTAAAGACATACATCAGACAGGAGCAACACAACTGAAACTCAATCAAAAATTAATTTGTAGTTGTAGGAACAACTAGCTATAGACGCCGTGAATGGGCAGTTACATACCAATTGACAGAATTTCATTCGTTGAATGCCAAGAAAATGCACACGTACTATCTTAAAAGCCGGGAAATATTCATACTTAGAACTGGATTTGCTCAACATGGTGTATTTTAAAGACATACATCAGACAGGAGCAACACAACTGAAACTCAATGAAAAATTAATTTGTGAAACAACTTGAAACAGCACATACGCCAATTGAGAGGCATTTTCTATAGGTTTATTACTGTTCAAGTCATCTCTACCACATTGCTGCTTAACTTTAGGGTTAGGGTTAACTTCTAATCTCATAAATTTTAAACTCCCCTAAGGGAGTGGGCCGATCCCGGAGGTACTGCAATACCGGGCCAACCCGTGGAGGGTTCGGAGCAAGCTCCAGAAACCCCTCCCAGGTCTAAAAATCAGTTTAATATCGTAGAGACTCAATGAGTCTCGTATAAGATATTAAGCTGATAAGAACAGATACTACACTTTGATCTTAGCCAAAAGGCCGAGAAGCGATACCAACTCAGACAGGCAGCTGCTATATGTACACGTACACTACACACAGATTATGGTGTGTATGTGTTCAATATAAAACAGTAAATCGTATCTCACAAATATACCCAAATCAAATCCAACGCCGTTAAATAAACGAAACTGTGAAGCAGACACCTTATTTTTAAACCAGATGTCCACAACCTATCGTAAAAAAACTAAAAAGATAAATTGGTAGAAGTTCGCATATGTTATATATAAGAGCTGATGTGCAAAATGTCAATAGTGCGCACAGAAAACGTTTAAACCACAGACAAAGGACTCATCTTGGCCATGAACAACTAGCTATAGACGCCGTGAATGGGCAGTTACATACCAATTGACAGAATTTCATTCGTTGAATGCCAAGAAAATGCACACGTACTATCTTAAAAGCCGGGAAATGTTAATAATTAAAACTGGATTTGCTCAACATGGTGTATTTTAAAGACATACATCAGACAGGAGCAACACAACTGAAACTCAATCAAAAATTAATTTGTAGTTGTAGGAACAACTAGCTATAGACGCCGTGAATGGGCAGTTACATACCAATTGACAGAATTTCATTCGTTGAATGCCAAGAAAATGCACACGTACTATCTTAAAAGCCGGGAAATATTCATACTTAAAACTGGATTTGCTCAACATGGTGTATTTTAAAGACATACATCAGACAGGAGCAACACAACTGAAACTCAATGAAAAATTAATTTGTGAAACAACTTGAAACAGCACACACGCCAATTGAGAGACATTTTCTATAGGTTTATTACTGTTCAAGTCATCTCTACCACATTGCTGCTTAACTTTAGGGTTAGGGTTAACTTCTAATCTCATAAATTTTAAACTCCCCTAAGGGAGTGGGCCGATCCCGGAGGTACTGCAATACCGGGCCAACCCGTGGAGGGTTCGGAGCAAGCTCCAGAAACCCCTCCCAGGTCTAAAAATCAGTTTAATATCGTAGAGACTCAATGAGTCTCGTATCAGATATTAAGCTGATAAGAACAGATACTACACTTTGATCTTAGCCAAAAGGCCGAGAAGCGATACCAACTCAGACAGGCAGCTGCTATATGTACACGTACACTACACACAGATTATGGTGTGTATGTGTTCAATATAAAACAGTAAATCGTATCTCACAAATATACCCAAATCAAATCCAACGCCGTTAAATAAACGAAACTGTGAAGCAGACACCTTATTTTTAAACCAGATGTCCACAACCTATCGTAAAAAAACTAAAAAGATAAATTGGTAGAAGTTCGCATATGTTATATATAAGAGCTGATGTGCAAAATGTCAATAGTGCGCACAGAAAACGTTTAAACCACAGACAAAGGACTCATCTTGGCCATGAACAACTAGCTATAGACGCCGTGAATGGGCAGTTACATACCAATTGACAGAATTTCATTCGTTGAATGCCAAGAAAATGCACACGTACTATCTTAAAAGCCGGGAAATGTTAATAATTAAAACTGGATTTGCTCAACATGGTGTATTTTAAAGACATACATCAGACAGGAGCAACACAACTGAAACTCAATCAAAAATTAATTTGTAGTTGTAGGAACAACTAGCTATAGACGCCGTGAATGGGCAGTTACATACCAATTGACAGAATTTCATTCGTTGAATGCCAAGAAAATGCACACGTACTATCTTAAAAGCCGGGAAATATTCATACTTAGAACTGGATTTGCTCAACATGGTGTATTTTAAAGACATACATCAGACAGGAGCAACACAACTGAAACTCAATGAAAAATTAATTTGTGAAACAACTTGAAACAGCACATACGCCAATTGAGAGGCATTTTCTATAGGTTTATTACTGTTCAAGTCATCTCTACCACATTGCTGCTTAACTTTAGGGTTAGGGTTAACTTCTAATCTCATAAATTTTAAACTCCCCTAAGGGAGTGGGCCGATCCCGGAGGTACTGCAATACCGGGCCAACCCGTGGAGGGTTCGGAGCAAGCTCCAGAAACCCCTCCCAGGTCTAAAAATCAGTTTAATATCGTAGAGACTCAATGAGTCTCGTATCAGATATTAAGCTGATAAGAACAGATACTACACTTTGATCTTAGCCAAAAGGCCGAGAAGCGATACCAACTCAGACAGGCAGCTGCTATATGTACACGTACACTACACACAGATTATGGTGTGTATGTGTTCAATATAAAACAGTAAATCGTATCTCACAAATATACCCAAATCAAATCCAACGCCGTTAAATAAACGAAACTGTGAAGCAGACACCTTATTTTTAAACCAGATGTCCACAACCTATCGTAAAAAAACTAAAAAGATAAATTGGTAGAAGTTCGCATATGTTATATATAAGAGCTGATGTGCAAAATGTCAATAGTGCGCACAGAAAACGTTTAAACCACAGACAAAGGACTCATCTTGGCCATGAACAACTAGCTATAGACGCCGTGAATGGGCAGTTACATACCAATTGACAGAATTTCATTCGTTGAATGCCAAGAAAATGCACACGTACTATCTTAAAAGCCGGGAAATGTTAATAATTAAAACTGGATTTGCTCAACATGGTGTATTTTAAAGACATACATCAGACAGGAGCAACACAACTGAAACTCAATCAAAAATTAATTTGTAGTTGTAGGAACAACTAGCTATAGACGCCGTGAATGGGCAGTTACATACCAATTGACAGAATTTCATTCGTTGAATGCCAAGAAAATGCACACGTACTATCTTAAAAGCCGGGAAATATTCATACTTAAAACTGGATTTGCTCAACATGGTGTATTTTAAAGACATACATCAGACAGGAGCAACACAACTGAAACTCAATGAAAAATTAATTTGTGAAACAACTTGAAACAGCACACACGCCAATTGAGAGACATTTTCTATAGGTTTATTACTGTTCAAGTCATCTCTACCACATTGCTGCTTAACTTTAGGGTTAGGGTTAACTTCTAATCTCATAAATTTTAAACTCCCCTAAGGGAGTGGGCCGATCCCGGAGGTACTGCAATACCGGGCCAACCCGTGGAGGGTTCGGAGCAAGCTCCAGAAACCCCTCCCAGGTCTAAAAATCAGTTTAATATCGTAGAGACTCAATGAGTCTCGTATCAGATATTAAGCTGATAAGAACAGATACTACACTTTGATCTTAGCCAAAAGGCCGAGAAGCGATACCAACTCAGACAGGCAGCTGCTATATGTACACGTACACTACACACAGATTATGGTGTGTATGTGTTCAATATAAAACAGTAAATCGTATCTCACAAATATACCCAAATCAAATCCAACGCCGTTAAATAAACGAAACTGTGAAGCAGACACCTTATTTTTAAACCAGATGTCCACAACCTATCGTAAAAAAACTAAAAAGATAAATTGGTAGAAGTTCGCATATGTTATATATAAGAGCTGATGTGCAAAATGTCAATAGTGCGCACAGAAAACGTTTAAACCACAGACAAAGGACTCATCTTGGCCATGAACAACTAGCTATAGACGCCGTGAATGGGCAGTTACATACCAATTGACAGAATTTCATTCGTTGAATGCCAAGAAAATGCACACGTACTATCTTAAAAGCCGGGAAATGTTAATAATTAAAACTGGATTTGCTCAACATGGTGTATTTTAAAGACATACATCAGACAGGAGCAACACAACTGAAACTCAATCAAAAATTAATTTGTAGTTGTAGGAACAACTAGCTATAGACGCCGTGAATGGGCAGTTACATACCAATTGACAGAATTTCATTCGTTGAATGCCAAGAAAATGCACACGTACTATCTTAAAAGCCGGGAAATATTCATACTTAAAACTGGATTTGCTCAACATGGTGTATTTTAAAGACATACATCAGACAGGAGCAACACAACTGAAACTCAATCAAAAATTAATTTGTGAAACAACTTGAAACAGCACACACGCCAATTGAGAGACATTTTCTATAGGTTTATTACTGTTCAAGTCATCTCTACCACATTGCTGCTTAACTTTAGGGTTAGGGTTAACTTCTAATCTCATAAATTTTAAACTCCCCTAAGGGAGTGGGCCGATCCCGGAGGTACTGCAATACCGGGCCAACCCGTGGAGGGTTCGGAGCAAGCTCCAGAAACCCCTCCCAGGTCTAAAAATCAGTTTAATATCGTAGAGACTCAATGAGTCTCGTATCAGATATTAAGCTGATAAGAACAGATACTACACTTTGATCTTAGCCAAAAGGCCGAGAAGCGATACCAACTCAGACAGGCAGCTGCTATATGTACACGTACACTACACACAGATTATGGTGTGTATGTGTTCAATATAAAACAGTAAATCGTATCTCACAAATATACCCAAATCAAATCCAACGCCGTTAAATAAACGAAACTGTGAAGCAGACACCTTATTTTTAAACCAGATGTCCACAACCTATCGTAAAAAAACTAAAAAGATAAATTGGTAGAAGTTCGCATATGTTATATATAAGAGCTGATGTGCAAAATGTCAATAGTGCGCACAGAAAACGTTTAAACCACAGACAAAGGACTCATCTTGGCCATGAACAACTAGCTATAGACGCCGTGAATGGGCAGTTACATACCAATTGACAGAATTTCATTCGTTGAATGCCAAGAAAATGCACACGTACTATCTTAAAAGCCGGGAAATGTTAATAATTAAAACTGGATTTGCTCAACATGGTGTATTTTAAAGACATACATCAGACAGGAGCAACACAACTGAAACTCAATCAAAAATTAATTTGTAGTTGTAGGAACAACTAGCTATAGACGCCGTGAATGGGCAGTTACATACCAATTGACAGAATTTCATTCGTTGAATGCCAAGAAAATGCACACGTACTATCTTAAAAGCCGGGAAATATTCATACTTAGAACTGGATTTGCTCAACATGGTGTATTTTAAAGACATACATCAGACAGGAGCAACACAACTGAAACTCAATGAAAAATTAATTTGTGAAACAACTTGAAACAGCACATACGCCAATTGAGAGGCATTTTCTATAGGTTTATTACTGTTCAAGTCATCTCTACCACATTGCTGCTTAACTTTAGGGTTAGGGTTAACTTCTAATCTCATAAATTTTAAACTCCCCTAAGGGAGTGGGCCGATCCCGCAGGTACTGCAATACCGGGCCAACCCGTGGAGGGTTCGGAGCAAGCTCCAGAAACCCCTCCCAGGTCTAAAAATCAGTTTAATATCGTAGAGACTCAATGAGTCTCGTATCAGATATTAAGCTGATAAGAACAGATACTACACTTTGATCTTAGCCAAAAGGCCGAGAAGCGATACCAACTCAGACAGGCAGCTGCTATATGTACACGTACCTACACACAGATTATGGTGTGTATGTGTTCAATATAAAACAGTAAATCGTATCTCACAAATATACCCAAGTCAAATCCAACGCCGTTAAATAAACGAAACTGTGAAGCAGACACCTTATTTTTAAACCAGATGTCCACAACCTATCGTAAAAAAACTAAAAAGATAAATTGGTAGAAGTTCGCATATGTTATATATAAGAGCTGATGTGCAAAATGTCAATAGTGCGCACAGAAAACGTTTAAACCACAGACAAAGGACTCATCTTGGCCATGAACAACTAGCTATAGACGCCGTGAATGGGCAGTTACATACCAATTGACAGAATTTCATTCGTTGAATGCCAAGAAAATGCACACGTACTATCTTAAAAGCCGGGAAATGTTAATAATTAAAACTGGATTTGCTCAACATGGTGTATTTTAAAGACATACATCAGACAGGAGCAACACAACTGAAACTCAATCAAAAATTAATTTGTAGTTGTAGGAACAACTAGCTATAGACGCCGTGAATGGGCAGTTACATACCAATTGACAGAATTTCATTCGTTGAATGCCAAGAAAATGCACACGTACTATCTTAAAAGCCGGGAAATATTCATACTTAGAACTGGATTTGCTCAACATGGTGTATTTTAAAGACATACATCAGACAGGAGCAACACAACTGAAACTCAATGAAAAATTAATTTGTGAAACAACTTGAAACAGCACATACGCCAATTGAGAGGCATTTTCTATAGGTTTATTACTGTTCAAGTCATCTCTACCACATTGCTGCTTAACTTTAGGGTTAGGGTTAACTTCTAATCTCATAAATTTTAAACTCCCCTAAGGGAGTGGGCCGATCCCGGAGGTACTGCAATACCGGGCCAACCCGTGGAGGGTTCGGAGCAAGCTCCAGAAACCCCTCCCAGGTCTAAAAATCAGTTTAATATCGTAGAGACTCAATGAGTCTCGTATCAGATATTAAGCTGATAAGAACAGATACTACACTTTGATCTTAGCCAAAAGGCCGAGAAGCGATACCAACTCAGACAGGCAGCTGCTATATGTACACGTACACTACACACAGATTATGGTGTGTATGTGTTCAATATAAAACAGTAAATCGTATCTCACAAATATACCCAAATCAAATCCAACGCCGTTAAATAAACGAAACTGTGAAGCAGACACCTTATTTTTAAACCAGATGTCCACAACCTATCGTAAAAAAACTAAAAAGATAAATTGGTAGAAGTTCGCATATGTTATATATAAGAGCTGATGTGCAAAATGTCAATAGTGCGCACAGAAAACGTTTAAACCACAGACAAAGGACTCATCTTGGCCATGAACAACTAGCTATAGACGCCGTGAATGGGCAGTTACATACCAATTGACAGAATTTCATTCGTTGAATGCCAAGAAAATGCACACGTACTATCTTAAAAGCCGGGAAATGTTAATAATTAAAACTGGATTTGCTCAACATGGTGTATTTTAAAGACATACATCAGACAGGAGCAACACAACTGAAACTCAATCAAAAATTAATTTGTAGTTGTAGGAACAACTAGCTATAGACGCCGTGAATGGGCAGTTACATACCAATTGACAGAATTTCATTCGTTGAATGCCAAGAAAATGCACACGTACTATCTTAAAAGCCGGGAAATATTCATACTTAAAACTGGATTTGCTCAACATGGTGTATTTTAAAGACATACATCAGACAGGAGCAACACAACTGAAACTCAATCAAAAATTAATTTGTGAAACAACTTGAAACAGCACACACGCCAATTGAGAGACATTTTCTATAGGTTTATTACTGTTCAAGTCATCTCTACCACATTGCTGCTTAACTTTAGGGTTAGGGTTAACTTCTAATCTCATAAATTTTAAACTCCCCTAAGGGAGTGGGCCGATCCCGGAGGTACTGCAATACCGGGCCAACCCGTGGAGGGTTCGGAGCAAGCTCCAGAAACCCCTCCCAGGTCTAAAAATCAGTTTAATATCGTAGAGACTCAATGAGTCTCGTATCAGATATTAAGCTGATAAGAACAGATACTACACTTTGATCTTAGCCAAAAGGCCGAGAAGCGATACCAACTCAGACAGGCAGCTGCTATATGTACACGTACACTACACACAGATTATGGTGTGTATGTGTTCAATATAAAACAGTAAATCGTATCTCACAAATATACCCAAATCAAATCCAACGCCGTTAAATAAACGAAACTGTGAAGCAGACACCTTATTTTTAAACCAGATGTCCACAACCTATCGTAAAAAAACTAAAAAGATAAATTGGTAGAAGTTCGCATATGTTATATATAAGAGCTGATGTGCAAAATGTCAATAGTGCGCACAGAAAACGTTTAAACCACAGACAAAGGACTCATCTTGGCCATGAACAACTAGCTATAGACGCCGTGAATGGGCAGTTACATACCAATTGACAGAATTTCATTCGTTGAATGCCAAGAAAATGCACACGTACTATCTTAAAAGCCGGGAAATGTTAATAATTAAAACTGGATTTGCTCAACATGGTGTATTTTAAAGACATACATCAGACAGGAGCAACACAACTGAAACTCAATCAAAAATTAATTTGTAGTTGTAGGAACAACTAGCTATAGACGCCGTGAATGGGCAGTTACATACCAATTGACAGAATTTCATTCGTTGAATGCCAAGAAAATGCACACGTACTATCTTAAAAGCCGGGAAATATTCATACTTAAAACTGGATTTGCTCAACATGGTGTATTTTAAAGACATACATCAGACAGGAGCAACACAACTGAAACTCAATCAAAAATTAATTTGTGAAACAACTTGAAACAGCACACACGCCAATTGAGAGACATTTTCTATAGGTTTATTACTGTTCAAGTCATCTCTACCACATTGCTGCTTAACTTTAGGGTTAGGGTTAACTTCTAATCTCATAAATTTTAAACTCCCCTAAGGGAGTGGGCCGATCCCCGGAGGTACTGCAATACCGGGCCAACCCGTGGAGGGTTCGGAGCAAGCTCCAGAAACCCCTCTTAGGTCTAAAAATCAGTTTAATATCGTAGAGACTCAATGAGTCTCGTATCAGATATTGAGCTGATAAGAACAGATACTACACTTTGATCTTAGCCAAAAGGCCGAGAAGCGATACCAACTCAGACAGGCAGCTGCTATATGTACACGTACACTACACACAGATTATGGTGTGTATGTGTTCAATATAAAACAGTAAATCGTATCTCACAAATATACCCAAATCAAATCCAACGCCGTTAAATAAACGAAACTGTGAAGCAGACACCTTATTTTTAAACCAGATGTCCACAACCTATCGTAAAAAAACTAAAAAGATAAATTGGTAGAAGTTCGCATATGTTATATATAAGAGCTGATGTGCAAAATGTCAATAGTGCGCACAGAAAACGTTTAAACCACAGACAAAGGACTCATCTTGGCCATGAACAACTAGCTATAGACGCCGTGAATGGGCAGTTACATACCAATTGACAGAATTTCATTCGTTGAATGCCAAGAAAATGCACACGTACTATCTTAAAAGCCGGGAAATGTTAATAATTAAAACTGGATTTGCTCAACATGGTGTATTTTAAAAACATACATCAGACAGGAGCAACACAACTGAAACTCAATCAAAAATTAATTTGTAGTTGTAGGAACAACTAGCTATAGACGCCGTGAATGGGCAGTTACATACCAATTGACAGAATTTCATTCGTTGAATGCCAAGAAAATGCACACGTACTATCTTAAAAGCCGGGAAATATTCATACTTAAAACTGGATTTGCTCAACATGGTGTATTTTAAAGACATACATCAGACAGGAGCAACACAACTGAAACTCAATGAAAAATTAATTTGTGAAACAACTTGAAACAGCACACACGCCAATTGAGAGACATTTTCTATAGGTTTATTACTGTTCAAGTCATCTCTACCACATTGCTGCTTAACTTTAGGGTTAGGGTTAACTTCTAATCTCATAAATTTTAAACTCCCCTAAGGGAGTGGACCTATCCCGGAGGTACTGCAATACCGGGCCAACCCGTGGAGGGTTCGGAGCAAGCTCCAGAAACCCCTCCCAGGTCTAAAAATCAGTTTAATATCGTAGAGACTCAATGAGTCTCGTATCAGATATTAAGCTGATAAGAACAGATACTACACTTTGATCTTAGCCAAAAGGCCGAGAAGCGATACCAACTCAGACAGGCAGCTGCTATATGTACACGTACACTACACACAGATTATGGTGTGTATGTGTTCAATATAAAACAGTAAATCGTATCTCACAAATATACCCAAATCAAATCCAACGCCGTTAAATAAACGAAACTGTGAAGCAGACACCTTATTTTTAAACCAGATGTCCACAACCTATCGTAAAAAAACTAAAAAGATAAATTGGTAGAAGTTCGCATATGTTATATATAAGAGCTGATGTGCAAAATGTCAATAGTGCGCACAGAAAACGTTTAAACCACAGACAAAGGACTCATCTTGGCCATGAACAACTAGCTATAGACGCCGTGAATGGGCAGTTACATACCAATTGACAGAATTTCATTCGTTGAATGCCAAGAAAATGCACACGTACTATCTTAAAAGCCGGGAAATGTTAATAATTAAAACTGGATTTGCTCAACATGGTGTATTTTAAAAACATACATCAGACAGGAGCAACACAACTGAAACTCAATCAAAAATTAATTTGTAGTTGTAGGAACAACTAGCTATAGACGCCGTGAATGGGCAGTTACATACCAATTGACAGAATTTCATTCGTTGAATGCCAAGAAAATGCACACGTACTATCTTAAAAGCCGGGAAATATTCATACTTAAAACTGGATTTGCTCAACATGGTGTATTTTAAAGACATACATCAGACAGGAGCAACACAACTGAAACTCAATCAAAAATTAATTTGTGAAACAACTTGAAACAGCACTCACGCCAATTGAGAGACATTTTCTATAGGTTTATTACTGTTCAAGTCATCTCTACCACATTGCTGCTTAACTTTAGGGTTAGGGTTAACTTCTAATCTCATAAATTTTAAACTCCCCTAAGGGAGTGGGCCGATCCCGGAGGTACTGCAATACCGGGCCAACCCGTGGAGGGTTCGGAGCAAGCTCCAGAAACCCCTCCCAGGTCTAAAAATCAGTTTAATATCGTAGAGACTCAATGAGTCTCGTATCAGATATTAAGCTGATAAGAACAGATACTACACTTTGATCTTAGCCAAAAGGCCGAGAAGCGATACCAACTCAGACAGGCAGCTGCTATATGTACACGTACACTACACACAGATTATGGTGTGTATGTGTTCAATATAAAACAGTAAATCGTATCTCACAAATATACCCAAATCAAATCCAACGCCGTTAAATAAACGAAACTGTGAAGCAGACACCTTATTTTTAAACCAGATGTCCACAACCTATCGTAAAAAAACTAAAAAGATAAATTGGTAGAAGTTCGCATATGTTATATATAAGAGCTGATGTGCAAAATGTCAATAGTGCGCACAGAAAACGTTTAAACCACAGACAAAGGACTCATCTTGGCCATGAACAACTAGCTATAGACGCCGTGAATGGGCAGTTACATACCAATTGACAGAATTTCATTCGTTGAATGCCAAGAAAATGCACACGTACTATCTTAAAAGCCGGGAAATGTTAATAATTAAAACTGGATTTGCTCAACATGGTGTATTTTAAAGACATACATCAGACAGGAGCAACACAACTGAAACTCAATCAAAAATTAATTTGTAGTTGTAGGAACAACTAGCTATAGACGCCGTGAATGGGCAGTTACATACCAATTGACAGAATTTCATTCGTTGAATGCCAAGAAAATGCACACGTACTATCTTAAAAGCCGGGAAATATTCATACTTAAAAGTGGATTTGCTCAACATGGTGTATTTTAAAGACATACATCAGACAGGAGCAACACAACTGAAACTCAATGAAAAATTAATTTGTGAAACAACTTGAAACAGCACACACGCCAATTGAGAGACATTTTCTATAGGTTTATTACTGTTCAAGTCATCTCTACCACATTGCTGCTTAACTTTAGGGTTAGGGTTAACTTCTAATCTCATAAATTTTAAACTCCCCTAAGGGAGTGGGCCGATCCCCGGAGGTACTGCAATACCGGGCCAACCCGTGGAGGGTTCGGAGCAAGCTCCAGAAACCCCTCCCAGGTCTAAAAATCAGTTTAATATCGTAGAGACTCAATGAGTCTCGTATCAGATATTAAGCTGATAAGAACAGATACTACACTTTGATCTTAGCCAAAAGGCCGAGAAGCGATACCAACTCAGACAGGCAGCTGCTATATGTACACGTACACTACACACAGATTATGGTGTGTATGTGTTCAATATAAAACAGTAAATCGTATCTCACAAATATACCCAAGTCAAATCCAACGCCGTTAAATAAACGAAACTGTGAAGCAGACACCTTATTTTTAAACCAGATGTCCACAACCTATCGTAAAAAAACTAAAAAGATAAATTGGTAGAAGTTCGCATATGTTATATATAAGAGCTGATGTGCAAAATGTCAATAGTGCGCACAGAAAACGTTTAAACCACAGACAAAGGACTCATCTTGGCCATGAACAACTAGCTATAGACGCCGTGAATGGGCAGTTACATACCAATTGACAGAATTTCATTCGTTGAATGCCAAGAAAATGCACACGTACTATCTTAAAAGCCGGGAAATGTTAATAATTAAAACTGGATTTGCTCAACATGGTGTATTTTAAAGACATACATCAGACAGGAGCAACACAACTGAAACTCAATCAAAAATTAATTTGTAGTTGTAGGAACAACTAGCTATAGACGCCGTGAATGGGCAGTTACATACCAATTGACAGAATTTCATTCGTTGAATGCCAAGAAAATGCACACGTACTATCTTAAAAGCCGGGAAATATTCATACTTAGAACTGGATTTGCTCAACATGGTGTATTTTAAAGACATACATCAGACAGGAGCAACACAACTGAAACTCAATGAAAAATTAATTTGTGAAACAACTTGAAACAGCACATACGCCAATTGAGAGGCATTTTCTATAGGTTTATTACTGTTCAAGTCATCTCTACCACATTGCTGCTTAACTTTAGGGTTAGGGTTAACTTCTAATCTCATAAATTTTAAACTCCCCTAAGGGAGTGGGCCGATCCCGGAGGTACTGCAATACCGGGCCAACCCGTGGAGGGTTCGGAGCAAGCTCCAGAAACCCCTCCCAGGTCTAAAAATCAGTTTAATATCGTAGAGACTCAATGAGTCTCGTATCAGATATTAAGCTGATAAGAACAGATACTACACTTTGATCTTAGCCAAAAGGCCGAGAAGCGATACCAACTCAGACAGGCAGCTGCTATATGTACACGTACACTACACACAGATTATGGTGTGTATGTGTTCAATATAAAACAGTAAATCGTATCTCACAAATATACCCAAATCAAATCCAACGCCGTTAAATAAACGAAACTGTGAAGCAGACACCTTATTTTTAAACCAGATGTCCACAACCTATCGTAAAAAAACTAAAAAGATAAATTGGTAGAAGTTCGCATATGTTATATATAAGAGCTGATGTGCAAAATGTCAATAGTGCGCACAGAAAACGTTTAAACCACAGACAAAGGACTCATCTTGGCCATGAACAACTAGCTATAGACGCCGTGAATGGGCAGTTACATACCAATTGACAGAATTTCATTCGTTGAATGCCAAGAAAATGCACACGTACTATCTTAAAAGCCGGGAAATGTTAATAATTAAAACTGGATTTGCTCAACATGGTGTATTTTAAAGACATACATCAGACAGGAGCAACACAACTGAAACTCAATCAAAAATTAATTTGTAGTTGTAGGAACAACTAGCTATAGACGCCGTGAATGGGCAGTTACATACCAATTGACAGAATTTCATTCGTTGAATGCCAAGAAAATGCACACGTACTATCTTAAAAGCCGGGAAATATTCATACTTAAAACTGGATTTGCTCAACATGGTGTATTTTAAAGACATACATCAGACAGGAGCAACACAACTGAAACTCAATCAAAAATTAATTTGTGAAACAACTTGAAACAGCACACACGCCAATTGAGAGACATTTTCTATAGGTTTATTACTGTTCAAGTCATCTCTACCACATTGCTGCTTAACTTTAGGGTTAGGGTTAACTTCTAATCTCATAAATTTTAAACTCCCCTAAGGGAGTGGGCCGATCCCGGAGGTACTGCAATACCGGGCCAACCCGTGGAGGGTTCGGAGCAAGCTCCAGAAACCCCTCCCAGGTCTAAAAATCAGTTTAATATCGTAGAGACTCAATGAGTCTCGTATCAGATATTAAGCTGATAAGAACAGATACTACACTTTGATCTTAGCCAAAAGGCCGAGAAGCGATACCAACTCAGACAGGCAGCTGCTATATGTACACGTACACTACACACAGATTATGGTGTGTATGTGTTCAATATAAAACAGTAAATCGTATCTCACAAATATACCCAAATCAAATCCAACGCCGTTAAATAAACGAAACTGTGAAGCAGACACCTTATTTTTAAACCAGATGTCCACAACCTATCGTAAAAAAACTAAAAAGATAAATTGGTAGAAGTTCGCATATGTTATATATAAGAGCTGATGTGCAAAATGTCAATAGTGCGCACAGAAAACGTTTAAACCACAGACAAAGGACTCATCTTGGCCATGAACAACTAGCTATAGACGCCGTGAATGGGCAGTTACATACCAATTGACAGAATTTCATTCGTTGAATGCCAAGAAAATGCACACGTACTATCTTAAAAGCCGGGAAATGTTAATAATTAAAACTGGATTTGCTCAACATGGTGTATTTTAAAGACATACATCAGACAGGAGCAACACAACTGAAACTCAATCAAAAATTAATTTGTAGTTGTAGGAACAACTAGCTATAGACGCCGTGAATGGGCAGTTACATACCAATTGACAGAATTTCATTCGTTGAATGCCAAGAAAATGCACACGTACTATCTTAAAAGCCGGGAAATATTCATACTTAAAACTGGATTTGCTCAACATGGTGTATTTTAAAGACATACATCAGACAGGAGCAACACAACTGAAACTCAATCAAAAATTAATTTGTGAAACAACTTGAAACAGCACACACGCCAATTGAGAGACATTTTCTATAGGTTTATTACTGTTCAAGTCATCTCTACCACATTGCTGCTTAACTTTAGGGTTAGGGTTAACTTCTAATCTCATAAATTTTAAACTCCCCTAAGAGAGTGGGCCGATCCCGGAGGTACTGCAATACCAGACCAACCCGTGGAGGGTTCGGAGCAAGCTCCAGAAACCCCTCCCAGGTCTAAAAATCAGTTTAATATCGTAGAGACTCAATGAGTCTCGTATCAGATATTAAGCTGATAAGAACGGATACTACACTTTGATCTTAGCCAAAAGGCCGAGAAGCGATACCAACTCAGACAGGCAGCTGCTATATGTACACGTACACTACACACAGATTATGGTGTGTATGTGTTCAATATAAAACAGTAAATCGTATCTCACAAATATACCAAAATCAAATCCAACGCCGTCAAATAAACGAAACTGTGAAGCAGACACCTTATTTTTAAACCAGATGTCCACAACCTACCGTAAAAAAACTAAAAAGATAAATTGGTGGAAGGTCGGATATGTCATATATAAGAGCTGATGTGCAAAATGTCAATAGTGCGCACAGAAAATGTTTAAACCACAGACAAAGGACTCATCTTGGCCAGGAAGTATAAGATACAGTACGTAGAGGGTCCAAGAGTTCAAATAATGGACAGTTCCGAGGCAACGCCGAGGAACTGTTCATTATTTGAACTCTTGGACCCTCTGAGTTCTGTATCTGACTTAGTTTACACAATTCACAACCAATTCCATGTGCTGCCCCTAACAAAAGTCTGGTGTGAAATTGTGTCGCCCACTTTGTTGTGACCCATTTTGTCAGGCGCTGTCTGGTTTGAAATCAATGAACAAGGTGTGAGAAAAATAATGGACAGTTCCGAGTCTTTCATTCACTGTGTGGTGTGCGAAGTGTAAACATGGAAAAGGAGTTCTTGGATATCATTAATGAAAATGTCCAGCTGAATTGAACATTGGATGCAAATTCTTTCGTAAAATTTAGTAAACACACACACACATTCAGACACACACACACAAAACGCGAGGGAGAGGGCGGGGTGGAGTGGGATGGAGGAACGGGGCGGCGAGGGGGAGACGGAGCACAGACGGGCCGGGGGGTTGGTTAACACATGGAACGGTGGTTGTTTTAGCTTGTTAGTCCCACGCCGCCGCGGTACTCGCGGAGCGGGGGACTTATAAAGCGCTCGTTGTCCGTCTGTCCGTCTGTCTATCTATTCGTCCGTCCGTCCGTCTGTCCCCCACAAGTGCCCCTACTTTTGTAGGCGCGATTACTCACTCATGTTTCACCGAAGGCTTTTGATTTTTTGTGGGAAGTAACATGTGTTGGAGTTGTGCGACCTTGGGTTATTTTCAAATTTGACCAATAATAAAAAGAACGCGTGAAACTTCAAACTGATCAAATTTTTTGTTTGTGGGGGGTACGGTGGGGGCACTTTTGTACGCGCAATTGCTCAGTTATTCTGCTCGGCAGCCTTTTGAGTTTTTATGGAGCGAAGGAATATATATTGCGATTGTGCGACGTGGGATTGTTTTTGGATTTAACCAAAAATTGAAGAAAATATGAAACTTCCAAAATGACCAAAATTTTTGTTTGTGGAGGCACGATGCTTCCACTTTTGTTAGCTGAAAAAGATTCCGTCCACCACCTTCCTGCCTTTTTACTTGCGATTTTTTCAGTGAGCTTTTGACCGAAGGAGTGTACATTCAGATATTCAAACATCTTTCAGCGGTACATTCACTGATATACTTGTTTAATTTCATTTCAAACAGCAGCGAATCCATTACTTTAAAATAATGGACTCGAACAGCAAAGAGTCCATTATTTAAAATAATGGATTCCCACCAGTCCATTACATTTAAATAATGGACTGTAAGAACAAAGGGATGACGTCACAGGTGTAAACTAACAACTAGCTATAGACGCCGCGAATGGGCAGTTACATACCAGTTGACAGAATTTCATTCTTTGAATGCCAAGAAAATGCACACGTACTATCTTAAAAGCCGGGAAATGTTAATAATTAAAACTGGATTTGCTCAACATGGTGTATTTTAAAGACATATATCAGACAGGAGCAACACAACTGAAACTCAATCAAAAATTAATTTGTAGTTGTAGGAACAACTAGCTATAGACGCCGTGAATGGGCAGTTACATACCAATTGACAGAATTTCATTCGTTGAATGCCAAGAAAATGCACACGTACTATCTTAAAAGCCGGGAAATATTCATAATTAAAACTGGATTTGCTCAACATGGTGTATTTTAAAGACATACATCAGACAGGAGCAACACAACTGAAACTCAAAAAAAATAATTTGTGAAACAAAACTTGAAACAGCACACACGCCAATTGAGAGACATAGTTTTTCTATAGGTTTATTACTGTTCAGGTCATCTCTACCACATTGCTGCTTAACTTTAGGGTTAGGGTTAACTTCTAATCTCATAAATTTTAAACTCCCCTAAGGGAGTGGGCCGATCCCGGAGGTACTGCAATACCGGGCCAACCCGTGGAGGGTTCGGAGCAAGCTCCAGAAACCCCTCCCAGGTCTAAAAATCAGTTTAATATCGTAGAGACTCAATGAGTCTCGTATCAGATATTAAGCTGATAAGAACAGATACTACACTTTGATCTTAGCCAAAAGGCCGAGAAGCGATACCAACTCAGACAGGCAGCTGCTATATGTACACGTACACTACACACAGATTATGGTGTGTATGTGTTCAATATAAAACAGTAAATCGTATCTCACAAATATACCCAAATCAAATCCAACGCCGTTAAATAAACGAAACTGTGAAGCAGACACCTTATTTTTGAACCAGATGTCCACAACCTACCGTAAAAAAAGTAAAAAGATAAATTGGTGGAAGGTCGGATATGTCATATATAAGAGCTGATGTGCAAAATGTCGATAGTGCGCACAGAAAACGTTTAAACCACAGACGTTTAAACCACAGATGCAAAATTTGTAAGGTATTCCGATCAACATTGTGGACAAAGATGCACTTTGAAATCGACCACCAAAAACTTGTTGGTTAAATTTAATGGATCGACAAAAAAGTACTATTTCAAGAGAGAACTACCTTGAGAACATTCATGCAAAATTTGAAAGAAATCCAATCAAAATTGTGGGAGAAGCATTTCAAATGTTTGCATACATACAAACGATGCCTCCACTGCTGACACTAGACATTTTCAGACAAAGGGGCACGCAACAGAAAATGTTAAATGACTTGGACAAATGCTATGAAGTGATTGGGTATTATATCGCAGTTATTTGCGATCACAACGCCAGCTAACTTGCGCAACAAATAATATGTTGATTTAAGTAAATAGTGAGAAAAATGTCCTAATGTTCAATGACATTCGTCTCCAATTTAGAACAAAAAAGCTGATGGCTCCTTTGAAATATACACTGTGTGCTTCTCATCACACAAAAGTTGTGTTTTATATATCACTCTGAATGCCCCGATCTCCCTCTAACTGAGCGCTAAGAGCGAACAGCCAAACGGTCATCAATGACACATCAAGAACCCTTGCAGATTCCTACTTGTGTCAAGCTTCACGCTCAGGAGACGAGACTCCAGCTCGTCATCGTGATATATGGTTCCAGGTCAAATTTAATTGACGTCTGGGCGATGCATACTATAGAAATGATCCCTAAAAGTATGATCTTGATTAACAACCCAACACTGCCGTAGTATATATTTTTGCAAAAACACAGAAAATGGTGTGTAAACTCTGAAAGGCAATACGAGAATTGAAGCACTTGATGCAAGGCACAGATAAACTGCAGGTTTGAATTATTGGGCACATAACAATTTTCTCATATGATGTCACTAATTGGCTAACTGGAGATGATTATGTGTCCAAAACTTCAAATAAGTAGTCTATCTAATTAAATTACGAGACCCGGTTACAAATCAAACAAACCAAACACACCACTGGGACAAACCGGTAAACACATAACAAAATAGAGCGTTTAAGATCGTTCAAGCTCTGCTGACTATGCCGAAGCTTTATTTGTAAAATAATTGCCCCTTTTCTAAATTCTTCGCAACATTGCTTAACCCTCAGACATAAGCTTTTTACGAACGCTGTCTAATTTTGTGACCAGATTTTTATTCATTTATTTAACTTCATTAAGAGGTCCCAAAAGAAAATTTATTGTGTCCATGCGTTGTTGTTAAACAGCCAAACTTCTTCGGCTGTTCGGACTGTTGTGTATAACACCTTTTTACTCACAGACCAACAGTATTTATAAAAGAGAGCAACCACTTTTTAAATAAGTTCAACAATACACCTATACGGCTGTTCGGTCTGTCGTGTATAATGCCTTTTCACCCCGCAGATCAACCGGGGATTCGGCGAAAATAATACTCATTAACGGGGCACTACATCCTAAGTTATCCGCCCGCTCTGTGTTTATACACAACAGGTAGATCTCATCAGAGGTCAGCTGTTTTATAACAACGGTGTCCATGCACCAGCATTTCCCCTTTTTTTCTAATTTTTTCATACCTTTCAAAATGAGATATGACGCGAAAAAATTTCATAATTCTTTAAAAAGATTTTAACCATTTTGATTAAAAATTTGATTGAGTGATTGATTGATTAACTGATTGAAAGCAGGCGCTATTTGGTACTGACGAATTGATATAAATGGTTAAATTATTAAAAAAACGGTCATTTATATAATTTCCAACCGAATCAGTGGAAAAGTAGCTTAAAATTTTCTACAAAAGTACAGGGGATTTTTAACCATGAACAACATAAACAGCAACAAGAACGAGCGAGCTGCCTTTACAAACCTTTGGCATTGGTGCTGTAGTCACACTTGATACACTTGAATGGCTTGGCATCTGTGTGTGAGAGGCAATGCAGCCTGCAGTGTGACTGGGACATGAAAACCCTCTTGCATTCATTACACGTGTACACCGTCAAGTTATCCACCGACTTCGTGGAACGGAAATTATTCGGCGGTACGAAGTCGCTATTAACATCTTGAGCAATTAAGTGAGACTAGAAAAACGAAAACAAAAAAGTAATAAAAACTACAGAAAAAAAAACAGAAAAGGAAAAGTTTCAGATATATGTTTATTATTATTATTATTGTTTTACTTTTTTATCTGTTTGCATATATCTTTTGCCCCTTATTCCTCCGTCTGAGTCCTAGTGGTATCAATAATTTCGATATCAGAAATATAGAAATATAAATATTGATATAAAATCAATTTCTTATCTGTAAATATTTATTACATAAGAATCTTGTTTTTATGCGAGTATTTAAATCTGTGCAATGTAGTTTTTTTCTTTTGGATATAGTATCAAAACGATTGGAATAAAAGAGTGAAAAGCATTTCAAAATACATTTCTCCTGACCTAAATCAGCGACAAAACTGGTTTTAAAACCTACAGAATATAAATTATCGACGAAACTGAGGTCGACGTTCATGGCTGTGTCGAAATCCAGCTTATCCTGTTCCGTGGTAAAAATTGGCAAGTTTTCAACTTTTCTCCGGGACGCGCCTTGAAAATATTTCAAATTAAAATGTCCAATAATTCAGTCAACAACATTCAAATTACATTTTTCCAAACGGATATCGACAACAAAATAAATTTCAATGGATGTTGAGTCACATTAAACTTAATATTCACTGCCTATTGAACTGTCAGTCATAAAAAAATGGCCCTCGCTTGTCAAACTTGAGGTGGTAAAAACTGAATCACATAGTACATTGTTTCACGAAGCTAATCATATTTTTTTAGCTGTTTCAACACTTTCAGTTGATTACTTCATGACATAAATTACAACAAAACAAAGGCGATATAAACTACAAAACATAACACACCTAATAAACGGCCACATGAGGTTCGACAATTTACAAAACAAGATTTTACCCACAGAAAGACACCGGACTTGATTATGACGCTTACCATAGATTTTATTTTTCTGTCTTTTTCGCCTTGGCATATCATGGTTTGCTGCGTTTTCATCAACTGTTTCCTTTTCCATAGACACTTTTTTGTTGGCTTCAATTTCTTTACCTTTATTTTTCAAAAAAAATTTTAATAAATGAACACCCAACTTTGCTGAAACACTGTAAATTCTAGAACAATTGAAACTAATAAAACTAATGAAATAAACATCGTTTCTGGGTAAAACCCCTAGTTGACAACAAAATGGACCAACATTTCTGTAGAACCAGACACAAGATCCTATACCATTTGGCTTTCGGTCAATGTTTTTTAGAAGGGCGGGGAGGGAGGGGTGCGAGTTGATGGAGACGGGGGACGTTATTTACCCGACATGTTCTGTTGGCTGGCAATGTGCTGTGAAGGTGCCCTTTCTACCTTGTTAGTGGCTTCTGTTTTACTTCCAAAATCCCTAACGCCAGCTGGGCAAATAAACCAAAAGACGTAAACAGTAAACAAAATGTTATTTATTTGTGTACATCGTGATGAATTTCATGGGAGATATTAAATAAAATTTAGATTTTTTAAAAAATAACACGAAAACTGTTCAAAAATGGCACACGAAACGAATAAACGAATTTAGCAAAACATTGAAACATTCACAAATATTACGGTACTGTTTTTACTGTCGAGAGCATCTGCGTGCGCTGAAACACCTGCATGAGCTCGAATATGATGGCATCAACGATAATGTGAATACCTGGATTGCTGGCAATGTCCACGGCACTGGATTCAGTCTGGGGCTGTCCGTTTTGAGCATTTACAGCTATAATCGCTGTCGGAGTCTTCTTAGCTTTAAAGTCTCTTAAACTTAAAAAAAAATTGGCAACTTCGGATATTTTGTTAGATTTACTTATTTTTTTATTCCCCCTGTGGGGTGGGGGGGGGGAGGAATCTAAAGAATACACCCACTGCGTTCTGTTCCGTGCATGGCGTAAGAGGCGACTAATCACAATTTCTTTCTTTCTAACTCTTCTTTTACTATTTCCTCATTCTTCCTTCTTTTTTTCCACTTGTTTCTTTAGCAATTGCGTCTTAATATACACCTCCTAGTTGGTGAACGGGACATTAAACACCAAACAAACAAACAACCAAACAAACAACCAACCAAACAAACAAACAAACAAACAAACAAACAAACTTGAAAACAAGATCCACATATAACACCAAATTGTCAACAACAGAAAAGTTGTTGAAGAATAGAGATGACTGGATAATGATGGAAGGAAAAGAACAGGGAGGGGGGGTGTTACAACCGGAAGTACATCTTAACTCACACAAAATCACGGGTATCATCCGTATCTTCTTCGGCGCTCTCTCTATCAAAACTATCGATCGCTTCGGACTTGGTGATGTCCACGTAATCGTCCCACGACAAGCAGCGGTGGGTTTTATAGTGCCTTTCCCTCGTAAACGCCTTCTTGCACGTGCTGCACGTGTATCTCCCGTCGGGGCCTGTGTCGTGCAAACATTCGACAGGCCGCGTTTATCACTTGCAAGAGATTACATTTCTTTTTCTTTTTTTTTCCCCCTTTCTTTTCTTACTTTCTTTCTTTCTTATTTTTTTAATCTTTTTTTTTTTTGCAATATTTACTTAATTTACCTATTAAATTTGCTTAAGACACTTTCCGTATAACTTTCTTAATTCAACTAGTAAACACAACGACTAACCTTTTTCGGGCAGGGGTGGCTTCTCGCTATTCTCAACAGGTTCGGGTAGCTTTATTTTGTCAGGTTTGCTCGAGTCCTTTGCCGGCCTACCTCTCCCTCGTTTTCTAGTCAGTGCTGAAATATAACAATTTTTCTATTTTCTCCTTAAACCCTGAATAAAATTTATGTAAACACAAACTTCAAGAAATTTGACAACTGGTTGCTGGAACTGTGAATCTGGTAAATCCGTAAAAAGATAGTAATCATATGAAAAATATACTCGTAGTATCAAGAAAACAGATCCCAGCAACAACGTTTGTTTAGCTCAGTTTATTTTGCTCTCAGCTGCAATGCATTAAAGTATTCTACTTTGTCATTAATATTGAAGATTTCTGTATCGGCTGCGATTATCTATGAAGAACCAGATTGTGGTGTGTAAAATATATCAGCCAAAATCATGAACAGAAATCCGTCAGAACAATCTGTCGAATGTCGAATCGACTGACTGATTGGTTGAAATGACCATATACCTGAACCAGCCTCTCCCCTGGATTTGGCGCGGTTTTTCGCCTCCTCTTCCGCCATTTCCTTGGCACTTCTCACGATGATTGCATGAGCATCAACCCCATCAGTGGACTCCACTGGTACCAGGCGAATCCCTGCTAACACGACACGACACTATCAAGGACTTATGAAAATTGACAAAGCATACCTTTTCACGTTCTTCTTGCCTTTATCGGGAGAAAACGGATCAAATTCAGGTGGCAGAAAACGGTCCAAAAGTATTATGGTGGGCAAGTGGGAGAAAACGGCCCAATTTTTAATAAACGAGGGAGAAAACGACCCAATTTCTGGCGGCAGATAATGGCCTGAATTTTATATTGAGAACATTAATTGAACCAATTTACTATTACTTAGGGGTTGGACTGTGTAACATAGTGATTCAGCAAATACAAGATCAGTTCAGTGTCGTTTGTCCGCGCGTACTTTTGGCAAAAGGCTGTTGCAAATTATCTGTGAAACTCTCTAGAGACTGGTCATTTCAAGGTACAATCGAAAATAAAATTTGATAACCTCTCCATTGCAATCGAAGATTACACAGTTTCAAAATCCCCTTTTTATGCACCGAGTGCCCGCAATCGGTCTTTGGACATTTCGGCACCAAAACAGATTCGGCACCACGCTTTACAAATTCGGCACCAATTTTTCAAACTCGGTACCAAAAATTTAAAAGAAAATTCAAGCAAGGTATTTCAGTTTAGGTCACTTTTTTGTTGTAACAATGAACTTGAACCTTGTAAGTGGGCCGTTTTCTCCCATCTTTTTGGGCCGTTTTCGTTTTAGGCCCTGTTCGATTTGGGCCGTTTTCTCCCGCATTCCATCTTGCCACCCCTCCCCCACCCCCTTCCTGCCACTTAAAAGTGGTTTCAGAAAAGCAAAATGCAGTTACTTTTTTCTATTGCAATAAACGAGTGTGTAGACCCCCACCCCCCCCCCCCTCAAAAAAAAAAAAAAAAAAAAAAAAAAAAAAAAGAAAGAAAAAAATCTGTTTGCTTCCGTGAACTGTACTTGTTGAGGTGTCCGTTTCAGCCTGGTGCTTCTCGTGATCACTTATCCGTGCCACCTGCTTCACGTCATCCTCCGCACTTATCTCCATGGCATTCTGTTCACGTGACATTTCTTCAGCTTTTAGCGTAAAACCTCCATCCTGTCGTAAAGAGACACCGTCTAGAACAGGAACTCGGTTCGTGAAACGCTTTTCAGATTTTCAGGTATTTGGTTAACTTTTTTCTTAATCCCAGGGTTGTTCCCGAATTGCTTTTCATCGTATCTCACATACATATGCACTATATGTTTTTGCCATTCAGTAATACTGAAACTAGCAGGATTCCAGCGGTTAAAACATAAAGAAACAAGTGAGAAAAATACACTAAAACTTTACTTTCTCTGCCATGGCTTATCTATAACGTGTCAAAACTTTATTGGAATGTAGGAAAATTTATTCACGACATAATCATAAATGGGTTTGCAACCCATCTGTATATATTTCAAAGTTATTTTGATGTATTTCCCCATTGACCTCTATGTTTCTTAGTTTCTCCGCTACTATGTTTTCCAAAAAAACTGGAGGCCTGTTTTTTTTTTTTTTTTTTTTTTTTGCGTCAATCTCGTAGACGAAACTGTGAACCCGCTTATGCAGTTTTGGCTTTTGAAAAATCATCCCCTGAATAAAATCTATTTAAAAAACACATCATCAACCTGCAACTCTTGTGACGAAACCATGATTGTTACTTGGGAAGAGTCCCCAATCTGTTCGCATTGTCCGACCAAGTTCTCTTCGCTTTGCACTCCAAGCTGGACCAGCTGCTCCTAACAGAAACCAAACAGATTGTGGTGTTTAAAATAAGTGTGAGAACCCGGGGTTGTCGTGCTCTTTCCATTGTAAATATAAATATATAAATAAATAAACATGAATTTTTGAGAAATACAAGCCCGGCAGAATGGGTAATTTGGATATGGTACTAAAAAAAAAAAAAAAAAAAAAATCCCGCCCTCGCCTGACAATAAAAAAAAGTCCCAGCTAACCAAAGTCTTCCCTTTTTATGCAAAGTCCCTCCACCCCTTATTGTGTTGAATGTTCATTTTAGCATTTATTTTTAGCCGTACTGGCCAGTTGGAGTACCCGCTCTGGATATGCTGGGTGGGGTAGTATCACATTAAATCAAGCCTTTTTCGACACCCCAGCGACATCCTCGTTTTTACTGCCGGTTTACGAACGCCGTACTACGAGGGAGCCTGTACTACTCATTATTTACATTTGCATTGATTAATGAATTATAGAACAGGATATTTCCAAACGAATGAACCAGTAAAATGTTCAACATGAACGTCAACAGTTTTAACTGATCAACATGACTTCGTGTTCACTCAATCTAACTAAATGTCTGCTGAGTATTAAGATGATCTTAAGAATTTATGTGGTATCTTTTAACTTTTTAATACAGGTTCGTTGCCTTGATTTCAATCATATATAAAAAACACAGCACAGATTGTGTCATACCCTTGTCAGTACGTAGCTGTAAATGGTCTGCCCATCCTCGCCCATCTGGCTGAAGCTGACCCCCTCCGCACCGGCTATCCCGTCCACCACTGCCTGCTCTGTCTTTTCTTCAATTGCAGCTCCACCACAAAGCGTGGCATGGGGGACGACCTTGCTCTCTTCTAGGCCACCATTTACAGCTGGGCCCATGTTTTCTGGCATCACCGCTGGATCAATCTGGAGAGAAGTCTCATACTGATCCGTCGGGGCGTTGTTTACCAAGCCGTTCTCTCCAAGGCTGTTCACAGGGACCAGAATGTGCTGACCGACCACAGAACTCGTGACCGCAACTGACGAGGTTGGCGCCGGCATAAAAATCTGTTGGTTAGCCTGAGAATTTTGAACAACCGTTAACTTCGCCGGTTGGCTCTCCAAGCTCTCTTCCAACAATACGGCTGGTTCACTGACAACTGCTGCTCTGTAATCCAGACAGAACATGTACATAAAAATCCTTACAATAATAGACAGCTTGCGTGGAAAGTTCACTTCTGAGTGTTACAAAAATTTATGCCTCATGGTTTCTCTAAGCCTTAGTCCTTGATAACTGAAATGGGACTTTCTACACGGTGGCTGATACATAAACACTAATTAACTTGTTACCGTTGCGTTTCACTTGTTATGTTTCGCACCTCTTTCCTGTCGATGCAAAGTCTGCCCTATCAGACCCATATGCATTACATATTGATTAGGCCTGAAAGCTGTTTATCGGTTTCGTTCTTTTCAAACAACAAATCACTAAATATCCGTCCCTACCATTGTGGGGAGGAAACAGTGGAGTTCAAGGACACTGAGCACAACCCCCCTCCCCCTCCCCCCCCGCCCCCCCCCCATCTAAAATAGAAGACTTGACACATACCCTGAACATACGGCACTCTTATGATGCAGGAAGTCGCTGATGACGTGGAAGACTGCCTCGCAGTCCCCACAAATAAACGAATCCGCTGGCATGTTCTTTATACCAGTCTCCCACTCATCTGCTCATTCTGCCAACAGGAAATAGGCTCCATGAAATGGAGAGCAAATGTTTTAGTTAAAGGACACTGTACTGTGACGTCACGCGCCAAAAATCAAACGGACAGTGCGTCTGATATAAACTATACGAGCCATTTCCACAACAGCATAATTACAGTGTGGCACAACATCTGATTCCTGCAACTGTACAAATTAACTGATTAACAGATGCAAAAACAAATAAGTGACGTAATTAGGGAAATCCATTGGGAGTGATCAAGGCTAAACATGTGACTGAACTGACCATAATATGGTGAAGTATCGGTCGCTTGTACTCTCTCTTGCTCTCTCTCTCCCTCTTGTCACCAGAAGATCGGAACAGTTGTGCGGGTGTGTTGTAATTCAAGGCCACGTGCAGGATGTCTCGGTATGTGTAACTAAGACATTTTATACAGTTAAGCATATTCAGTGTCTTGTTTCGTGTCCCGGTGGTCCATTGTACTTGTAAGACAGAGCCATGTGCTAGTTCTCGTACGTAAATGAGGCCGTTTTGTTCGTCAGTTGACTGGTTGTGGGGTTTGTCAGAAGAGTCAAAAGTTAACTCATAACTGTCAAAAATGGGAACACAATAGTCAGTGGCAGAATGAAGAACCCTTTCCACAGGTGAAGTTTCACACCCTATTTATTTTCTAACTCTCACCTTGGTGTTGGCTTTGCATGTTCGATGTAGACATGCTATATTCCCAATGCCTGCGTAAATCGCGACATTCTAAAACATCTAAAGTCAAACATATTTTTTATTTTTTTTTTTATTTTTACAAATCGGTTATTTTGAACAAAATCTCTCGACATGAGCTTCTTTAAAGTACGAATATTTACCGTACAAATAACTCTTCTTACATATAACTGTCCTTACGTATGATGAGTAATCGCTTGGACCTCCCCCCCCCCCCCCCCCACACGAAAAAATCCACGTATTTCAGTCTTATGAAATTCTAAAAACCTCCTCTGCAAGGCAATTTGTTCTTTTATTTTCTAGAATTTTTAGAATCAGAAACATGGAAAGATTCGTTTCTGTTTCTGTACTACCCATACAGTTTTCATACATTTATCATCGTGCCATCATTTTAACGAGCAATCGTACAGAATACAGCCCCAAACTGAAACTGAAAATCCAAATGGCGGCCATTGTGACCTTGAAGTTGGGTCAAGGTCAAAATCAAAAATAACATGCATCTACCCTGATGGGTCACCTATGTCCCAATTGTCAAAGGATAAGATTATCATGGTGGGGGTAACAGCTGGCGATGAACGGACGGCCGGACAACACCGAAACCTATAGCAGGGGTGCACACAAGACCTTCGCATTTCGCCATGGCGAAGGTGAAACCCATCCAACTTGGCGAAGGTGAAATTTTTCATAATCAAGCTTGATGAAAAGTTAAACGCTTTAGATGAAAGCTACAAATCGGTCAGGACTGAGTAACTATCGATGTAGCTCTATAAAGACATAAACTGGACAGTATAGTTAAGAACAGGAATAGTTTATATGCAATAAACAAATTAAGTTAGTTTTAGTAAGAGGGTTAATTTGCAAAGGTGAATTCGAACTGGCGAAGGTGAGCTGAATGTCCTTCGCACATTGGTAAAGGTAAAAAAATCCTTATGTGCGCCGCTGCTATAGTCCCCCTCCGTGGCCTAAAGCCTCGATAGGGACCAACAAAGTTTCCTACAGAAACCTGTTTTTTATGCCTTACATATTTTTATGCCTATGTAGTTACAGGATAGTAATTTTGTGTTCTTAAGTGTAAATTTCGCTATTCTCTGGCGAAACTGGGCTAGTTTATTTGTGACATGCATCTGGCTATAAGGTCGAACTAATTGAAATCAGTAGTTTCTCCTATACAAAGTGTGCAAAATTATCCCAGTTGACCTAGATTAATTACTTGGTTCGATCTGCAGAATCCAAGACCTGGCCCAGATTATTTTGTGCTTTGATTTGTTAAGATCGTATATTGAAATTCGTTAAACCAGATGAAAATGTGTCGGCTGGGTGTAAAAACAGTCCCTGTGCCTATTGCTCCATGCTTATATGTAAACTAAAAGCTATGTAATTCACTGTGACGTTCTAATTACAGGTTATGGTATCTTCTGCTTCTTCCAGTGCACAGGAACTTTTAGTATATTTTGTGTAATTTGGATTGGTATGCTGTATTATCGCCTTACCAAGGAAGTTGAACCCTCAAATGAATGAAACAAATCACACTACGGATGTTCCGAAAAAAATACGCAAAAAGTCTGTCCTGTGACTGAAAACTATCGAAAGAAATGATTGAGATCTGAAAGCGCTATGCCTAAAAGTGTCCAGGTCTTAATATCTCGATATCTCAAAAGTGTCAAAAATAAAGGTCTAATTTTTTCCGTTCTGCCCACAGTATTTTGCAGATCACCAAAAAAATAGCCTAATGGCGGGTAGTGTTATAATAATACTTCATGGTATGAGGTTAAACCGTGATTTAGTGCCCTCTTCATTGTATTGTTCCATTACAAAAAGGCCAAGGCATATTTCATAGAAGCGCAGTCTCCCCTCGGGAGATGGTAGGGTATCAAGGTTTATCCAGGTTTTTCGTTCGGAGGGGGGGGGGGGGGATGTATGTTTATTGACATTTTTTGAACAAGTGTATAAATATCTGTGGTCATAATATCAGCGATATCAGATATTAACATCATTCTTCTATTCTATGCTATGTTGTGTCAGAGAAACAAAAATGTACAAAATGTTTAGGAAAAAATGCATTATGACTGACAAAATTAGCAGCTGAAAGCCAATTGGCGCATACATTTCGCAAGTGTGCGCCCAGACAGACGACATTGCACCCTAAGGGGCGCCTTGTTGTTAAAGCCTGAGCCGATTCCCATTTTATTTGGACACTGATGTAATGCCGCAGGCCAAATGTATCCCTGATTGCACTAAGGGGCACTCATGTTTTTAACAACCGGTATGCTATTTTAAATGGTGTGCTACTTTTTAACAGTTTAAACAAATAATTTTAAGTTGCAAGTTTAAGCTCATCTAGTCAATCTGGTCAGTTTGATTAACTTTTCTCTTGAGCATCAAATGATACTTTCAGTTTTATGTTACAATATTATGAAATACACTTTTCCAAGAGTATGGTGCTAATGGTATTCAGTCAAATTTTCCATTCTGCCATCTATCTCAATCTACTGCCTGGGACTTGTAGTCAGTCAGTGTGTGCTAGGAGCCAGCGTGGGTGCGTAATTCTAGTTACACACGAGTTCATAACATAAGCCTAATATCACACTTTGGGTGTTTCAAATAAAATGCGCAAGAACTTTGAATTTCCACTGCAAGAGAACCGGGTAAAAACATGAATACAATGATCGTAGAAATATAGAAGACATATCAAAAACGGCTCATACTAAAAGAAATTGAAACTGAAAACTATTTGGTAAAACTTTCAATAAATTTGTTAAGTAGCATACGGGTTGTAAACAACAAGTAAGTATTTGTGAAACACAAGCAGGACCCAACCGCCCCCAAATTCATAGGGTAAAAAGCGATGACGGACAGACGGACGGACGGACAGACGGACACCCAAAACCTATAGGCCTCAATCCAAAGGGTTTGGGACTAACAAGATCGCTATGTCCTGTAAGGGAAATTTTACATTATCATTTCTTTCATTTTTACACCGTCATGACAGTTTGTATTCAAAACGCAGAATTTTGCGCATTTTATTCGAAACGCCCAAAGTGTGACTTGTCTTATATGGTTTGCTCTATTAATGCCAAGTTATCGCCTAGTCCCAGGTGACTCCCGCCTAGACTGGACAGAGGAGTGGTGATAGTCCCAGCGGACCCTCACTATCTTCCTAGGACAGAAAGGCTTGCTGTCATAGGAAGACCGCAAGAGTCATCTAGGACTAGAGTGGTGATTGACTAGGGTCATTAAGTTATCGCTTGTTAAAGTTCAATTTTACCTTTCCACTGACTCTGCCTTGCAGGCCTCGTACAGGTTGTCAACTGCAACGATTTTTATGAAATACACCGAATGCAGTGGCTGTTGAACATGTCAAAAGTATGACCACTTTATGCTCCATCTATTTTTGTTATGAACTTTACATGATAACCGGACTGAAATGAAACGAACAGACGACATGTGCTTTTGTTTACCAACAAACCGATGTGCGAAACTTCTCTCCGTAGTGTCAGCCTTTACATCGATGCAAGCAACTAAAATAATCAACCATAGTATTTTTCAGAAGTAAATATTTAATCGACTAATGAAAACACATCAATAGCTATTTTTAAACTCAAAAATTGACGAAATGCGGTTAAAAATGGTTGCTCTCGCGATAAACGGTATTTGCTACAGGCTGGGCACATCCAATGGCATTGAAAATTAACTTGCTGAGTTTCAAAACATCAGAGCCTTATATTGCTAACTAAATTCAGGACTTTATCAATGGACGACACTGGTAACTATTTTACCGAACTATAAGACTGGCGTTTTATCTTTGATTATACCCAGTTTCTCTCTATTCTTGTGCTAAGTGATACAGCGCTTTTGTTGTTAAGTTTTCTCCAAGAATGTCACGTAAAATTCTATGTTTTAAGTTGGTTATCCTATGTCAAATCGGACATCTATGTACAAGATAAAACCTCCAAGTCTAAACTTGTAGACTGGGGTATTGGACCATTGTTTTTACAGGCTCAGTTAAGTTTGGATTGAAAAATCAATATGTATAATTTTAGACCACATCTGCCTGTTTTACATCAAGCCATATAATTTGTTTTTAAAAAAATCATATATTGTTTTCGAACAGAAATCAAGACTTCATCTACAAGCCGCCACCTTATCTAACAACTAAGTGAACGAGCGAGTGATAATTATACCCACAGCTTTTATAATTATTTGTGGGTTCTGGTGTTGGATAGTATGAATTTTTTATCCGGTATTCACACCACTGTCATGCTTATAGTACTAACGGGTTACTCCTGTAATTTCAACTGCAAATACTTACTTCTTGGGACCGACGACTTGTAACTTCGACTAGCTGTAGACGTGCAGGATCACCAGCTGCAGTCGTTTTTACTGAATAGGAAAATGGCTTCAGTTGAAATTTCAGTAAATGAAGATGGGCCTGGGGAAAAGACAAAAAAATACGACAGACAACTACGGTTATACTTCTTTAATTTTTTACCCGGTTCGCTTTAGTCCTTCCTTCATGCCCGAGGAAGACAGAAAGGGTGCATTGGGAACTAGGTTCGTTTGAATCTAGTCACATGGGATTTAAGTTGAAATGTGAAATTCGATTCCAGCGTTAATCAACTGTCAGCCATTTCAGAGGGGCAAATTTTTTACATAGGAAAAGAGATTTCTAGACATTCAACCAGTGCGACATTTGTGATCAGTAAGCCAAATCACACTTTGAACGTTCCGGATAAAATGCGCAAAAATTCTGCGTTTCGAATACAAACAGACCGGGTAAAAATGAAAGAAATGATAGGTAGATTCCTCCTAAATGCCAAATTTCTCTTTCACGAAAGAGCAATCGTATTTTTAACAACCCGTATGCTATTTTAAAAATTACAAGGCAAAGAACATCCAAATTGACCATCACATCGTAATTGGTTAAATTACAAACTCGTCTGTTGGCTGATGAAAATTATTATGACCCATAATAAGAATGTAATAGTGAATGGCATGGCTTAAAGTTTGTAAATAAACATCGAACAACCGCCGCAAACGCTGTTCTCGCATTAAAAGAGCACATTTTCGGTTTTGCTAATTACGATGTGCTGTTCAATTTGATGTTTCTCTCCTTGTAATTAAAAGTTTTAACAAATAGTTTTCAGTTTCAATTTCTTTGATGTCCCGAGTATGAGCTGTTTTTGCTATATTTCTTCGATATTTTTATACCATTTTTTACCCGGTTCCTTTGCAGTAGAGATTCAAAATTCTTGCGCATTTTATTCAAAACAATGAAAGTGTGATTTGGCTTATTGACAGGCAAATGAATGTCAGAACTGAAGAAGCCATCGTCAAGGGCCCAGACCCCAACCGGACACAGTAATCAGTCAAGCGCAAAAAAATTCAAAGTTTCCGTATTTTTTTGTCGAGAAATAAAAAAATAACGCCTCGTCGCACAGCTCCACTCCTCGGTCTTTCTATGTGCAAAAAGAAATTGAAATCGGTTGAATGGTGCCGGAGATATGGTACGTACAAACTACATATAATAAGGTCAACCCCAGCTGGACACAATAATTAGTCAAGCGCAAAAAATCAAGGTTTCCTCATTTTTTTAATTTTTCGAGAAATCCAAAAATAACGCTTCGTCGCACAGCTCCACTACTTGGTCTTTCTGTGTGCAAAAGGAAATTAAAATCGGTGGAACAGTGCAAGTGATACAGCACATACAAAAATCGGACGGACGGACTGACAGAGGTCAATCCTACAGACCTCTCCCGGTTCGCCCGGTTGGGGTTTAAAAATAGATAATAAAGGTTTACGTGAAATAGTTTTGCTAAGGTCTGTCAATTGTACAGATGGGCATACACGCGCAAGATCTTTCACTGATTACTTAGGTGATCTCGCCGGTTTCTTACTTTGTCCCTAAGGCACGAGTACACATAGCTGTAGTCGTAGTGAAATCATCCAGTCTACGAAGATTTCCCTTATTTCCAGAATGCCCACTCACCGAAGAGGAGCTATCGTTCTCTTTTATTTTTCTCTGGCATTGTCTGCTGTCATTTATGCGTTCTAACAAATAGCTTTTCCACCCGGCATTCATCCCTTTATTTATTATTTGTGTGCGAGTTTACTTGCAGTTATTTATTTTTAAGTTAACTTTTTGAGCAAGAGAAGTGTGATAAAAGTAAATAATTAAATTGACATTTCATTTTGGAGCTACAAAATGTTATGGCCTATAGCCCTAGATAAGAACGTTTTAGTGAATTCCTTGCCTTCTAGTTGATATCTACATCTTGAATAACACATAAAAAGGCCCGCTTGGAACTAGCACAAAAAATAATTTTAGAGTAAACAGATGTTCAAGTCCACCAGTTTAGATTACAATTTCATGTTGCTTCGTATGCTCCTGCAGATGTGGAGACACAAGGTTCCAATACATAGCAACGTAACAACAGTGCTAAATAACTAATAAAACCACAGCAAGAAGGACATTTAAGACTGATTTATTTAAAAAAAATATAATGATAAATAAACAAGTAAAGGGGGAAAAAATGGAGGGGCGGCCCAGGTTAATGACATGGCATAGTGACACTATTTGATAAATGAAATCATTAATTTGCTGTTAAAATCGACTTAAGCCGAGTTACGGTTCAATATCTATTACTGTTATTTAGGTTATGGGGAGATCATGGTCAAACTGCGCTAGAGAGTGCCAAAGTGTGCTTGATAAATGCCACAGCAAATGGAACAGAAACTTTGAAGAATCTCATTCTACCAGGTGTGCTGTTGTATAAAAATCGATACATTTTTTAATCAGCGAGTTGTTTGTTAATGTAATGGTAAGCACACAAAGGAAAAAGTTGTGTTCTGGAGTTTGAACAGTGAGTAGATAAGAAATTATTTGTCATGGAAACATGATAAATTTTTTTTAAGAATTGAAAGATATTAAGTTTTAACAATATCTTGACAATATGATTCCAGTTTTCCGTTATTTTGTCAGGCTATCATGTGAAAAGGGGATTAAAAATCATGTTGAAATTAAACAGGCTATAAAAACCATTCTCAGCCACGTACTAAAATATAATTGTAATTTAGTTAATGCAGTATTTTATGATTTTGTTGTTTAAGAAATTAATTTCTTTAAAGGAATTGGTTCTTTTACAATTGTGGACGGGAATAAAGTCACAGGAGCCGATGTTGGTAACAAGTAAGTGTAATATTCAGACAATTAAACAGATGATTCATAGAAGGTAGGAGTGTAATCCGCCCTCGTGCTTTTTTTAAACTGTATATATTTGCATTTGGATTGATTAATAGTAGTTCTTAAGGAATCTTATGAATAAGTGAGAAAATAATGAAAGGGAGAGAGAGAATATACCTTGGAAATCAAAAGTTGGAAAAGAAGAAAGGATTGCGAGTTGTTCTGTAAAACAAATGGTTCACTTTCCACCTGACGAAATTGGTTACATTATTAAATTTATTTTCGAATGGATCACATCTCGTGAACAAGAAATCGGTTAAGTTTTGTACAGGTTAGGAACGGAATGTTTTGCTCAGTAAACGTGCTTCAAGTTTAAATAAAATACTGACATATAACAGTGCTGCACCTCAAATTACAATTTCATGCAAGCAACAGTTATAATATTATCACTAGAGTATCATTCTGACACTCTTCTATTGACGCAATTACATATTGAAAATTTGGGATTGAAAATTTTAAAAAGTGAAAATATTAACGAATATTTTACGGTATACACTAACGTTATTAATTTTGAATTCAGACTTAAAATTGTGTTTGCTTTTTTATGCCTTGTACGTTTGTTTTGTGTCTTCTTTTTCAGTTTTTTTCTTGAAAAGGAAAGAATTGGAATGGTAAGTATGGTAAAACTGTTTTATGTATTTTTTCCATGCCCCGAGCTGAATAAACCAAGTGAGCAAAATGATTCTGAGTTGCCCTGTGTCAATCGGTATAGCTGTAACCGCTTTCCTTGTAAGCACGATATCACAAAAGCTTCCATCCAATTTCATAATTAGACTTAGATATTCTACCTTTGACAGCAACGCCGTCCCCTCCTAAACCATACCTTGATTTGTGGACACGATTCCATCGAAGCTTGGAAGTAAGTTTGGATGAAACTCGGATGTTGGCCGCCCATGTGTCTGACATCCCGGACAGATTAGTGTCTTGACGTTTGCCGTTAGCAGTGACGTCATATCTCTCATCTTGGATTGAACTCGGTGTTGCTGTTCATGCGGATAACTTTATGGGCTGATCAAACTTAACCCCTGGTTCAGTTATTTTATTCCGCACAGGTTGAATTTATGCGATCGACCGCGTGTCGGTCGGTCGGTCTGTCATCAAGATTTTAATGAAACTTGGTGTGTGGCTTCTACGGGAACAAACACAAATCGGTATTGTAAATGGGCCAGGTTCATGCAAGGAAAATGGACCAGCTGGACTTAGAAAATTTCAGCTTATGATTGACTATTGATGGCCGTGTTTAACTGATGGGGGGGGGGGGGGAGTGGCTGTGGGGAATATGTGGGCTATGCACACTGCTCATGTTTTACTTAGTTGTCAAGGCATCCGTGTTCCTTAAACACACATTATTAGTTTTTGATCATTTTTCAGAAGCGCGTATCAAAACTTTCTTGGATCAAAATCCTGTTCAAAGTATTGACTATGTTTTCTCTGAATTCTGGAGGTCGTCGCTGAATTTTTTTCAGTCCAGAGCACAAGTGGCTACGGAGCTTCTTCTAGAATTAAATGATGACGTCACCGGCGACTTCGTGGACGAGGTTCGTTGTTTTTCGGAACACGACAACGCCGAAATTATATTGAGGTTTTCTTATCGAGAGAATCATTGTCGTTGAATGTAAACACAAAACACCATGAAGATACTTTACTTACATGGAACTGTTCAGAAGGGGTTGATTTAATTTCGTCTTTATTTTTCGGAAGAGCAACGCCAGTTTATGATGGACGCCGCCGATGTAATGTTCATATTAGCGCAGAACATCGTAACCGTCGTGGATTTAGAAAACTAATAAGCATTTTTACTGTGTCACAGAACATCGACACGCTGCTAGACAACAACCAAGTGTTCTTTAACAACTTCTCGATCGTCATAGCAACGGATCTACCGGAAAGGTAAACAGCAGATCCTTGCCTGCTTTTTACCATCATTCGGACTTGCGGAATATTTTTATGTTGCTTTCTGTTAGGCTGTAAAGTGAAAAGATAGTTGGGGGGGGGGGGGGTGAAAGCTGAAAAAAAGGTATGATCAAAATTCAGCATCTGATAAATTATTGGCTTGAGTGTTTGCTTCTATAAGCCTGTATAGATATATTAGTGTCACGCACCAAAATCCTAAACCACATATGCTTGTGATATTAAAGCCCGTGTTTAAATAAAAAACAGCAGCCTTGTATTTTACATGGTACAGACTATAATGAGTGGCAGTTGTGGCATTGCAGGGTGTTGTTACGACTGGGCGCTTTGCTGTGGGATTACGACGTGCCCTTAATTGTCTGCAGAAGTGTTGGCCTGGTTGGTTATATACGCGTGGTTATCAAAGATCACACCGGTATGTACGCTGCATTTGTGTATAAATCCTTGATTCTTAAGCCCTGAATAGAGGATAGGGATTGGTATTTAGCTGTTTACATGGTTTTGTGAATGGAAAAACTCAATAAGTAATTGGGCAAGTTGTGTTTGAGTACGTCGTTAGAGTATTGCATGCGAAACCATTTTGTTTGGGCATCCAGTTGTAGAGTCGCACCCAGACAGTGCTTTAGAAGACTTGCGTCTGGATCACCCATTCCCCACGCTAGTGAGTTACTGTGATAGTCTGGATCTGGACACGATGAGTAAGAAAGAGCACAGCCACACGCCCTGGCTCGTCCTCCTCTACAAGTACTTAGAGCTGTGGAAAGCCGACGTTAGTCTTTGCTTTTTGTATACGTGTGTCTTTTTAGCCCCCAACCGGGACTTTAGACCCCTGAGGGGGAATGTAGGTTTGTATGTTGTGCGTCTGTTACTGTAGATTTGGATGTTGTGCGTCTGTTACTATCTCACCCTGACTATTAGTTTCTAACGATAATTCGCGTATGAATTATCTATAATAGTAATTAGGTGCTTGTTTTTGCTTTGACTTCGACAAACTTACAAGGTCACAATGACCCCCGTCTTGGATTTTCACTTCCAGTTGGGGGCTGTGCTCTCTACGATGGTTTTGTATTTATTTATTTATTTATTTTTAGTTAGCAGAGAATGAAATACAGGCTTCTGGAGTTTTAAATGACGGTATAAGGCTATATAGATTGTGGTCCAATTTATAGAACTGTATGGAAGAAGAAATTCTACCACGAAAGTAATTACTCTGGAACTGAACAAAAAATTAAGCAAATTATGCTTGAAACAAAAATTTTAACATATTTTCTAAATTATTCTTATATCTGTTACAAAATGATATTTGCTGTTTCCTTTTGTAGCATAACGGGGCTGCTCCAAAAAACTATCGAGAAAAGACCCAATTTAAAGAGTACATAAGGAACGGTTAGTTCGCTCTTCTCTCGTACATTGAAGTTATGCTCACATTTTAAAGTAGGCACCTTCAAATTAGCGGGGTTATTACAATGGAGAGTATTTCATTCATTTTTAACGCCTGTAGAGTAATTAATTTTTAAAATAATGGAATTTTTTTAGCTTCATAACAGTACTTAAATAGTTTTATCATTGTAACAAAGACTCGACTTTCAATAGAACTTAGTGCGTTATGTTTGAATTGCAGTAGATTTGGCAAAGCTATATCTCCATGACACGCCGTTAGTACTCAGGGGTACGCACGGAAGCTGTACTCAGGGGTGGGCACTTAAGCATGTGGAGAAGCGTGACGCTTTTCCTGTAGGTTTTCTTTATTGATGCAGGTATAAGAAAAAACAAAGAAGGTGCGCCCAAAGACGAAGAGAATTATGAAGAGGCGATTAAAAGTGTCAACACTGCTCTAGTCCCCACAAAAGTAAGCTTTCACTTTCTTTCAATGGGGTCAATTTACTCCCAACTAAAAAACAAAATAAACAAGTCTTCAGTTCGATCCATCCATAATTTTTTCTCACTTGCCGAATCGGTTTTAGACCGAATTATTCATTAGCTTTTTTCTTGTGTTTGTATCGTGTAATTTTTATGTTTCAGCATGTTTAACAGGTTTCTTTTTTTCTTCTTTTTAACAGGTTCCATATGAAGTTGAACAAATTTTCAATGATTCCAGATGTACAGACTTGCACTCCGAAGTATGTATATTTTTAGTCAGGTTTGGCTTACGTGTTAGATCGAAAGAGATCGAAAGAGAGGTGCGTGACGTCATAAATTTTACATACGGGGGGGGGGGGGGGGGCAGGGAACGGCGTATGCACGGCACGAAGTCTACCTCGCCCCCCCCCCCCCCCCCCCACGCTCACGCACACACACACACTCCTTCCTTTCCTGCAACATATCCTGTGAAACTCAGATAAATTTCACGCAGTACAAACAGAATTACAATATTATGTGCATATTACCGGCCACGGATTGCTCATCTCAAGCACTTAATGATTACATAAATTTTATGTAAAGATCTGCCAATTATGTTTTACTCTCCTTCATCGTTTAACGCATTTGTTGCAGTTTTAGAGACACTCCCTCGCCCGTGAATTCTAGTGATTAAGAAAAAAATCAACATTATGACGATAAAAAGGGCTTTCGGAAAATAAAATCTTGTATCTGAAGTGTGTCTTATTGCCCTTATTAATTACATAAATAACCTTATCGTCGGATTAAAAAAACCTTTGAATTCTCACATAATTTCTCATTGATTGTTCAGAGTTCCTCCTTCTGGATTTTAGTCAGAGCATTGAAAGAATTCACGCAAAATGAAGGTGAAGGTAAGTGTTTTGTTTGTCCAGTTTTAGTATAAAAATAAATTTAGGACTTGATTCAGTTGAAAATAATAGAAATTGAAGAAAAATGTGAAATTTTGTGCGCTGTTGTAGATGTTTTAATGCCGGGAAATTGAGTGGGCTTGGCACAATAATTTTTTTTTTTTGGCCGTTAGGAATGCTGCCGCTGAGGGGAAGCATCCCAGATATGACAGCTGATTCGGAAAGATACATACAGCTGCAGAATGTCTACAAGCAACAGGCGGAACAGCACGTGGCGGCTGTTACAAACCACGTGCACGCCATACTGCACAGCTTAGGAAAGGTAAATATGGAACGATGTGACAACTGTAGTGTGTTGGAAAAAACTAACAAGAATAAATGTAGAATAAAACTAAATAGTTAAATAAGCGATATCCTCAAAATCTCCCGTTTCAAGATTGTGATGTGTAAAATATACGCACCAATGTAGGGATGATTTCATATGGAGAAATTTGAGGATAATGCCTGGTAGTATATTGTCTGTAGTTTAGATTGAAATATCGTTTTGTGTTCCTAATTCTTCAGTCACCTCTGCTTTCTTAATAGGCACTGAAATATTTTAATTCTCGCTCTGAGAAAAGTTTTGAAGAATTCTTTGTTTTGAAACTAGAAATATTAAGGTTTCATTTCTTAGGTTTTTTTTCGGCAACATCTTCTCTCCGTCTCTGGTAAAAACGAAATAAGGGAGTGAAAAATGTGGAGGAAAAAAAAAGAAAAAGGAAAAAATGACTGCTTACTGTATTAGCTAATCAAAACATGTCGATACTGACTTCTTTTAAATTGTAGTGTATAAGATGCAGCACCTTATTTCGTTAAAAATGGATGGCTGGAAGATATTGCCGCCTGTTTCATCGAAACATAAGGACAGTATTTCTACCGAGTGCCGAATTCATTAACTGTAAAAAAGTTCTATCAATCGTATGGACAAAATGTGCGCTTTTTAGAGCAAACCCACACAACAACATTTTCTCTCTCAACACCTTTTCTGCAATCGCTTTCATTTTCAACGTGGCCTCGAATAAATGTTGAATCAAAGTAAATCAGGTTTGGATTTGCTTTGTAAAAAAATGTGCCATTGAGCGATGTTATAGAAATTGAATTTCTCGATTCACTTTGTTCTTTTTTCTCCCTTTTTTAGCCCCCAATCGGGGGCTTTGGCCCCGAGAGGGGAGCTGTTGGTTTGGGTGTTGTGCGTCCGTCCGTCTGTCACTTTTTGATGCATTGTTTTGTTGACGCCATATCTCTTCAACTATTAGGCGGACTGATTTGATATTTCACTGAGAGAACATATCTATCATGTAGATGTGCAACGGCGTATTAATTTTGAAATCGACGAAAAATTGACGAAATGGGAATTTTCAGAAATGTGACATTCCTGGATGGAACTTATCGAAACGCGGTATTTTGTCGACACCATATCTCTTCAACTGTCAAGCGGACTGATTTGATATTCCACTGAGTGCTTGTTTATCCACTTGAATTTGAGCATGACAGCCGTTTGTCCATGTCCGGTTGGGGGGCTGTGCCCTCTACGATGGCTTGTTTTTTTTTTTTTTTTAAATTTTTAATGACTTCCTTTGCTTTATTTTGGATGTCCACTCGACCTTCAATTACAAGTAATTATCGAAGAGCTTAATTCCTAAGTAAGCGGAGGAGCAAAATAAACAAGGTTAATTAACAAAAACCAATAAAAAAAAATAAATCAATCAATCGAACAAAACAAAAAAAAAAAAAAAAGCAAAGAAAACCTATAAAGGCGTGTGTGTTGGTTCTTTGTAGGATGAACCCCGCCTTAAGAGACCATGCAGAAGTCCCAGCTCCTCTCCAAGAAAAGTAAAGCCATTTTTCTTCTTTTTAACCTGATTTTTTTTTTGTTCCATTCAATTCATCTTAACCGCGTACAGCTCCTTGCTCTGGCTTCATAAATTAATCAACTTTTCAACTACTTTTATCAATATTTTATTGTATCTTCCCTTTGCAAAAAGCATGGCTTATGAATCAGCTTTCAAGAAACGCTCACGCCTCGTAAACAATGTTATTTTAAGTGACCTGTTGGCAGTGACATGCTGCTCTCAGAACAATACTGATCATAACATTAATAATAATACGCAAGTCTTAAAACTGCAGTCCTTCTTTTCGTACTTTAAACTCATTACTCTTTACTAAAAGATTGTCTCCAGTGACGTATTGTGTTTGTTAGAATTAGCCTTTTTTGTGTTCCAAATAAGCGATGCCGCACAACCTACGGTGCGGTTAGCCATCTTTTTGTTTTGGCCTAAAGGTCTGCTCATTTTTCCAACGGTTGCATTTGTCGGTTCTTTTTGTGTTAACAACTAATTAGTTTTTTAACAGTTATGTTTCAGTGCTTGTTATACCCTTTTGTTCTTTGAATGATTTCTTTGATATTTAATATTTGCTATGGGTTATTTATATTAATAATACAACAGAAAGGTAACATTGTATCCAGCATGGGGGGGGGGGGGGGGAGGGGCAATGAATCACTTACGCCCAAGTGTTCGGAATTTTTTACCCTTTGCCATCCCCCAGCCCCCCTCCCCCCTCCTGCACCGATACCTCATTGTGTACCTACCGTTAATGATGAACATAAAGTTTCCTGTTGCGCTGACGCACCCACTACTCTTTTTGCATTCCCGGCTTGCACAATGAGCTTTTTTTTTTCTTTTGCCCAGGAATTATGTCAAAATTGCTATGTTTTCACTTGCATATTAAGTAGAGATTGTTGGTAACTGTTGATTTTTTATCCTTCAATCAGCTACTACATTTTTGCTTGTTATACTGAAATTGTCTCAAGATTTGAAAAAATATGAAGCTGAATAAACAGACTTGTGGCTGAGTCGTAGAAATTTATTCCTGTTTCACAGAATCAAGAAGTGATAACGGAGCGTGACGTCAGACAAGTCTGTGAGTAACAAACCTGCTTTTTTTACGTTGTTGCTGGAAAACATTTTTACGGTGTTTCACACCAAATTTACAAGTCTGTGCTCGATAGAATTCTTGTCAAGTTTTTTATCTTAGTTTTGCAAGTACAGTATAAAAATACTGAATTTTGATGTAAACAAATACTACATTCATCATTGAAGTGCTTAGCAATTTTACAACTATATGTGATGTATCCCTAAAAAAAAAAAAAAATTTAAAAAAATTAAAGTAAAAAAAAAAAAAAGAGAGAGAGAGAGAGAGAGAGAGAGAGAGAGAGAGAAAGAACCTCAGTGAAGTGGCCGTTATTTTAATTTGCAAGTGGACTGTGTGAGCAAGTGGCAGAGTGTAACTCATACTGTTGAGTGTAACTCCTACTGCTGGGTGTAACTCCTACTGTTGAGTTTAACTCCTACGGCTGGGTGTAACTCCTACTGCTGGGTGTAACTCCTACTGTTGAGTTTAACTCCTACTGCTGGGTGTAACTCATACTGTTGAGTTTAACTCCTACTGCGGGCTTTACAGGTAGAAACGCGTCGTTTCTGCGAGTTCAGTCGGGTAGATCCTTGTGCCAAGAATATAGTGCTGATACGGCCCAGTCAGCTGATTTGGGTAAGATTAAAAAAAAAACACACACACACACACGACACACACACGCACACACGACACACAAAGGTCGCAGCGTTGGATGCAATTGTGGGGGTGGAAATTCCTCAAAATAGATCTGTGACAGTTTTCGTTAAATATAATCATTGCATTCCTGAAAATATTTCTGAATATGTTTTCAATTGTGGTGTTCTAGAATGTGGTATTTTTAAGTGAAATTTGAAATCTGTGAGCTTATAAAGTGAGAAAATATGGGCTGTTGGAATACGGTATATGTTCTACCTTTAGTGTGTTTGTTTTGATGACTTGTTTGATATTCAGGCATGAGCCTGGAAGACCCGGACAGTGACGCTGTGTTATATGTCATGTTACGAGCCGTTGACAAATTCAATGCGGAATTCTCGAGGTACCCTCGCACTTTTTGCCTTTAAATACGTATAATTTTAAAGTGTGCGATTTTCTAAGTACATGTTTAGATAATTTTTTCTGTTCACATGGTTACAAATCTTTCGTTCAGTTTATTTTAATAACAGTTTTCTAACTGTATTGATCAAGCAGCGGACGTAATAATAATATTAAAAATTACAAAACAAGAGCGAAATAAAATGAGAAAATTTCCAAGTTTGCTGATGTCGTCATGTGATTACTTTTATTGTCACTTTAATTGTAGGTATCCAGGCACGTCATCGGAGAGCATGGAGGCAGATTTTGCCAAATTAAAGGTGAAGAAAAGAAGGGAAAAAATATTGAAGATCAAAAATAATGGCAGAAAACTGAAAGCGATTTTTGTTCTCTACTCCTCCGTCTAATTTTGTTTTCGTCTTTTTTTTAAATTTAATTCTGTTTTTTTTTTAAGTGACAAAATAAGAAATTAATTAAGTTGAAAGGGCGCAAGCAGTTTAAAACAGTGGTAGCCGATAGGTTTGTTTCTAGACAGAGGCTTACATCTGATTGGCTATTCCAAAATTATCTGCGTCACGTGACTGTTCTGTGTATTTTTTTCAATGACTGATGTAATAAAACGTGTGCCGTGTAATGAACCCTCTTTCAAGAGACGACTGTTATTTCATTGCTGAAAATTTTTCTTACTGCAAAAACCTTGTAAATAAATAAATTCAGGATAAAAGCCAGACGTGTGAAAGTAGTCCACGTGGTTTTTGACAACTTGGGTCATATGTTGAAAAGGTGTATGGTTTATCTGCTTCAGTTCTGCGTTACCAAACAAATGCAAGAGTGGGGACTGACGCACCCGATAAAGGATGACTACATTCAGGAATTGTAAGTAGTCAGTAAAAAGTAATCACAACGCTAAAGTGAGATTATAGGCCAGACCAGTCTGCTTCACGGAATGCGCCAAGCGCAAATTGTTGCAACGGCGCTTTTCTGGTTCCCCCGTAGAGGGAAAACTTCCAAAAATAAATATAGAATTCAGTAGTCGTTACAAAAGTCTCAGCATTATGTGCATGCGTATTGTGAGTGGCTTTTCAAAATAATGTTACATTGTTGTTTGGCATTAAATAAAAATAAAGAGCTAAATGTTGTTGTTGTTGTTGTTTAGTTGCCGCTACGGGGCGTCAGAGCTGCACACGGTGGCCGCCTACATAGGGGGCGTGGCCGCGCAGGAGGTCATCAAGGTCATCACTGGACAGTTCCTGCCAGTCAGCAATACGTACATATACAACGCGATCCGGCAGTCGTCAGTGACGCTGCTGTTGTGATTGTGGATTATTGTGGGGGGGGGGGGGGTGGGGAGGGGAAGGGAAGAGGCGATATTCGGGGGGGGGGGGGGTGGAAGAGGCGATATTCGGGGGGGGGGTGCTACCAGATGTACATCGCTCAAGAACAGTTCGGCCTAAAATCAGTCAATTCAGTTTAGATTGCAGGAGCCTGTACGCGCCTCGGCTGGTTGGGCGTGGGGGTGGGGGTGTGTGCGGTATGTACATCAACATGCATGGTTTAGGAGTAAGAATTAATATATTGTGCATTTTGGTGCATTTGGATTCAAGAAATCGTAGTACGCATGTGCGTGGAGACTGTGGGAACTCTGTAACGATAGCGACAGATTTGTTAGCACTTCAATGACGTGTGCGGTGTGAGAACCCGTGGATATGTTTCCGAGACTAGAATCAACCGTGGCTGGAAATGATGTTCTTTAGCGAAAACCTTCCATTTTTTTATTTGCTATGAATTCAAATCAGCGTTTGAAATGACCGACCGGGACCGTGGGGGCCGTATAAATGACCGACCGGGACCGTGGGGACCGTACAAATGACCGAACGGGACCGTGGGGACCGTACAAATGACCGAACGGGACCGTGGGGGCCGTACAAATGACCGACCTGGACCGTGGGGGCCGTACAAATGACCGATCGGGATCGTGGGGACCGTACAAATGACCAGGACCGTATAAATGAAACATCGTGACTCCAAAGGTCCGCGTTGTCAGTGCGGTCAGCATGTCCGTATGTTATGCTGTCCGTATGGTATGCGGTCCGTATGGTATGCGGTCCGTATGTTCACAATAAGTCAGTATTTGCTTAATGTAAGTATCAATATTTTTCAATGCTTAAAAAAAAACAGAAGAAAAAAAACTTCACTACGACGTTGTTCCGTTCATTGTTGGGTAGGATTTGTATTATAAAAAATAATGTTTTGATGTTTTTATCTCATTAATGTGTACTGTGGAAGTACTTTTTATGGTACTCAAGTTGCTAAGTTTAATTGCTATTTAAATACGTTACCCTGTATCATGGTGTTCTGCGTCTTAAGCAATCAAACACAAGAGTTTTTTATTTTTTTTTCGTGTAGCAGATGTCGTCACCGTAAAGTGCTTACATGTAAATAGAAGATGACTCAGCAAGTATCGGGACAAAATCACCTACTGTTCTCTGTTGGTCTAAGAGATTGATCGATAAGTAAGAATTAGGAAATACTACTTTGTGTACTTAAGTACTGAAAAGTGGCATAAGCCAGTGTACTGTTGTCTACCTCAGTATTTAGGGTTTGCATGTAATTTGGTATTTCAAATTTAAATTGAAGAGAGTCTTTAAAATTGACTTTTGTAGCAGAAAATGTTGACCCTCAGTAATTGCTTTGCCCGCTGTCGGATCTTTATTGCAGATTTGTCTTTTTCTTGGTCAGAGATTTGTGGGAATTTTTTCTATGTTGGTACAAATAAAAGAGTTTATTCAAGTAACTGAAGAAAAGAGTACAATGTGCGTTTTTGTGATACGGATGTTGCCATTGTTTTCATTTATTTTTAAAATGATTTAAATTTCACTGTCCTGACGTGGTTATTTTAAATAAAATAATTCAATAGAAGTGTAAACCATGCGTATTTTACGTTCAACCCCTTTAGTGGGATATTATTCGTAATGGCTAGTCCATCCGTGTAGCGTATCTCGTACAGGAGTCTGCGCCAACTCGCGTCTCGTGGGGACACTCCGCTAGGTGGCATGTCGCATCGGGACACTATGCTAGGTGGCTTCTCACATCGGGACACTTCGTTAGGGGGCAGTCCTCTAGGGGACATCTCGCATCGGAACACTTCACTAGCGGGCATTTTGCATCGCACTCTTCTAGCTAGGGACACTCCTTTGGGTGGCATCTCGTTAAGGGACACTTCGCTAAGGGACATCTCGCGTCCGGACACTACAATAGGGGAAATCACGTATCGGGACACTTCGTTAGGGGCAACCCCGCTAGGGGACAGCTTGCGTCGTTGCACTTAAAAAGCTTTAAAAAAAAACAATATTTACGTTTTCTCTACGTATATATTTTAATCAACATGTCAAGCATCACAAACCTGAAGCTCTGACACATAAATAATACAATGCACCGGTAGTTTAGATTCCAAGCAGAGCCACCCCCTCCCCCCTCCAACGCAACCCCCAACCCCCCTTCCGCCACTCCCTTCTCTTGCAAGCAGTCCTGCGCACCAGTGACTTGAAATCAAACCTAAACACGGACTATCCAGTCTAAAAATACAGTTAACAGTATATCTTTCCGAATGTGAGCGCCGGCGATATTTTTAACTATTTTATCTGTTATTGTTAGATCAATTTAGGTGTATTTAAAGGATTGTGAATGTCTAAAATTCTGTTTTTCATATATCAAAAATTAATTTTATGGTCTAAAATTGAATTTAAAATAGTCAAACTTTTGTTTTAGATACAAAATTTACATTTTAGATATCACAAATTCTTTGTAACTCTTAGACATATGGAGTTTAATTTCAGATATCAATAATTCTACTTCAAATATTTGAAACAAAGATCTGTAAAATTCAGTTTATATACCCAAATTAATTGTAGTCCTCAAGAATTGATTATCAGGTTTCGTACAAACAGTCCACCAAGACAATTCACTCTTATCGTTTCTGCCACAACTCAAACAGTAGCATTATTCCTGCAACCGGATTAAAACAGGTTTTTTTTTTCTTAAAAGTAAACACGGATAAAAATATAGAGAAGACACTTAAAAGTAAAACATAACGCACAGCTAAATTTCTTAAAGTTTTCAAAAAAAAAAAAAAATCCCCCATTCTTCTCTTTTCTACCATGGCTTGTACTTCCGGTGTGCAAAACTGAACGATTGTGATTATACGACCTTCGAAACTCTGCAAAGTCGAGACAACGCTGGAAAAGAACTTGAAAGCGAGGACGTGTAAGAAACGCTGGAACGAACGTTTTTGTGACTTAGAAAATCCAAAATTGTTTTTAACCTTTTCACATGTTTCATAAACTTTCAAGCCAACTTTCTGACGTCGTTTTGAAGTCGTTTGTGATTGACTAAGGCATATTTATTCATTTATTGTTTTTAATCTGGGTTAAAAAGTGCATGGCGCCGTTATAATACTGTTAACATTAGCCCCCAAAATATCATTCGGTCTTCTTGTAGTAGGGTGTAAATAAGAGTTTTCCCCCACCTTTTTATGGTATAAGTCTTAAGAGTTCTGCCCCACATTAACTCTTAGAGTTCTGCCCCACATTCTGCCGCGGGTGTAAGAGAGGTTACGATAGAGTGTGACGAAAGAAAACGTCATATGATGCAGGGATGATGCAAGGATAGCGATTGCATCCGGTGTTTCCGGTGGAAGGATTGCGAAAGGTTGTACGTTGTGTGTAGAATGGTATAATGGGGTGGGGGGCTTGTGAAAAAAAAAGCCGAGACGTCTCGAGTGAAAGGGTGTGTGTGTGCCGAGACGGGTGCCGCATAATGTGTGAAAGGTCAGACCACCCCCCCCCACCCCCCCCCCCCCCACCCCTCCCCAAAAAAAGCCGAGACGTCTCGAGTGAAAGGGTGTGTGTGTGCCGAGACGGGGGTGGGGGGTGTGGGGTTGGAGAGAGGGTTGAAAGAAGGTGTGAGTGTGTTGGAGAGAGACAGAGAGACAGAGAGAGACAGAGAGAGAGTTTTTTTTTTTTTTAAAGCATTTCCCATTCTCATGCATACTTTGGAAAACACGGTTTGTTTGCTTATTTTTTAATAGTTGGCGGCCGCGAGCGGCGCCGCTCGCGACCAGGAGATATACTCCTCACTGAATGTTTTATTTAAAGGTGACAACGTCACAATCTTGGCGACCACACTGGCTCATCTGTTGGTTGTTGAATAGATAGCAGTCGGTGTGGATTCCGCATTGAAGACAAGTCATTGTGTAGCTGGTATTGATGGCCGCTTCCCAAAAGGCTGCTATCAGTGTACAGTGAAGGCATGCAGTATGCCCGCAATCGTGGAAGATTGCTTTGTCATAAAGCATAATCACGTCGCACTTCGGGCAGGGCTCTGTATCCATTCCTAGAAAATCTTCAGCCCAATCGCTATATTCCCGTTCTTCCAGGGTACTTGGTAGTTCTTCTCCAAGCATATATGTTCGCAAGAATGCAGAGATGTGGTGACCTTGCTCAATATCTTCGATTCTTCTGCCTGCCATGAGAAGTCTGTTCACTGTCACCGGTATGGCGACTACCTCCACATTCTTCGGATCCGGCAGGAGTTGTAAGAAATATTTTCGAAATGGTGTTTCCCGAATTCGTTGAGGTACATACTGTACACGGTTGATCGAGGCGATCGGGGTTTCTTCATCCAGATGAAACGTAAGTTCTTCCATGGTGAAAAGCTGGAGAGGTATGGGCTGAGCTGCAGCTTATATAGTGCGGAGAGGGGAGCGAAAGTTTGCCAATGAGAATGCAGCGTTAAAGGAGCGTTCCTATTGGCAAACTTTCGCTCCCCTAGCTGGTTCATATAAAGGGGAATGTACCCGGGAATTTTATGTTAATTATATGTTGATGACCACCCCCCCCCCACCCCTCCTTGTCAATACACAGAGTACAGAGTACAGAGTACAGAGTACAGAGTATTGACAACCACCCCCCCACCCCTCCCCCATACAACCAAAAAGAAGAGTTAAAAGATCATTTTTTGAAACTTATGTTAGGTTGCACACACATTTTTCTTGACGAAATGGATGGTAGTATAAACGAAACGTCGCGAAACGTCATTTGATGCAGTTGCAATGATTGCGAGTGAAAGAAAGTATGTTTCCGGTTCTACCGGTGAAAACGTTGTGTATGTATGGGGGATGGTATGGGGGGGATGATATGTGTATGGTAGATGGGAGTTTTGGGGGAAAAAACAGGTATGGCGTGCCGAGACGTCTCGAGTGAAAGGGGGTGTGCCGTGCGCCGAGACGGGGTGGGGTGGGGGGATGATATGTGGATGGTAGATGGGAGTTTTGGGGGGGGGGAAAAAAAAAGGTATGGCGTCTCGAGTGAAAGGGTGTGTACCGTGCGCCGTGCGCCGAGACGGGGTGTGGAGAGAGAGACAGAGAGACAGAGAGAGACAGAGAGAGACAGTTTTTTTTTTGAAAGAAGGCGTGAGTGTCTCGAGTGAACGAGGGTTGTGTACGCCGAGACGGGGTGGGGGGGGTGTGGAGAGAGAGAGACAGAGAGACAGAGAGAGAGTTTTTTTTGAAAGAAGGCGTGAGTGTCTCGAGTGAACGAGGGGGTGTGGAGAGAGAGAGACAGAGAGAGATTTTTTTAAAAAAAAAAGCATTTCCCACACATTCTCATGCATACACACCAAACACGGTTTTTTGTTTTGCTTATTTTGTAAGAATGGGTGGCTGCCGGTGGCAGCCGTGGAGGGATTTTCAGTGTCGCGTCGTTGATCTCCTCCTCCCCTTCTCCTCCTCCCACTTTTAGTTTCTACGTGCCGCTCCCACTACCAGAGGCTTCGCTGTTGGCGCTGTTGATAGTCTGTGTGCAGGCACACTTCCTTTTGTGTGCTGCAATTCCAGCCTTAGTAGAATGAATATCTTTACGCAGTAGACTGCAGTAATGATGTGCGTATTTCATAGCTTCTGCACATTTCTGTTCATGTTGGCGTACAGTCATGCCCCCAGGAACAGGATGGTGACAGAAGTCACAAAATACAATGCCTTGTAAATCGTCTACAAGACGCATAAGACACTGGAGGTCTGGATTGTTCTCTATTTGTTCCTCCAGTTTTGAATCATCACTAAGGCTGAAAGTGCAGTCGATTGTGGAAGTTGTCTGCGCATCGTCGGAGATGCTAGCAACAGCGGTCACTATCTCATCTTCAGCAGCAGTTGATGTAAGGGTATTATATTCTTGAACCTGTATACACTGCTGTGTAGGAGGTGCCACCGGCACGCTCTGAACATCAACTGCTTGCTGCGGATGAGATGGTGGCGGCGGCGGCGGCGGCGGCAGCGGCAGCGAAGTCACTTGGGTGGGAGGAGGATCCTCTTCCTCTTCCTCTTCCTCTTCCTCTTGGCAAGGCGGCGGCGGCGGCGGCGGCGGCGGCGGCAGCGACGAGGACGTGCGATGTTTCTTTTTCTCTTTTCTTCTTTTCTTCAGCCGCCGATGGCTTTTTTCAGCCGCCTTGCCAAACCGATGGAATTGTTGCCTGTGTTGAGACTGAAAATCCCTCCATGTATCATAGAGGAACGCCTGGTAGTCGACGTACACCTCTTCCCACAGGTCGGCATCTTTCCTTGAGAAATGATAAGCCACCAGGCGTTCCTCGGTAAAAAATTCCTTCTTGTACTGCATCTTTTTGGTATTGCAAGTTGGAGAGGCATGGGGGCTGAGCTGCAGCTTATATAGCGTGGGAGAGGGGAGCGAAAGTTTGCCAATGAGAATGCAGCGTTAAAGGAGCGTTCCTATTGGCAAACTTTCGCTCCCCTAGCTGGTTCATATAAAGGGGAATGTACCCGGGAATTTTATGTTAATTATATGTTGATGACCACCCCCCCACCCCTCCTTGTCAATACACAGAGACGACCACCCCCCCACCCCTCCCCAAGAATCCTTGTCGACCACCCTCCCCACCCCTCCCCCATACAACCAAAAGAAGAGTTAAAAGATCATTTTTTGAAACTTATGTTAGGTTCCACACACATTTTTTTTCTTGACGAAATGGATGGCAGTATAAACGAAACTTCATTTTGGTGCAGTTGCGTGATTACGAGATTGGGGGGAAATAACAGCTTCCGCTGAGTAGCGCTGATGAAGTGTATTACCACCCCACCCACCCCCCCCTCCTTCCCCAAATTGGAAAAAAGCTTACATATAAGGGGGGAGCCCCCCCTTATTGTCGAGGTGTGGTGGGCTAGATCATGGAAGCGACGTTGCTGAATACACCTCCTCTATCTATCAACACGGACATGGATATGGATATGGATGACTTGTTTGGGTTGGAACCGTTACCTTTTGATAGTGTATTACCAGTATTATCAGTGGAAGACATTGATACATTCCTGGCTAACATGGCAGAGGCTGAAAAAGACTTGGAGAACGAACTGGTAGGGTTAGACGTCCCTCCTAAGGAAGGTGTTGCTGCGCTAGACGTTGCTGCTGCTGCCCCGTCAGATATACAGCTAGCAGGAATAGAGATGGAGATAGAGGAAGGAATGCCAGATCCTGAGGGCCCCGACTACCCGTTCTGGGTTGCAAATGCGCTTGTCAATGGGAGAAACACACAACTCAGCGCAAAGTTAAAAGCTCAATTGAAGCAACTGAACGAAGAAATGAGTACCACCACCACCCTGGCCGTCCCGGCCGTCCCGGCCGCCCCGGCCGAGCCCGGCAGCGGCAGCAGCGGCAGCAAGCCTCCTCCCCCTGGAAGCTCAATTGAAGCAACTTCACGAAGAAATGAGTACCGCCGCCCCGGCGGCAGCAGCAAGCTCGGGGACGGGGACGGGGACGGGGAGGAGCCCGGCAGCAAGCGCAGCAGCAGCAAGCGCAGCAGCAGCGGGGACGAGTCCGAGTCCGAGGAGTCCGGGGACGAGTCCGGGGAGGAGTCTGAGGAGGATTCAGAAGACAAGCATATGAAATTGAAATTTGAATCGAGTAAGACCATCCCTGTGACTGAGGGCGATGTAACGCTGTTGAAAAGAAACTTTCAAGCCGTGCTTCCTCTGATTGATTGCAACATTGTATGGCGTTTATGTGAAGAAGGCTTTTTCGACAAGCACACGTACATGTACCTAATGGAAGAAGTGAACACTGTCATTATGCTCATGTTCATGCTAGAAGGAAGTGTAGAGGATGTTCCGGTGTCACAGCCAAAGTTCACCGAAGCCATGACTCGGCGTTTTGTTCAACTGTTTAAACTCCTTCATGAGGAACAGTTTAAGGCGTTGTGTCTGCCAGAGCCGAAGCAAGTGAATGAGGGTCGCGATTCCAAATGTGCAAAGATGATGCTACATGGTTTCAAATACCTTGAAGAACGCATTAAGGTGTATGATATGATGGCCTACCTCTATGAAAAAGGACATTTCACCATGTCAATGCTGTTTCAATGGATAGTAGGGCATCGGAAACCAGGCGACTTTTTAGTGATTGTCATGAGACAATCTTTAACAGGTGGTTTACCAACAGCCTTTCTTGATGGTTTCAATGAGATGACTCCGCGATTTTACAAGCATCTCACGAAAACTTACATGTAAAAGGTATAAAAGGGGGGGGGGGCGGCGGCGGCGGCGGCAGGCAGGCAGGCAGGCAGCAGCAGCGCAGCGCGCGGCGGCGGCGAAGTCTCACTCGCAATGTCTTCCACATTTCACAGATGTGCAGAGACTATGGATGATGTGTTCAAAGTAAACTATGCTGACTGGATGTTTTCAAAGCTTCCTGCTTTTGAATCGGAATGGATGCAGCAAGTGAAGAATTTGCATCAGCATTGGGAAGCTGTTGGAAAGACCATTCCAAGTGATCGTTTCATCCACTCGTTTCTACGTGAATGCGAAGATCTACATATACTATCCTATTACGACATTGATTCAGCATTTATCCACGCGAATACAATTTGGGCAGTGGAGCTCATGTTAGTTGTAGCTGCAAGGATCATTTTGCTTTATGATGATGATGTTCCATTGGCGACGAATGTATCAGACCTTGTTCGATTCAACCATGGACGAGTGGAAGTGAATTCAAAGCTTTGCAAGAAGTTTGAAAAGCTTGACTCAGCGGCGGATGGTTGGGTATAAAAAGAGAGGGGGTGTGTGTGGACCTCATCAGTACAGTGTAGCAGTGTACAGTGTAGCAGTGTAGCAGTCATGGAGAACAAGACAAGGAGCGCAGCAAGCAACGCAGCAAGCAACGCAGTAGCGCAGCGCAGCGGCGGCAGGCAGGCAGCGCAGCGCAGCGGCGGCAGCAGCCAGGGCGGCGGCGGCAGCAGTTTTCAAATTAGTGCAAACTTAACCATTACTGTGGAGTCTGGACAATATGGATTATTTCTACGCATCAACCGTGGAGAGAGATGGTGCGCTTATTCACCATCTTTGTGGAAGATTATGTGTCAGAACGTGAAAAAATGCCGTGACATTGGCTTCAAACTATACTTAACGGAAACAAAGTGGCTTGAAGTCATTTCATATCAAGGCATGCGCTATGTGAGCTTCGTGCGTACATCACGGTTTGAAGGGAAAGAATACACACATTACATCAACATGAATGATGGTGAATGGGAGACACTGCTTCGGGAGATGGCTCACATCAACTCAGCCTTAGTTGAACCGCCGTGTACGGAATGCTATGGTGAGAAAACGATCATCAAGCTGCAAAAGGATGATCGGATGAAGGTGTCAAAGCTATCCAAGAAAAGACAGGCTGAAATTCAGTTGGAGAATATGGATGTACAGAATCAACTTGGACTTACGTGCGACTATTGCGGTGCTTGCGGATATATGGAGGATTATGATTGCCACTGCCACAAGTACAATTGCATGATGTGTGAACCAAACAACTTCTGCGGCAAGTGTGGAGTACTTAAGGTCTTTAAAGCACAGTAGAAGCCCCCACACCACACACACACACTGCAAAGATGGACGCATGTTTTAGAAAAGCTTATATTGACTTGATGATTGCTAAACTTGCTTGCTGCGGCACTCCAGACTATCAGCTTTATCACTTGGACGCTTACTGGGATGTTGTACATCACAGTCTTGATGTGACTGAACTCTATTCACGATTTCTTGGAGAATGTGCCACAATTGGACTCGAAGAAGATCCTGACTTTGACTTTGATTCTGCACTCTATTCTGCCCGCAATGATGTAGAAGCATATTTCATCGTGGTGGATTATTTGAGAGATTGCTGTGGATGTGAGGAGGAGGAAGAAGAAACCGAGCAGCTTTGTCAGCCTTGTCAGGTAAGCCAAACCCCCCCCCCCCCACCCCGTCTCGGCACGGCACACACCCTTTCACTCGAGACACTCACGCCTCGAGTGAGTGTCTCTCTCTGTCTCTCTCCACACCCCACACCCCCCACCCCCGTCTCGGCACGGCACACACCCTTTCACTCGAGACACTCACGCCTGCTCGCAGCAGCGCAGCAGCAATGTTTTTCTTGCTAGCAAATTTAATTTTATGTGAGTGGTTTCAACGTGAACAAAGAAAGAAGATGATAGAAGAAGTAGCAGATATATTAAAACATATTTTATTGCAGGAGGAAGACATGTCAGATTAAAAAAAAAAGTCAACATGGAGAATCTTGAGAATCTTGTACTAGTGACGGGGGGTATAAAAGAGACTGTGCCTCCACCATCGCCGCTCACTCAGCCGTCGCCGCCGTCGCCGCCTAGCCGCCGCTCACCAGTCCGGCAGTCCGGGTGTGGAGACGTGGAGAACCCCAGACTGAACGCTCACTCAGCCGAGTCGCCTAGCCGCCGCTCACCAGTCCGCTCACGGGTGTGTGAACGCTCACTCAGCCGCTCACCAGTCCCGCGTGTACGGGTGTGGCGACGTGGAGAACCCCCCCCCCCCAGACTGAACTTGACAAACTTGTGAAGAGTGTGGGGAAGGTAGTGCTCTCTAAAGACTGAGTGAGAGAGAGCGCTAGAGAGCGCTGTATCATGGCGGACATGACACTGAGACAATATATTGTGCAAAAAGCTTATTGTGAAGAAATGTTATTAGCTGTAAAAAAGTTTGCCTGTTTAGTATGTCCTGCTTGCCAACTTGAAGAGTGTTCAGAACATACTTGTCATTTTACATGTGTCTATACTTATTGGAATGAAGCTAAATATTATATTCATTTAGATAAAGTGTTAGAGAATGCAAATCAGCGTTGTGAGAAATATGGTGTAGATACGATAACACTTGATGAACTCAGTCATTGGCTAGTATTCATTGAAGATCAATGGTCTCCAGTGATTCACACCATTGTATCTATACTTGATTTGTAAAAACTTGTGGAGTTAAGTTTTTTTGGTTGACGGTTATAAAAATAAAAAGCTGTTCTGTTGAGAAGGTGGTTTTCATTCGGTGTGAACGGTCTCGTAAAAAAAAAAAAACTTCACATGCCCCCCCCTTTCCAGTGGCTCAATAGACCGTGGTCCAGTGTGTCCCGTAAGCAGCCTCTTTCACTCGAGACGCTAACGAGACGTCAAGCAAGTGCTACTATTACTCTTTCCAGTGGCCAATAGACGTGTCCAGTGTGTCCCGTAAGCAGCCTCTTTCACTCGAGACGCTAACGAGACGTCAAGCAAGTGCTACTATTACTCTTTCCAGTGGCCAATAGACGTGTCCAGTGTGTCTCGTAAGCAGCCTCTTTCACTCGAGACGCCAACGAGACGTCAAGCAAGTGCTACTATTACTCTTTCCAGTGGCCAATAGACGTGTCTAGTGTGTCCCGTAAGCAGCCTCTTTCACTCGAGACGCCAACGAGACGCCGTGACCATGTCGACGACGTGGAAAGACTACTTGACCAATATGTACTTTAAACCTGGACAGCCCGGGGCATTTGCTGGTCCTTACAAACTGTATCACATCTTAAGAAAACATGATCAACCCGTGACACAGTCGCAAGTGAAGAAATGGCTACAGGACCAAGATACATTCAGTTTACTCCAACCTGTCAAATACAGATTCAAAAGACAACGTGTGATTACACGAGGCATTGATGACATGTGGGATGTGGATTTGGCTGATATGGGAAACATAGCTCCCTATAATGATGGCACACGCTTTTTACTCATTGTCATTGATGTGTTTTCCAAATATGTGTGGGTACAGCCAATCCCTAATAAATCACATACCAGCGTCATACAAGCCTTTCAAAAAAATTTTCATGACACACCCCGAAGGCCACGCACTCTAAGGTCCGATAAAGGCACGGAATTTAAAAACAGATGGGTCAAAGCATTTTTGAAGAAAGAGGGCATTCATGCCTATACCACAAAGAATGAAACCAAAGCCAACTTTGCTGAGAGAGTCATTCGTACTCTAAAGGGGATGATGTATCGGTATTTTCTACATAATCAAACTTACCGTTACTTAGACATCCTTCCAGACTTGGTGTACAACTACAACCATAGACCTCATGGCTCCCTCCCGAATACGTATGCTCCAGCCGAGATTCGTAAAGACAACGAATCGAAAGTGTGGAAGTATATGTATGTCGACAAACTAAAATTGAAACCGAAGAAGAAGAAGAAGTACAAGTTCAACATTGGCGATTATGTGCGCATTTCCCACGTTAAATATGTGTTTCAACGGGATTATCACGTTAAATGGACGCAAGAAGTCTTCACGGTCACACATCGTTGTAAGAAGCAGGGAATACATTTGTATCGTGTGAAAGACTTTTTAGACGAAGATATTGATGGGCATTTCTATGAGGAAGAACTGCAGAAAGTGACCAAAGATATTGAATCTGTGAACAGAATTGAAAAAGTCTTGAAAACACGTAAAAGGCGAGGAGGTGTGAAAGAATTATTTGTCAAGTGGTTAGGTTGGCCAAACAAGTTTAACACTTGGATGAAAGAAACAGACATTCAACGATGAAGCATCCCTTTACATGCTTGGTCTCTGGACCTACAGGCAGTGGCAAGACGTCTCTGGTCAGGGAAATTCTCGAACAAAAGTTGATTCACCCCTCTCCGAAAAACATTTTATGGCTCTATGCAGCCGATCAGCCCTTGTACAAGGGAATGAAAGGTGTGACATTTTACCAAGGCATTCCAGATGACATTGAAGAGCGTTTTAACCCGAAAAAGCCAAACGTACTCATCCTTGATGACTTAATGACCAAATGCCATAGCGATGAACGTATGACACGTCTCTTTAGTGTGGGTAGCAGTCATCAAAATCTAAGTATCATCTTTATTGTGCATAATTTGTTCCATCATGGGAAAGAGATGCGCAATATTAGTTTGAATACCCATTATATCATTTTGTTTAAAAATCCGAGAGACAGTCAGCAAATCAGTACATTGGCGCGGCAAATGTATCCTGGAAGATCACAATTTCTCATAGAAGCCTATCAAGATGCTACCAGCAAACCCCATGGTTATTTGTTCATTGACTTGAAGCCGAAGACGAATGATCAACTGCGTATTCGTACAGGCATTTTACCAAAAGATACCCATTATATATATATTGATAAAGCCGTGTACGACCAAGAACCAAGTCATTTAACCATTCACAGTCAAGATGTCTAAACGCATTCGAACGAACCAGCCTTTCCTTCATTTGCTTGCACGGAGTGGGCCTAGACGGCGTAAATCCTTGCTAAAGCAAGCTACGAAGGAGGAATTAACGAGCTTGTTTGAAATTTGTTTGAATATATTAAGGGGACATTTACCCTTAAGCTCAAAACGGTATAAGGTATTCCAGCGTGAGCGTCATACCCTACGTACTCTGGCAGACAAGAAGATATCCCTTCGACGAAAAAAGAAGTTGGTGAATCAGAAAGGAGGATTCATTGGAGTGATTGCTAGATTTGCATTGCCCTTGCTAGCCAAGCTGCTGTTAAAATGAAGCATGCTATGAAAATGGTTCTCATTCCTGAACAGGAATACAAACTGTTGTTAGAAAAAGAAGGGGGAGGTGCCATCAAAACAAAAGTCAAGACACTTTTACGTGGGAAACGAACACGTGAAAAGGCCATGGAAATGTCTCAACTTCTTGGCCGTCATCTACGAACAAGTCAGTCCCAGCAACAGCGGCGCTCATCAACACCAGCACCAGCACCACCACCACGACCACCACCACTAGAAAAGCGAGTGTTTCAACCGATCTATCATGGAAAAGTAATACAACTTTTAGCAGAACTGAAGAAACATGGTACGACATGGACAGAGAAGGATGAACTTGTGTTGAAAACGGGTGATGTCATCACAAATTCTAACATGGTTGATTTGATGAAAGAAGCATTGGTGGCGACAAGAAGAAAAGACCGAAGACCCCCACCCCATGGCTGGCATCCGTTTATCCAGGAAATTGTCGATGCGAATATTCCAAAAACGACGTTTAGTAAAAAGACCACTCGTGAAGACATTGCCACAGAAATGAACCAGCGTCAGCAAAGACAGTTTCCTAAAGGATGGGAAAAGTTTTAACAAAAGAGCTATGGTGTTGTGGTGGTGGTGGCCAGGAAGAGACTATTCCCGTGACTATTCCCGTGAAGATCCGATGTACAAGTGCGTGTTGCGAAGGAGAAATAAAAGACCATGTGAATGAGGATGAGACTTGGTCGAATGGCGCGCGCTGTCCCGAGGTACCTGATGAGGTATATAGGCAACGACGACGACGCACCCATACCATTTGAGGGTCCACCATGGAGTCGACAAGCTTTTACATTACTTTGCCTAGCAATGCGAGTATGAATTATTATCCCAACAACAAGGCTTCGAATTATCAAATTCGTATGCCTCGAACCATCTATCTGAATGGACGATATGAAGTGGCTCTAGCTGAAATTCAATATCCACATACATGGTCAACGATGAGACATAGAATGGACTATTCTATTCAGTATCGACGCATAGATACATTTGGCACTATCGATATTCCTCATGGGTACTACAGAACCATACAAGAACTATGTCAGGTAGTGAATGAAGGAGTGGCTAACTCCGAGGACCTTAGAGCAGGAAGGAGAAGAAGAAGAAGCTATTGTTCGGCTAAAGTATGATAGAATTAGACGACGCGTGTTTCTATTTCTCAGTGAGAGTTTTGAAGTGTCCTTCTCCACTGGATTAGCTGAGATTTTAGGATTTATCCCAGATCACTGGTATACTGAAACATGTAGAGCTGACCATAAAGCCGATGTGAAACAGGGGTTTTATACACTGTATGTGTATTGTAGTATTTGTGAACCACAAGTGGTTGGGGATTATTATGTGCCTTTGCTACGTTCTGTTGGGATACAAGGCCATGATGGTGAGATTGTTATGAAAACGTACAATGAACCGCACTATGTTCCTGTAAACACATCCAAATTTGACATGATAGAGATGAATATAAAGGACGACACAGGCCATACTGTTCCATTTCAAACTGGAAAGGTGATTTGTAAACTCCATTTTCGACCAAAAGCACTATGAAAGCCTACACACACGATCCGTCTGCATATCGCAACCACTTTCTTCGACAAGTGGGTGGAAAATTGCCAGGATTCAAAGGAGCGCGAATTCAATATGGGGATGGTATTGGTTCAATACTGGGATCATTGGCTCGTAGAGCTATTCCGCTACTTAAGGCTGGGGCTAAGATCGTTGCGCCACATCTTAAGAAGGCTGCAAAGAATGTTGCGAAAGATGTTACGGGCCGAGTAGCACAGCGTGTGTTTGGTGGTGGTGTACATAAAAGGAGAGTGCAACCGATGAAACGTGCTAGAAGACGAAAAACAGCTAGACGGATAACATCAAAAAAGCATAAAAGAGATATCTTTTAGAAAGAAATCATGTCTCTCATTCACAATCATTCGTGCGAATGCAGTCTTTCACCATTGGAATGGTTTCACGTACCGCCGACGCAAACGGCTGTAGAGAAAAGTTATAATGTCGACTATCAACCACTGACAACCATTAGAGAGGGTGCTCCCATAGAATTCTACATTCCTGCGAGTACAGAAGAATATCTGGATTTAAAGAACAGCAAACTTCATATTGTATGCCGCATTGTAAAGGCCGATGGAACAGCGTGTGGCCCAGAGGACCAGGTCTCCTGCATCAATGATGTGTTTAACGGGCTATGGTCTAATATTGAATTGTTTCTGAATGATCGGTTGGTATCTCATAGTAACAACACCCATGGGTATACCAGCATGATCTCGCATCTCATCCATGATTCGGAAGAAAGTCTCCATTCCGAGCGCTCTCTGCGGCTCATGTACAAGGATACTGCTGGGTCGATGAATAGTCATGAGGTGAAAAGGCCTAATCATGAACGCTATGTATCCGGGTTTCATGTCAATGCCGACGGTAGTGATCTAGCTGAGCAAGGAAACAATGGCTTACACCATCGTTATTTGCATACACGTCTCAGCCGTGAGTTTATGCTATCAGGTGGCTTAAGGATAGATTTGTTTGAGCAGGATCGCTATCTTCCGAATGGCATCAGTTTGAAGTTGCGTTTCCATAGACAGAAAGATGATTATGTATTGATGGCTGCAGATAATACCTATAAGGTAGAAGTGAAAGAGGCATTTTTAACCATTCGCAAAGTGAGGGTGAGTCCAGGCATTCAGTTAGGGCATACAGACGCATTGCTGAAAAGTCCTGCCAAGATCATCATCACTAGAAAAGAATGTAAAGTCCTGGCCATTCCGGCAGGGTTTCGCTCTTTTGTGAAAGACAACATCTTTTTGGGTCAATTGCCACATCGCATTGTCATTGGTCTGGTTCATAACGAAGCCTTTGGTGGGTCAGTCGCGAGGAATCCATATGATTTCAAACATTTTGATCTGAACTATATGCAACTGTACACGGATGGTGAACCAGTCCTGTCCAAACCGCTCAAGCTTGACATTCCACAGGACAAGTACCTAGACGCTTTTGAAACGCTTTACAAATCGTTTGACCGATTGAATGGTGAGAAAAGCTCCATTATAAAAAGGGAAGATTGGCCTAGAGGGTATTCTTTATTTTCGTTCGACTTAACACCGGACTATGATGGAGCCGATAATTTTCCCCTGATCAAGCATGGGAATTTGCGGCTAGAAATGAACTTTGCTAGGGCTTTGCAACCTACCATCAATGTCATCGTCTATGCTGAATTTGACAACATTATTGAGATCAGTGCCAATCGTAGCATCCAATTCGACTACCAGTCATGAACACGAAGCAGATCGAAGCTATCCTGAGCCATGATGCCGCGACCAAAGACTTGTTTCAAGGTGTGTTTGCCATGGACCAGTTACCACCGTCTTTACAACGTGGTGCCTATGTCATCAACACCGACGATCAAGATGAACCAGGAGAGCATTGGGTGGCAGTGTATTATGACAAAGACCCTGTGGAATACTTTGACTCTTATGGACTGTTCCCTCTCGATGAGCGTTTAGAAACGTTTTTAAGAAAGGACTATATGTATAATTCCATCTCATTACAAACGCCGATATCATCGGCGTGTGGTTTTTATTGTGTCTATTATATATGGCATAGAGCTCGAGGCCAGAGTATGTTTGATATTGTGAATATATTAAAAAGAAAGGATGGGGATTTTATTGTAAAGGATTTTGTCTATAGACATTATAAACCTTTGTTTTATTAATGGGGGAGGGTGTAGTTAAGCTGTAGTTAAGTTGTTGAATAATTGTTTTTTCCAAGTTTTTTTTTTTGAAAAGAAAAAAAGACTCAAGTTTTAAACTGATCTTGTTTTATTGTGTTTTTTCCAAACTCCCCCACTTCTTATCTACCAACTACTTTTTTACAGTTCTCTCTCTCAATACATGGATCAATGCATACCATTCATTACAATTTAAATTAATATAGGTATCATAGACATTACATCCACGTTTGTAAATGCTATGAAAGCTCACATAACACACATCACCAAACTTTATCACTTTAACAGTTTCATGTTCAGACAGTTTCAGTTCATATCCTTCTTCTAAGTCCATCAGCGGCATCAGCCGCATCAGCCGCATAGGCTGTGTCACCTCAATGGATTTGGTACCCCGCTTGAGTTGTATTCCTTGCTCTTTGAATTCAAGCAGAAGATTCTTCCCAATCCAATGCGTGTAACAGCGCGTTCCATTCCACGGTGCTGAGGGTGATGATGTCGCAGCCTTCTGTAAGCTCGTCATATTGGCGAAATTGTACAAACACGTCTAGACCGTTCTCAGTCACACGCACTTCTAATTCATCCGAGACTGCTAGGAGAAAGCCGGGTATTCTCAACTTGTCTAGGTGATCCTTCAACACGGATTGGTCATCAAGCGATAGGACGAGATACCGTCCAAAATGTCCTAGCACAATGTCATCACATAAGTTTCTCAGATAGGAGAACCCATATGTCATGGGTTCATAATCCATCAAATAGTCGTCTTCCATCTCGTCTCGTGTGTGTGTGTGTATTTTATACTCGGAGGATGTCGAACAGTGGATGTTGTATAGCTTCTAGGAATCGTAAGATTGCGCGCCAGTTCTTGATATCAAAGAAGATCAACTGTGCATAGGGTGTGTCTGGCACAACTCCCTTATAATCCTTTGGATAATCCTGTAAAAGATTTCTACAGAATGTCACACGTATGTTAGAATCATATTCAGCCACTGTCACTTCCAGTTTATTTTCAAGTCTGCGTTTAAACCCAGCTTCAAGCGGTATGTTTTTAAAGTCTTTCCACACTTCAGGTTTAAACCGATAAGCAGAACATCTCCGAGAACCCATCATCACTTCATTCCTCTCATTTACTTTAAGGTAAACACCATCGTTTAACATGAGTGCATTCATGATGGTTTACCTGGTTATGCGTTGTCGTCTTGTCTGCGAAGCCTTTTATCCACTTCTTTCACCTGCTTCTTCAACATTTTCCATTCAGATATGGTCAGCAAGATACCCTTTTTCGTAGGACGGTTCCTTCCAGTCCCCTCATCTCTGAGGTACTTGCGAATGTTCACCACACCTTCATCGCTTTGTTTCATAATCTTGATATACTTTCCATTGCCTAGAGAAAGCATTCCATCCCACGACTGTGGTGCCGCCGTCGCCGTCTCCACTTTTAATTTCTTGATAGTGGTGGTGGTGGCGGTGGTGGGATTGTTCACGTTCAAGTCTTTCACCGTATCTGCTAGAGTATCCATATCCGTTGTTGTTGCAGATCTCTTCATGTTCACACCCTCAACTCACTCTCAACTCTGAAGTTTTTGGTGAGAGTCCCCCCCCCCTTTTATACTGTTGTTGCTGCCGCCGCCGCCCTGGCCGCCCTGGCCGCCGCCCTGGCCGCTGCCGCCCTGGCCGCCCTGGCCGCCGCCCTGGCCGCTGCCGCCCTGGCCGCTGCCCCGGCCGCCGCCCTGGCTGCCGCTGCTGCGGCCTTGTAATGCCCATGCGCCAAAGTGGAATAGCCATCATTCAACACGTATCGCTTATCATCAAAGGGGGAGAGAGCTACTTTCCTCAACTTCTCCGAGAAAATCTGGTGGTCATAGCTTCGAATGGTGTGTCCTGTCACCATCATCTGCGTTTGGTTGAACAAACTGTCTTTATACTGCTCATGTTTCATCCGTCTTTGACACGCGTAAGTGATACCTTTAGCCGTATGTTTTTCTTTCCCACCATACATCATGCTGTACATTTTCGGCCGAAGTCCAACAAACTCTTCAATGGGAATGCCCGCCGTCTCATCTTTCATTTTCCCAAGCACTTTCTTGTTCACGTTGGAATGCAGGAAATGATTGGGGGGATAGTCACTTGTGTCGAACAAGTCGGCATCTTCCTGCATATCCTTGTAGATATCTTCCGTTTCTATGTCGTAACATAGACTGTCGGTGTCGCTGAACAACAACTTGGCGTCGGGATACTTGGTCATGATGTAGTTGTAATGAAAGTCAAACATGAGCACTTTGCTGAGGTCGAGAATGGTGAAGCCGACTTGAATGGGCTTATCCAGAAGCAAATCCACTTTGTGTAAATGTACCGCGGTCAAATCTTCGTTGAAAATTCTAAATTGGTGGAATGACGGTTTGGCTACAACTTTCTTGAACCGCTTTTCCTGGTGAACGAGTTCCACATTGATGCGTTTTCTCACATTTTCCATGGTTTTGCCAAACACAGAGTTGTTCATCAATTTGAAAAAATCTTTCTCAAACGGGTTCTTGGCCAACTTTCTCTTTTCCGTGTTCAACGAGATGTATTTCGCTAACCATTTGCTCTGTGCAAACATGATGGCACGATGCACCTTCGTGACTTCCAATCCCAGTGACACATATTGCTGTAAATTTCTATAATGAAGTACATATTTCTTCTTGTCACACAAGTTGGGAATAAGCTTTTCACTAAGTTTGCCTTTCATGTTGAGATCTTTCCGTAGCTTCTCACTATGTTCTGACAATTCTCCCACCTTCACACATTTCCGTTCTGGAGCCACTGGGTAGTGATTATGACAATCATGGATTGAATATGGGTATTCCAAATCCACTTCTAGAATGTATCCAATCTCGTCATCTTCATCCACTTCCATGAAGTCAATGGATTCTGGCTCGTTCACCCACATGAATCCACTTTCCGGCATGCTTTGTGACATGGCCCAGCCGTACAGGTTGTTCGCATCCAGGTACATCAGGTAATGGGTCGGTTTCGTGGGATCATACTCTGCTACGTAGGGGTTATTTGCTTTCGCATACTTGTGTGTGATGACAGATATTCCTCCACGTAAGCCTTGTTCAACCATTTGGTACATGTCAATGTCATTGATCAATTCCAACTTCACCTTTGTCGCTTTTAACATCGCATCCCACGACAAGCCTGGCGCTGTATAGTAGTGGGCAGGATCCAATTCATAGGTGTTGAGACATACGTGACGAAAGTTTTCAAACACGTCAGCCAGCAGTAACACATCCGATTTCAGGTACAAGTCATGGTAGTCGCCAAATGTAGTACAGTGGAATGTCTCCCACACCTTCTGTGCATGTGCATAGTCCTCATCACTAATGCCTTCTTCACTAAGCTGACTGTAAAACTTGTCCTTGGACGGCAGTTGTGTTTCAGCAAACTTGGATGGCTCATCCACGTAATCGTAGGGGTACACTCCCTTTCTCAACAGTAACTCTTGCTGGTCGCTATCGTGAATGTGAGAGGTCATGTGATAAAAGTTCTCTTTCCCTTCTGCCGCCAGGTTGGAGACCAACTTCTGTAGAGACGTACTCATGAACTGAAAGCTGTCCGTAAATTTCAGATTGCTCATGGTGAATGCAATATATTTCTCAACGGTGTTGGGAATGACCGTAAGCGTTTTATTTTTGAACTTTCCAATTTCCTCCATGATCAAATGACTGTCATAGCCTCGCAAACTGTGGAAAAAGACAGGGATGATAAACGAATCTTTATCCCCCTGCTGATCCTTTCGAAATCGAAATTGTAAATTGCATTCACTATGTGCAGCTCCACGGTATTTGCCATTGATATGATCATGATCTCTCACACGATCTGCTCCTAGAGGCTCATGACAAATGTAGCAGTCGACCGCAGTCTTGAAATCCTCTTTGTCTGCGCGAGTCATCACCATCTCCTTTGGCTGTTGTAAACCGTGCACAATACGATCACGCTCAGTCACCATATGGTCTAAAAAGACTTTCACAGCATTGTCTCCTCGATACAGGACTGGGGCGCGTGTCTCATACTGGCTCACAACCACATAGGCAAAGCTGTTTGGACGATGATGCTGGTACCTCACTTCTTCATGCTTTTTCGTGAAACATTCAAAGTCGGCATAAATCACAAAAGGGACTCGCTGTTGTTTGGCTACATTCTTGAACTTGATAAAGGGTTCCTTGGGAAATGATAAACGTTGCGCTCCATGCTTGCCACACACTTCGCGATGCTTGTCTAACAGATCTTGTCGCTTAAACCCGTGAAGGCAGTTGAAACAATAAAACATTGCTCCATTATACTTGGTACGATAAGCCATCAGTCTGCTGAAATTCTTGATGAGACAATAATGCCTTGTCTTGTCATTGCTAATCAAAAGTAAGTTGATTTCTCTCGCGCTGTTGGCGCTGTTGGCGCTGTTGGTGCTGGTGTTTCGACTCAGTTGTATCGGAACAACGACACCCTGTTCATATCCAAACACGTTGATGGACACATCATTCTCCTTTTCAAATTTTGGAATGTCCTTAGTCGGTGTCGGAAATGTCATGCCTTCCACCTTCAATTCATTCTCAAATACCTTGTATTGATGCACACGCTGTGGGTTATTGCTTGTTGAAGGATGAAGGTGAACCAATACTGACCATAAGAAACACTTGTTGTCTTTATTCTGAATGTTTAACACAGCCTTTGTATCCTTCACTCTCTTTGGCAGTTTGATATAACTGCTCGCTTCCAGAGGTGCTGATGTAGCTGTATGCACTTCAATATACAGGATGTTATCCAACACCCAGCCAGACCCTTGTCGCTCATGTTCATCAAACTTGATAAACAATTCTTTATAGGCTTCTGGCAAGTCCTGTTCAATATCCTCTGGGTTGTAGGCTATATGTGTTCGACTGCTCATAAAAGCATTATCCACTTGTTCTACCATCACACCTTCAGCATTCGCCGTCAGTTTCTTGAAGCGTGCATGCACGACAATGTACCATTTCATGCCATGATTTAAGGTCTCCAACAAATGTCTCTTAATCCGATTCTCTTGTTGCCGCATTTCAAGTAATAAATCCGATCCATCTTCAGGCTCAAACCGTCTTTCCTGTGCATTTTCACCAAGACTCACTCTTCTCCCTCTCCCTACTTGTACTGTCTTTGGAAGCATCCTGCATACATGTGTGTCAAACGCTTCCATAGATGCAAATATCTTTACACATTCACCGCAGAGGAACGGATCAGGTCTCATAATGCTATCTTGCATCGTCTTTTGTCTCTTCACTTCTATCTGCTGAACAAGCTCTTCAATAGCACGTTTCAACCTTGCTGGTTTACATGTATGTGCCACATACAAGTCCAGAAATGGAAATGTCCGTTTGCACTCATGACAAAACACTGATGTCTCTGAATTCATAGCCATCCTTGCTGCTTGCTGTGCTGTGCTGCGCTGCGCTGCTGCTGCTACCGCCGTCAACTACGAAAGACTGATGTGATGTTTCCCCCCTCCCCTTTTATATACACGCACACACAAAGAGGCTTTTTGAAAGTAAAAACAATTTTTATTCTTGCTTCTCAACATCTAACAATACTTTTCCACTTAACTATAACCACAAATATTTTCATGCAATAAAATATAACAAGTTAGCGTTAAATGTAAAAAATTAAAATTAAAACAATTTAACGTTAAATGCTAAAAGATAAAACCAAAAAACGTTAAACATAAGAGGTACACAAGATGAACTCGCAACACTATAAACACATAGAGTCTGTGCTAATATATTTAAACAATTTAACGTTAAAAATGTAAAAAAAATGTCATTCATAAACTGCAATGTCTAAAGTTCACTAAAAACTCACACTATACACAGCGCTGATGTACCCCCCCCCCCAGTCCATGATGTTCAACACGTTGGCTCTCCGCACTGGCGCACCACCAACAATCTGTGCACGACGTCGCACTGGTAGCGATTCCCAGTGGCCCAATAGACCGTGGTCCAGTGTGTCCCGTAAGCAGCTTCTTTCACTCGAGACGCCAACGAGACGGTGAAGCAAGTGACTGCTGTGCTACTCTTCCCAGTGGGCCCATAGACCGTGGTCCAGTGTGTCCCGTAAGCAGCTTCTTTCACTCGAGACGCCAACGAGACGTCCAACGAGACGGTTAAGCAAGTGATATGTAACTGTCCTTCATATTCTAGCAAGCAAAAGTACCTGAAGCACTCGGTCGTTAGCGTGACCATGCCGCGGCCTTTCTTCCACACCCTGAATCTGTGCGGCTCCTCCACTGGCGGCAGCGCCTCTCCTTTACCAGCACGTCGGCTCACCACAATCGCACTGGTAGCGATAAAATTGGTTCATGCTGAATGGCCTCTTCGAACATTTAAATGGGTGAAAGTTATAATAGTTGAAGTTTTTTAACGCTGCCCCGCACCACCAGCAGTCTGTGCATTCCTCTTGTCCATACAATCTCGCTGTGAACTTGTATGGTAGTAGCCCGCCGCAGGTCTTACAACAATAATGTCGTGGAGCATCATGCTTGACAGGGCAATTATGTAACTGTCCTTCATATTCTAGCAAGCAAAAGCATCTGAAGCACTCGGTCGTTAGCGTGACCATGCCGCGGCCTTTCTTCCACACCCTGAATCTGCGCGTCTTCTCCCCCTCCTCCACTGGTGGCGGTACTGGTGCTACACTCGAAGGAAAGTTTAAACTTTCTTCTAATGCATAGTTCATTTCAACTTTTGCTTCAGCTTTCCCCTTCTTATCCATCAACGGCATCACAATCCTAACTACTTCATCGGCTTTGAAACGGCTCAGGTCATCTATAGCTGGCGAGTTCATCTTGTGTACCTCTTTGTGTGTGTGTACCTCTGGTGGCTACACTGACAACAGCCTCACTTATATATGAGTTCTGGGGGAGGGGTGGGGGGGTGGTCGACAACACAAATTCTTGGGGGAGGGGTGCGGGGGGATGGTCGACAAGGATTCTTGGGGAGGGGTGGGGGGGGCAGGTCGGCAACACAGATTCTTGGGGAGGGGTGGGGGGGTGGTCGACAAGGATTCTTGGGGAGGGGTGGGGGGGGTGGTCGACAAGGATTCTTGGGGAGGGGTGGGGGGGGGGTGGTCTGACCTTTCACACATTATGCGGCACCCGTCTCGGCACACACACACCCTTTCACTCGAGACGTCTCGGCTTTTTTTGGGGAGGGGTGGGGGGGTGGGGGGTGGTCTGACCTTTCACACATTATGCGGCACCCGTCTCGGCACACACACACCCTTTCACTCGAGACGTCTCGGCTTTTTTTTTCACAAGCCCCCCACCCCATTATACCATTCTACACACAACGTACAACCTTTCGCAATCCTTCCACCGGAAACACACTTTTCGCTCGCAATCGCTATCCTTGCATCATCCCTGCATCATATGACGTTTTCTTTCGTCACACTCTATCGTAACCTCTCTTACACCCGCGGCAGAATGTGGGGCAGAACTCTAAGACTTAATGTGGGGCAGAACTCTTAAGACTTATACCATAAAAAGGTGGGGGAAAACTCTTATTTACACCCTACTTCTTGTTGACAAGGCTTTCTAATGTTGATGAGCGTTAACAAAAGAAATTTGAATTTCGACGACAATAAAAATGAAAATATGTTTCTTCTTGTCCACGTTTAAAAAAACTCATTTGCTTTTGTTCTGCTGTAGAAGTGGCTATAAACTCGTAGATAAAATATTCCAGCCTCCTGTGACGTGAAACCATTGAACGCTGAGCACTGCTAAGCTTAGATGGGAGGGGCGGTTTTCGAGAGAACGGAATAAATAGGAATCCTTTTCATACCAGTAATACATTTTTAATCGTGTGATCCAGGTGGTGCAATTCCTCGCCCTCCAACCCCACTGCGCCAAAAAAAAAAAAAAAGCACGAAAGGAGGTGCTTTTTCGGCAAAGACTGGGCCATACAATCCCTTCCCCTCCCCTCAAAACACCCCCCGCCCTTCCCATGTGGCGCGAATTCAAGATTTTATGTGGAAACGAGCGAAGCTAATAGCTGGGTTTCTGAAGGCACTGTGAGACGTGCCCCCCCCCTCCCTCCCCCCCCCCCCCCACACACCTACCCCATCCTCTCTGCAGATCTCCGATTTGCCCGATCTAGTTGGCCTTTCGTTAAGATTCTCTCCGTTTCGTCACATGCACAGTTGTTTCATTTTATTGAAACAATGCTATTATATGGGGCATTGTGACGTCAGTTTACCAAATAAACACGTCATAAACGAAAATGAAATAATGGTTTTCCTCAAGGGTACAGTTGCCGTAGGAATCCATAAGATAATGAAACTTCGTTCTCGTAAAATACTTTTAAACTATTTCAATGCATGAACAGTATAAAAATTGTCATGTTACTGTGAATTACAGGGGAAAATAATACAAAGAACAACGAGAGAAGATTAAACCAACCAAAACAAATTAATTATACATTAATAATAATGAATAAAAATTGCAATGTTGGATCATTTAGTGAAGACCTTCTCAGAGCTTTAGCGGCAAATCCTTCAAATATCGTGCATCCAAGTACACATGCCTGCCAGCCGATTCGACAGCCAAATACAGCCAAAGTTACAAGAGGATATGCCAATGCCAGTTTAAAGGTACTCGGTGTATAAATGACTTATTGTACATTGGCCTAGCCACGTTTTTACAACTGGGGGGGGGGGGGGCAAACTTTCGTAACGGGGGGGGGGGCAAAAGATACTATGGCCCCCACCCTGAAAAGTGGGGGGGGGGGGGGGGGGCTGAGGCTCTCCCCGGCCCCCCGGTTCGTACGCCTATGGACTTGCAAGGGTTATTCCCCACAGGAGAGAGAGGGGGTAGGCATCATATGTTACCAGGCGTGTTCAAAAAACAAACGCGGAAAAAGGAGGTAATTTAAGGTCTGATGCGGTCGACGCGGAGTGCCTATTTCGTTAAAAGGGGAAGGCTTTCCATAGAAAGGGTGCTTTAGAAATGATTCCTACTTTAAACAAATAAAAAAATTCTGAAGCTTTAGGCAAGAACGATGTTGTAGTATATTTCACAAATCTGTCATTGTACTGTTTCAGAACGAATTAATATGGGTTTTTAAAATTTCGTTGAAGAAAAACGAGGTGATTAAATTCTTTGAAAAGGTCACTTTTGATTGTTTTGTAAAAGAAAAAAAAATGACATATCAAAACAAAAATTATGGGTTCAATGTTCAAATTGAAATCTACCTATTCCGCTTGTGGTCAAATCGAAACAAAACATGCATTCCTAAACAATTTCAAACCCAGAAAGTGAACTCTGAAAATGAGTTCAAGCGGAATGGAGTTAGGCATTGGACACCGGACATGTTTATTCAAGCATGTGGTTTTCTGAATCATGAGATGTATACCTTATACAAACTCTATTATATCGAAATAATCATCTTGTAAATTCCTCAGTGCCAGTTCAATATTTTGTCAAAGTCAAAGAGTGAGCTGAAACAATTGCCGATATCCAGGGATATGGAAATTTTGGTAACCCTGGAACACTAAGGTAGTACAACTTAGTGGAAAGCAAAACGGTTGCATTTTACCCACCGGAAAATATTTCGTACGACCTACACAATGTGACATTCTACATCTTCCCAGCAAACAACCGACGTCTTTTTTGGTTGAAAAAGATTGGATTTTGGTCGCAACCACTTCACAACCATATTCTGAATAAAATAAGGTTGTAAAATGGGTGGAATTACGTCGCGACCTATTTCCCCAAAACCCGACTTTATTCCGACGTCGAGGAAACGTCGGTTTTCTGACGTCATTCCGACGTTGCAAAAAAAAAAGACCAAAAAGCGATGAACATTTATTATCACTCACCGGAAATGTAAGTCATTTTGAAAAAGAGGAAGAAAAAAAGTAATTTTTACATGAAAATTTTAGAATTTTGATGGCGCGTCGGTATTTTTCTTCCTAGATTGTAAAAATTTACATGGAAAATGCTTTCGTATGTATTTCACAACAGCAGTTGAATGATTAATTATCTATTAATTATATAACTCTAGACTATTTTTGTAACACGTGTCTAAGACTTGTCGTTTCAAGGTGGAAAACCCGATGTCACTTTCAGTTAGGAAACGGGACGTCATACTGACGTTGAAAATCCGACGTCGGTTCCATTTCAAAAACAACCAAAACCGGCAAGTCAGTCCGACGTCGGAAACGTGGGGTCACGACGCCGACCCGACGTCATTCTGACGTCTTAATGTTTGCTGGGTTCCGTCTTCATTTCCAGTCGCCTGCAAGGCTCATGCCGCTAGTTCTACAGACTTCGAGATGGTTTTCCGAAGCTCGTGTAGTTGTATCGTTATATTCCGCTCCCCACCCTGGCTTGTGGTTCTTATATTCCTTGTTTCAGCGGTGGTTTTTTCGCGGATAATGTTGAGGTCGTGTACTGTGTAACATATGCCGGGGGGGGGGGGGGGAGGGAGCACTTGGTATCATATGTGTTACAATGCGTGTACCCCCCTGCCGTGCCAATTTTGTTTAAAAAAGGGGGTAATTTTAATTCAGTACTCAGCATTTCCCACAAAAGGGTATTTCGTTCATAACTTCACTAAGCTTTTGGTTAAAAAGGAAGAATTATTTTAAATTAGCATTATAGGCTTAGGAGTCATTTTAAAAATCAAGGACGCGCCTGGTAGCAAGTTCAGTGGTGAGTGTCCCCCCCCCCCCCCCCCGCTCCCTAGGGAATATATGAAGGCCTGTAACGCTGCTTAATGTCTATTTTGCCCAAAGGACATTGCATATGTGTCTCCAGTGCTAATTCCCATTCAGTCTTTAAAACAGGCCGTGCACGTCATGATGAGTAATAGAAGAATACATCTAAAAGGCAGTACAAAGAAACTGACCCTATCCAAGTGTGACCGTGGGATACTACATATGCAAGCCGCCATATTCGGCAAAACCCGCCATTCTGATTTTTCACAGGGCAGCTGAAAATATTTTATGCTCACTCTTTTCAAAGTACTATCAAATTTCTTTGAGATTAATTATTGTAAAACAGGACTAAAAAAAAAGAGGAAAAAGGAACAAACATAAATACAAAAAATAGAAGAGCTGGATATAATGATATGTAATGATCAGGCATGTAATGCCGATATAAATGAGTATGAAAAATTAAAGCTTGAAATTGAGTCTATTGAAGAAGAAAAGTCTAAAGGAGCTTGGCTGAGATCGCGACTAGAATACATTGAAAAAAACGAGAAAAGTAACTCGTACTTTTTAAACACTTCAAAATCCTCTTTCGAGAGAAAGACAATTAAAAGACTTCTTAGTGAGAACAACGAGGAGGTAACGGATCCTACTAAAATTCTAAATTTGCTTGAGTCTTTTTATATACACCTTTATTCTTCAAGGTTTGGAAATGCTCAAGAGAACGCACACATTTATCGAAACTTTTGCATTGAACGGAAGCTTTCTCGAGATCAAATGCAATTTTGTGAAACTGAGTTAACAGTTGAAGAATGTTGGGAAGCTCTTAAGAATTTCAAACCAAATAAATCACCAGGCTGCGACGGACTAACTGCAGAATTTTATAAGGAACTTTGGGACTGCATTGGACCAAAACTAGTCGAGTGTTTAAATTTCTCCCGACAAACAGGGTTACTGTCAATGTCACAGAGAAGAGGAATTTTAACACTATTAGAAAAAAGGGTAAAGACCCTACAAAAATAAAGAATTAGAGGCCTGTCAGTCTACTTAATATCGATTACAAAATTTTTACAAATACCCTGGCTAAAAGATTAGAAAAAGTTATAACTGAAATTATTCACCCTGGCCACTCTGGGTTTATCAAAGGTAGATTAATAGGTGAAAGTATTCGTTTTATAGAGGATTTAATAGAGCATTGTGACCGTTTAGACGAGACTGGTGTATTAGTTCAACTGGACTTTGAAAAGGCTTTCGATTCAATCGAGTGGCCCTTTATGTTTGCGGTTTTAGAAAAGTGTAACTTTGGTCCAAATTTTATTGCCTCGGTGAAATGTTGCTATACTGAGATTTACAGTTGTGTCATTAATAATGGCTTTTCTTCAAATTGGTTTCAGCTGAAAAGAGGAGAAAGGCAGGGTTGCGGTCTATCATGTTTACTGTTTATATTATGTGCTGATGTAATGGGGGATAAAATCAGAAATAATGAAGATATAAAAGGTATTACAATTGGTTCACATACCAACAAAATCAAACAATTTGCAGATGATTGCACATGTTTACTGAAGGATATACCCTCTATATATGTTACAGGGAATCTGTGAAATTAGGGATTTCATGAAATCCCTAGTGGATTCGTGTAATAATTTGCTCAATCAATTTCGATGTTTGTATTAATAATTTTCATGTTTGTAATGTAGTATTTAACCGAAATTAATAGTAGATTTTGAATTAATATACTCAAAGCACTCGATTGCCAAACTGTCATTCATGTAATATTTCAGTACCTGAATTTAGCGATATTTTTGGTCTTATGTAACCTATGTCACATTTCCCGCCAAATTCTATTATTTTGGATGGTACTGTTATAAATTACAATTCCTTTCGATGTGAAAAGGGATACACAGTTTTGAAGAACCACTAAACAGCCTTCCTGAATGGATAATTTTTCAAAATAGTTTTATAATAAATATGAGCTTATTCATTACACGAATTCCCTAGGAATTTCATGAAATCCCTAATTACACAGATTCCCTGTAACATATACACACTGATTGAGACACTTAGATGGTTTTCGGAAATGGCAGGTCTTAAATTAAATACGGAGAAATCTGTTTTAATCTTTTTAGGTCCGTGGAGAGATAAAAGTATAAATGTGATGAATATGTCAATTAAGAATGGGTCATTTAATATGCTTGGAATACATATTGGGCGGGATGAAAAACAAAATTTCTCATACAACTTTGTGGAAAAATTGGAAAAAATGAATCGTCTTCTTAAAGTCTGGTCTGTAAGAGATCTCAGTATTGTTGGTAAAATCACTATTTCAAAAACTTTCGGCAGTGCAAACCTTATTTAACCCCTATCAATAACTTATGCAGGGCATAATGTTCAGCAAACTATTCAAAAGGACATGAATAGTTTTATTTGGAGCTATATGCCACCAAAAGTTAAACATCACGTTCTTATAGCTGATTATGATGAAGGGGGGCTCAGAAGCTTGGATGTTGAGTGTCAAGTTAAGGCTCTGAGATTACAGTGGATATGTAGAATAAGCAATGGAAAAGGGTGGAACCATTACGTCAATGAATACTTTAAACAAGTGGGGGGGGGGGGGTTACAATTTTTACTGTATTGTAATTATAGTACTTCGAACCTGCCATACCTTCCCATATTTTACAGAGAAATGCTAGACTTTGCTAAAGAAATTTTGTGGAATAAAAATACTGAGTACGTTATATGGAACAACAAAGAAATCTTAGTAGAAGGAAAAAGCATATTTCTCCAAGAATGGTTTGATAAGGGTGTAATTTATATCCAGGATCTACTTACAAATGACGGTTCATGGTTCTCGTACTCAGAGTTTGATGAGACTTATCACATTAAACCAAACTTTCTAAGATACTTTGCAGTTCTATCACCTATAAAACAAGCAGTAAAAAAAGATAGATTAAGGCTGGATAGGGGGCATTTATCTCGACCTATAAACAATTTTAAAAGTAACGTTCTATGCGTGAGGAGTGGAAATAAAATTGACATTTCTAAAGCTAAAAGCAAAAATTTTTACAGGGAATTTCTGTCGATTACAACTAGTCCACCAACAGCAATAAGGAAGTGAGTTTGTGAGGAAAACTTTCTGGAGAGAAAATTTATGAAAGTTTGGTTCTATGTCGGAAAAGCATAAGGGAACCGAAACTGCTATCCTTTCAATTCAAGATTGTTCATAACATTGTAAACACAGGAGAAAATCTTGTAAAATGGAAAATTAGGGAAAGTGCTATATGCGAATTTTGCAATGTGGATAAGTCAGATACATTATATCATGTCTCCTTTGAATGTACAAATACTGTGACCTGGCTTGCAGAGTTGTTTAATATAATTGATCCTACAGCTGAGATATTCAGTACACTCAGCAAGGAAGAATTTCTATTTGGTACAGAAAATACAGCAGTAAATATGATTACACTTATCATTAAACAGTATGTCTGCCATGTGAGAACCTACAAGAAAAATCTATGTTTAACGGTAATCCTTCATTCAATTTATAAACGGATTATAATTGATAAGAAAACACTATCTTGTAAAAATTTTTCAGATAAATATAATCAATTTCCAGAGTTAGTTCATCAAAGTAAAAATTATTTATTTCATAACGTTGCTCACAATCTAGAACATTTTAGGATTAGTAACGTATTATCAAAATGAATAATGGCATTTGTGTGCAAGGGTGCGTGTGCGTGTGTATGTTTTTAGGGGGTACGGATAGCAATATTTGTTACTGGTTGTAGCCTTTGGTAACGAGGGTCTGTGATAGTGGCAGTTCGAATGAATGTGGATTGAATAAATGTCGTGACGTTATTGTGAAATGCTCCCTGTATTATGCTCTTGTAAAATATTAGTCATTTATTTGTAAGAAAAATAAACAATCAAATAAAAAAAATTCTTTGAGTACGGTGTAATGGTCTATCTGAAATAATAATTTTGACCCCTAGGTTGGAGTATCATCAATGCAGGGATGGAGAGCCTCCATGGAAGATGCACACAGGGCACTGCTCTCCCTGCCTCTGGATCCCTCTGCCAGTTACTTCGCTGTTTATGATGGTCACGGTGGAGCACAGGCCGCTAAATATCTCCGCGATAATCTTCACAAGGACATCGTTAACCGCAGAGAATACAAAGATGGCAGGTATCCTGATGCCCTCCGCAATGGTTTTCTGGACTTGGACAAGAGAATGCTCACCACTCATATTCTGCCCTCTGATATCGTCGGCTCCACAGCAGTGACTGTGTTACTGAAGGATAACAAGTTGTATTGTACGAATCTAGGCGATTCTCGCGCTGTGGCGTCTATACGAGGTCACGCCACGGCTCTGTCGTACGACCATAAGCCGTCGAATCCAAAGGAGCGCCAACGCATTGAGGCAGCTGGGGCATGGGTCTATGATGACCGCGTCAATGGTGCCTTGGCAGTAGCAAGATGTTTTGGAGACTTTCAGTTGAAAAGCAAGCAACATATTCCGCAAGAACTACAGGCAGTGTCACCCTATCCCGATATTGCCATTAAGGAAATAACTCCCGATTTAGAATTCGTTGTGTTGGCCTGTGATGGCATCTGGGAAGTAAAATCAAATCAAGAAGTTGTTGACTTTATTCGATATCAAATAGCTGGTTTAGTGGAACCGGAACAAATAGTAGAAAATCTCATGATGGACTGTGTCGCCGGGGACATCACCGCCGATGCCGGCTTCGACAACATGACTGTGGTCCTTGTATGTTTTGTCAATGGATTATCATATGCTGATTTTGCCAGGAAATGTTCCATGCCGAGGCCTGATAATTTAGACCCTCATTTGACAATGATTACCTTAGAGACGGGTCCGCCAGGAAGGAATGACGTCAAAAGTGGCCCAAAGCGCCAGCGCCACTGGGGTCTAGGATGCCTCCAAAGTCAGCGTTCAAACGATAGTTTAAACTATATGCCGTTCTTAGAACCGCAGTTAATGCACCGCCCTGTAAACGCTGGCCGACGAGCCACCGTCCCTACAGACTGTCCCGCTATCAGCACTAGTGATGCACCAGAAACTGAACACCAAACAGTAATAGGAAATTTAACTCAGGATAAATCATTGCCAAGGAAAAATACCCTGGTGGCTATTTCCCCCGAGGAAATAAAAGAAATGATAAATATAAAGAAACAGAGAGAAAGAGAGCTATCCACAGTGAGACGGTGGTTTCAAAACAGAAGGCGGTAAAAACAGTACATGGTAAAAGCAACACATTGTAAAACAGCACATGGTAAAACCATCATATACCATATACCATAACCATCATCAAACAGCATTTGATAAAGACAACATACGGTAAAGAAGCATATGGTAAACAGTTTATGGTAAAAACCGTATGTGGTGAAACTAACATATGATCCACCACTTCCATTCAATGTCTAGATTCCATGTTTTTTCTTTGGTATTTCCACTGCTGCGGGATCTTTGCGCAGAACTAGAAACCTTAAAGCTATGTGTTTTTGCAACAGGTGGGAACTGTCCATGTTTTCTAGCTTTCAAAAATATTTCAAAAACAAAGATAATAAATACAATTTTGAAAAATGAAAAACTTTATACATATAAAAATATTAATACAATACATATGATTAAAAAACAATAACAACAAGCAATCGTCGAAGGAACAACGCCGAACCGGATGCTCATCACAGGGAATCATATGACTTTGTCAACGAAAGCTGAACGATAGCATGGCATAGATTTCGTCTATAAGCGTTCTTTTTATAATATTGTGATGATCGAAGTTGTTTTGGAATTCTTATGTTTACAAGAAAAAGTTGCAAAAAAAAATAAATAAATAAAAAGTGGAATCTGACGATCATTTTGAATATTCAGATCGAACCCAAGTCAACCACAAGAGTGCTCATTAAGTGGTTAAACCTTATCTAAAATTTAGTCATGGTCGATCAAATAGTTTTTGTATTATTAAAATCACCATAAATCGTAGAGGAAAATCCAAGATGGACTTCAGTTGCACCGATGACCGTCATTTTGTTTGTAATTACTTTTATTTATTTGTTTTAATTCTGCTTTATTTAATCATTTTCATATTTAACAAAACTTGATCAGTTTTACGTATGAAGTTGATTTTGATGTTTTTTTTTTATTGCGTTTTATTCTTCTTTGTTATTTGTGAATTGTATGTTATCATACGGTGACAAAAATGCAGCGGACATGAGACCTGGATACTGCAGAAAATCAATTTATGTATGAACTGTCCGATCAACCTGCTCAGATGCAGTCAAAACACAGACAGCACATCAACATCTGGCACCAAGTACGCACATGCTACTAAAATCCCGTGGGTGGGAGGGGGGAACTCTGGTAGTAGTAATGTTAGGAGCTGGTGAGTGGCGGGTTTGGTCAAGTTATGATGGCGGGTTTCGTCAAGCTATGGAAACAAAGGGGCAGATGGTCAAAGTATGTTTGACAGTGAACTCAGGGCAGGTGTTAGGGCAAGCCGATATTGATCAAGTATTAGGACACCTGACTAAAAGAGTGGACGGCATAAGAAAAATTAAAACAAAAGCCATTGATTAATTAAATAGATAGCTCACCAAAATGCAGTGATTTGATGGTAAACAACAGACCTTACTCGGCCTCCGTCCTCTGTTTGTAAACAACTGGCCTTACTCGGCTTCCGTCCTTTGTTTGTAAACAACTGGCCTTACTCGGCTTCCGTCCTTTGTTTGTAAACAACTGGGCTTACTAGGCCTCCAAACACGCGATACTTTGAGATATTGTGTCATGGTTTATGACACCTTGCGTGGGATTATAGGGGATTACAGCCTGTGTATATGTGAACTGTCTAGGTAATGTTTGTAAACAGATTCAGTACATTAGTAATACTTATAAACCCCATGTCTTTTAAAACTCTACTGAAGTCAGAAAAGCTTTTCATTTCAAGCGGATAGAACGTGTTTCGATACGCTGATAGAAAATATATTTCGGGATTACGGCAAGGATCTCGTGTTAATTGTAAGTCTTTCTCACAATCTGTTTCCCCTATTTTCAAGCCCTAAAAAATAGGACCGTCCACAAGCAGCACGCCATCTGATGGCAAAGAGGGGAGTATGCGAGGGGGTCATATTCGTGCGTTTCAGCGTTAGAAAACACCGTAAACAGAGCTCTTTTATTTTCCCCTCTCTGCCGCTAGACGGCATATGAATAGGATAAGTTTATTTCTATTCAAGGGTAGAACAGGTCAATGAATGTTATGTTTACATACGCGTACATACCCATACACGCCTTGCATGATAGGGACAGCACTTTGCCACCCATCGGAGCCCTGACCCCTTTGCCCTGCCCCCTCCCACTCCGCCCTCTCCCTTCCTTCACACATTATTTAAACGGTGGTGATATTTAACTGCTATATCATGGTTATTGAATTCCACTCTTAGGTTTTAACCTATTATATTTTTCGTGCTTTTCACCGGGGGCCGGGCAAAATTAGAGCCAGAGTAATACGGTGGTGTACTGCAGCGCAAAAAATCTCCGGGAGGGGACAAGGAGTTCTGGTTTTAACCAGTATTTTGCGTTACAGCGTATTCACAAGGCATTACGCCCTCCCACGGCTCGTCTAAGCATTCGAGAACGCCAATATCTGGTAAGACGTCGGGGGCTAAAACCCTAAGAATGCTAGACATCAAAATTAATTACACCGTATATTAGATAGCATTTCTCGAGTGGAATTTCTTTTAAAAATAAAAGCCGCGTTGTTTTGCTGTGTACGTGTATTTACTCATGCAACTTGTTGTGTGCTAGTAACATCGATTTCCCACTGTTCATTGAATCTCACGCTGTACATAGAGGGTTACAAGACTGATCTCTGCCCTTCCGTCCCCACACCTGTGCACTCCCCACACCCCTGATCTCCACCCCCCCCCCACCCTCCACGCCCCCCTCCCTCCCCTTCCTCTACTACCCTACCCCCTCTCACACGAGTTTTTTTTTATTTTTTTATTTATTTATTTATTTTTAACATAATTACATACCTTATATATTTCGAAGGGTTTCGAGTATTCTTATGGCGAAAATGATGATAGAAAGCACAGAAATTATCCTTTCAAACGTGGAAAATTCATTAAAATTGAGAAAGATTTCTGTAATTTTCAATACATAAAAGGAAACAAAAACGACCGCCTTAAGCAACGACATGTTGAAAAATGCAGAAATAAAAGAATTGCTCTACGGATCTACCCCCCCCCCACCCTCTCTGGACGTGGATAATTGTGATAGGACGTCCCGAGATGCCACGTCGTCTTAAATGTTGTTTTTGTTGGAACAGGAATCAGCATTTTTAACGACATAAAAGCAAATATCTTCTAATTGTTTTTTGGCAATCGCAATTGAATGACTTGTGTCCCACTCTCTTTATCAGGAAAAGAAAATATTGCAGCATGATTTTTGGCATCAATAGCTAGCATTATCAAGAGAGGAATTTTTCTTGCTCTCATATATATCATTGGATTGGCAATTCTACACACATACAATGTTTTTCTAGGAAAAACGATAGTTTCTAAATCATGATAATGTGAATACGATGACAAAAGCTTACAGCATGAGTAATTTAACAATCATTCTTCTGCGCATTTTCAGTCTGACCAAGCATGACATCACTCATGCCTTATGCGACCGCTCTTGATCTTGACACCCATCCTCCCCTCCCCTCCCCTCCCCTTCCCTCCTCTCACTTTTTAAAAAAATAAAAGTCGCTTTGTTTTTACTGTGATGCGTATTTATCCATGCACATAACTTGTTGTGTGGTAGCGTCTTTTCTCGTAGTGTAAAATCAATTTCCCGCTGTTCATTGATTTTCTCCTACCTTCCCCTCCCCTCCCTCTTCCTCCCCGCCCCTCTCTGACTTTTTTTAAAAACATGAAATGGAATCAACACAATCTAACCCCACACCTCCAAGCTGACTTGACATCCATACCACCCCCCCCCCAACCCGGTCCACAGTTGCACCCATCCGCCCCCTCTCCATTCCGCCACTACTCCCTCCTTCACACATTATTTAAACGTTACTGATGCCACGTCGTCTTTAAACATTGTTTTTATTGTAATCAGAATTAGAATTTTCAACAAACAAAAACTTTTTTTTTTCGCATTCTCAATTTAACCTCTTATCTCTCTCACACACAATGACAACATTGCACAGCAGTTTCTTGGCCATTCTTGGGTGAGATGATTGGTAATGGGATATTTTTATGCCTTTTATCACGGATTTATTTCGCTAATATTCACGCTGTCTGTTTTCATAACATGACTTACGATACATTCTTATGGACATGTGTCCTGTGTGCAGCAACTAAAGAATTACAAATCTATTGACATCAGTGCAATAAAAACTGATAAAAAATTAAACTTATTGTCATTTTTTGGCTGAAGAACACTTTTGCAGTAAAAAGCCATCACTGACGCTTTGTTTGCTCATTTGGTCCCGGTCCCGATCGCCCTTCCCCAGATTAGACTTTAACTAAATAGTTATATTGTTTGGAGGGGGGTTCAGGAATTTTGGGGTAAAATAACATCTGCGTTTGCTCATTCAAAACGATACTTCTCATATTGAATGTTTGACCTTTTTAACTATAACCTTCACTAAGAGGCACACTGGCGAGCGATAGTTTAGTTTTCTTGTATTTTGCGAACCAATCGCTGATAGTTAATGTTAGTTGAAGCGTAAAGGAAAGTTAATAGTAGCAGCACCTGCCTAATATGATGTGTAGGAAACCCTTTGATAACGTAAATATAGGGGGCGTGTGAAATCTCTAATGAATACATGATTAATTTTTGCTTAATAGCTGGAAAGAAATAATACAGTTTTCGCGCTATTCTCTCCGCTAAGACACAACACACAAACACACACACATACACACACACACACACGCACACACACACACACACACACACACACACACACACACACACACACACACACACACACACACACACACACACACACACACACACACACACACACACACACACACACACACACAATACACAGTCCTATTGCGAAGAAGCCCCCCCCCCATAGCTTCAAGAGAATTTTCGTAGGCATTTAGCAGAGTTATTGCGGTATACTTACACATCCCATCATTGCGTAAATGGGCGTCACCTCGGTGACATAAAGGTGTCGACATGTTATGTACGTAATTACGTCATTATTGTCTATTCTATCGTTACAGGAAAAAGTGAATTGATGCATTTTTACCTTCGTTCATCTATCTTCAATACGCATGGGTAATAACTTTTCACACAACATATTGATTTATTTACAGAGCGAATAAAGATATTTAGCCTCCCTTTTCTTGTCCCGTTTTCATAGTTCCACTGCGTGGGGTTTTTCATGTACAGCGGAACCTTGGCATCGGGCCACCTCTCTATTACGACCTCCCTGAAATAGGTCACATTTTCTAGGTGTGGAATGCAATACATTAATGAATAAGGAAACTCCCAAATGGGACCATCTTTAAAATGGGGTACACTTTTTGCCGTCCCAACGGTGGTCCGATTTCGGAGGTTCCACTGTAGTTGTTGGCTTTATTCTCAAAATGTAACACACGCCTTTCTGTCTCAAAATAAACCAGTATTCACGCGTGTGTTAGAACATTAGGTATTTTGGAGTATTTAGGGGGGGTGCCTGATAACTTTTAGGATATATGGGAACTGTATACCAGTGAACGGCAGTGAAAGCGACGGATTATATCTTTAAGTCTTCTCCTTAATAAAGAGAACAAACGATATTTGAATTTCGCATAGGCGAGACATCAAAACAAAGTGAAAGATAAAACGCTGAAAAAGAACAATCACAACGGTGATGTTGTTTTGTTAGGGAGACAATAAACTTTTCTTATTTTCCCACGCCTTCCGCGTATATCCGTCGTCGCCCCCCCCCCCGCCCGTTCCTTCTGTCGAGACTAGCATGGTCTTAAGAAAGGGTCACTTCTACATTTAATTTTCTACGAATTGACAACAATTTGTATTAAATGAATTGGACTGTTGTTATATTGATTGTTTGTTTTCCATCGTTAAACGAATTGTTTACGAGACACAGATAAAGTAATCTGCCGAAATGAAACTGAATTTGAGAAAAAAAGATGGATTAGTGTGGCGGTCAGACCGTCAGTTTGATTTTTTCAGCTTGGTTCTAATACAATACTATCCTTTACAGATTAAATAGAGCCGTTTGACCATTGTACATTTAAAGAGAATTGTGTTGAATTGCCCCTAGTCAAAGAGTATTTTATAACCAATAGCAGCCGAGAGTTTTCTATTAGCATTAAATAGTGAATAGCAAGAGCGGAAGGTTTTTAACAAGACATATAGTTCAGTGTTAGTCTTTGTGCACCGTGCAACAATAGAGGGTAGGCTTAAGCTTTGGGGAGGGGGTTGCGTTATTGAACAGTTTAGTTCTAATACAATGCGATCCTTTACAGATTAAATAAAGCCGTTTGGTTATAATTTGTCTATTGTACATTTAAAGAGTATTGTGCTAGCGTTTTTACCGCTAGCCATAGCATATTTTTTAGCCGAAAGCAACAGAGAGTTTTACTATTAGCATTAAATAGTGAATAGCAAGAGGAGATGGTTTTTAGCATACAGTTTAGTCTGTGTACTAAGTAACAGTGGTGGGTGGGTTTAAGTGTTTGGGGTGGTTGGAGGGGGTGGGGTGGAACTTTTTGTTATACATGAATATCAATGGTTTTGAGACACGCATTTATTGAAGTAATAAAACATAATATTTAAGGTTTTATTACTTCTTGACAGTTTTAGCTCTTCGTGATGTGGATATCTGTACTGTAACTACAACTTTTTTACCGCCCACCACCTCTCTGATAATTATAATAAAGCGTTAAAACTTTAACATCGAAGGAATAAAATTATTGTGGAAACTTTTATAAAACAACTAAACTTCTTTTCAAATGTCAAATTTGATTTGATTTTTAACGACAATTGTACTTTTTAAAATTAATTATATGAAGATGGTTCTTTCAGATTGATTAATACTTTTACTAACGATTTGCAACATAATTAAAAAATTTGAATGTCATAAATAAGACATTCAATGAAACATTTAAATATAATTATAATAAAACGTTAAAACTTTAACATCGAAGGAATAAAACTATTGTAGAAATTTTTGATAAAACAACTAAACGTCTTTTCAAATAGTCAAATTTGATTTGATTTTTAAACGCAATTGTACTTTTTAAAATTAATTATATGAAGATGGTTCTTTCAGATTGATTAATATTTTTACTACCGATTTGCAATCTAATTCAAAATTTTAAATGTAATAAACAAAACATTCAATGAAACATTTAAATATAATTATAATAGAACGTTAAAACTTTAACATCAGAGAAATAAAAGTATTGTAGAAATTTTTATAAAACAACTAAACTTCTTTTCAAATTGTCAAATTTGATTTTATTTTTAACAGCACTTATACCTTTTAAAGTTAATTAAATAAAGATGGTTCTTTCAGATTGATTAATACTTTTTCTAACGATTTGCAACATAATTAAAAAATTTGAATGTCATAAATAAGACATTCAATGAAACATTTAAATATAATTATAATAAAACGTTAATAACTTTAACAGCGAAGAAATAAAATATTGTAGAGTATATTTAACTTTTATGGCAAAACTAAAATATTTATTAACTTGTTAAATTTAAGACACAACTAAAATTCTTCAAACTTGCCAAATTTGAATTTATTTTTAACGGCACTTGTACCTTTTAAAGTTAATTAAATAAAGATGGTTCTTTTAGAAGAAATTAAATATTGTAGAGTATATTTAACTTTTACGGCACAACTAAAATATTTATTAACTTGTTAAATTTAAGACACAACTAAAATTCTTCAAACTTGCTAAATGTGAATTTATTTTTAACGGCACTTGTACCTTTTAAAGTTAATTAAATAAAGATGGTTCTTTTAGATCAATTATTATTGTACTAGCAATCTGCAACATAATTAAAAAAGTAAATGTAATAAACAAAACATTCAATGAAATATTTAAATAACCGCATGAAAACTTGTTCAAACTAAATAAAATAAACGAATCCAACTTAAATGATAATAATAATGAAAATGCAATTGATAATATTAATAAAAATGCAAGTGATAATAATAATAATGATAATAATAATAATAATGAACGTTCTTGATACTTAATTTGGAGGGTTCAGAAATACGGTTGAAACTGGTAGTGAATATATATATATATATATATATATATATATATATATATATATATATATATATATATGAATATTTTTATAGGGACAGAAAAATTATTTCCATCCAGTAAGATTTTTGGAATAATAAGCAGCTGCTATAGCAGCCAAAAACTTGTAAGAAAAATGACCAGCTGCTTGAAGGACCGAACGAATTTTAACGTAAGACAACAGTTGACAGGTGACATCTGCTCAGTGACGCAGCATTTATCACTAAGACTTTTACTCAACTCAACTCACCTTACTCACCCGCGAAAACCCCGTGGGTATAGCCCCCCCCCCCCCCCCCCCCAGTGTGCCATAAGATTAATTAATCCCTAGAAAAAAAGTTTGGTTTTACGATTCGCGATAAATACATCTAATTCTAGTTTTATATTTCCTTTCATTATTTTAATTAATAAAATCATGCTACGGCTAACGTTTGTCTTCTCTATAAATTAATCAATAGTGTTTGCCCAGTTGTCCCTTTTGTTTGCCATATTGATTCCTTTAGCGAGTTTGTTTGACTATAGCGGTTGTTTTTCACAATTATAAATGTGGCATTAACAAAATTAACAGTTAAACGGAATCAAGCAGGCAACGGGGATAGGTCTTTTTCTTTAAACGCGAAAATGGCGTGTAACGTCACGGATGATGATTTCCGTCAACTGCTTGACTGTGCATGTAATACTGTAGAAGAACTGGATCAATTTGTGACTTTTCTGGGCGCGGATAATAATGACCCAGTAATTCAAGCAAAGCGCGAATCTCTTTTGCAAGCGAAAAAAGCACCAGTGGAGGGTGTAAATAAGGTGAGCACTTTAATTAATAAGATTTACGGACGCATGGTAACAGAATTTACACACGTATAAAAGGAAGCAAAAAATTATTTTGGCATTTTACAAGGAGCTTGTTTCAGTTCTTGTTGGCAATAAATATGATTATGATTTAAGTTCATATGCATGTGTGTTTATTGATTCCGTCTTTTTATTTCTAATAATAATTATATATATATATATATATTTATTTATTATAACTTTAGTGAGTATTAATGTAATATAAGTATAAATTAATGTAATATAAGTATAAACTCATTGCCTCAATTTGTATTCAAATATATGTAATCGATAAAACTACTTTTCATTATAATTATAAAATGTATTATCTAGGGGAAGTCGCAGTCTAAACAAACAATTACAAACTCCACCAAGAATAAACGAAAGCCGAAAGATCCTGAACAAAGTGGAGAGGGAACAGTTGACTCTTCTGGGAACAATGAAAAGGTAAATATCTACACTTTAATATTTCAAGTTATTTTCATTATTATAATTATTAGAAATATTATTATTATTATTATTATTATTATTATTGACATAATAAGTAAATTGTGATATCGTACATCTGATTAACAGGAAAATAGGTCCGTGCATCGCGTAAACCCAAACAACAAACGAAAACATCGGGAGCAGTGCAGCGGGAAGCCAGACACACACTGTCGTCACTGCGGAAAAAGCGATCTGAATTCAAGCAGAAGGCGAAAACACGAATCTGTGTGTAAATATAAACCTACAGAAAACCAAACTGATGGTGGGTCCCCAGTGAAAAAACGAAAGACAAGTGTTAATTGCAGAGAGTGTTCTAAAAGTTTTGAAAATAGAACTGATTTGTATTTACATCGTGCAATTCAGCATGGGTCAAATGAGGGTCTACAGTCTTTTGACCATGACTTAGATCCGCAAAATAAAAAACTTACGCAAGTGTACCAGGCAAGCAAGAAGCATATCTTAGCCAATCATTCGAGCTTGCCAGGGCATCAACTATATAATTTTCCCACTCAAGATATATCTGAAGGGAAAAATGAAATTTTCAATCAGTTAGATCAAATTCAAAGAAATGAGGATCAGGCTTTCAAGGTGAATTTAGCGCTCGGACTTATACTTAAGCAGAAAGATCGTGAGAAATATAGGTATTTTATTCCTTATGAAAACAAAATGGTGCTTGATAGTCCCTTCGCAATTTCTACACGCGCCAGTTTGCGACGTTTAAATGCAGTTCTAAACAGAATTGATTTAAATGAGTATGCGAGGAATCATAGTCCTGATTCGAAGTGGGTGCCATATATGATTACTAATGTACTGTACTATGTTTATCCCTTGTCACATGTTATGGGAGAGGGTGGGTTGCCTGACTTTGTAAAAAAGTCCAAGTCAATTCTTAGTTTAGATGTGAACAGAGTCACACGACGGATTCATGATGATAGTTTATGCTTATTTCGGTGCTTGGCTGCTTACAAAAACGGTTCGAACCATCCTAGGGAGGCTGTTGTTGAAGACTTGTACATGCAGTGGTGTGAATATATCGGGAAAAGAGTTCCAAAAAAGAAATTTCAAGGGGTTGACTTTTCTCAGTTGCCTGATTTTGAAAAGTGCTTTCAGATAAATTTGAACATTTACGAACTACTGCCCACTCAAACAGTAATACCGCGTTATCGTTCGCTGTGTCATTTCAAAGACACAGTCTACTGCAATATATATGATCACCATACAAGTCTGATCTTGAATTTTAAGAGTTATGCAAGAGCGTATCAATGTCCGCAATGTGATAGACTTTTTACAAAAATCCATAGCTGGAAACGTCACTTGCGTGTTTGCTCAAATATAACACAATACAAATATCCCGGCGGTTTCATGAATCGGTCCTGGACTATATTTGAAGAGTTGGCTGATATCAATATCCATGTCCCGCAAAATGATCAGTTTTATGAACACTTTATTGTTTTCGATTTCGAAGCTATGCTGAAAAAATCAACAATACCGCCAACACAAAAAATGAGTTTTACTCAAGAACACGTACCAATTTCGGTGTCGGTTTGTTCAAACGTGCCCGATTATACAAACCCAAAGTGCTTTGTTAACCCTGACTTGGATCAGCTGTTAGACGATATGGTGGCATACATGACAGAAATTAGTGAAAAGAGTGAGGCATTAGCCGTACAAAAATGGCACGATGTTTTCACTCAGTTGAAGACACGTTTGAAAGAATATGAACGAGATGAGGAAGAGCAAGACGAGGGAATCGATGACATTTTAGAATTTGAAGAGGACTTATCGGATGGGGAGTCTGAAGATGAGATGATGGATTGTGCGTCCAACGATGTTAATACTCATAATCCGGCTAGGGCAAGGGACGACCCACACAAATACATTCGCCGAGAAATTAAAAGAATATCCCAGAAATTTCGGACATACTGCTCTCAAATTCCGGTGCTCAGTTTTAACGGTTCCAAGTATGATCTGAATTTGGTAAAGCCGAAACTCTCAAAGAAACTCGGTTTACATACTGACCAAAACAGTTTTGTTGTTAAAAAAAACAATGCCTATGTAGCTCTGTGCAATGAGTCGTTCCGATTTTTAGATGTTCTCAATTACCTCGCTCCCGGTTCAAGTTACAGTAAATTTATTAAGGCCTTTGGAGTTGAGGAACAGAAAGGTTTTTTCCCGTACACATGGCTCGACTGTGTGGATAAGCTCGAGCATGTTTGCTTACCGCCGTATGATGCATTTTATTCTGAACTGAAGAACAAAAATGTACTAGATGTAGATGGGCATGGAGAGCAAAACTATGCTTGGTTAAAAGAAGTCTGGGAAAAGGAAAACATGCGGACATTTCAAGACTTTTTAGTGTGGTATAACAACTTTGATGTTGAACCGTTTGTGACCGCTGTGGAAAAAATGCAGCTATTTTATAAAGAAAACCACATAGATGTTTTTAAAGATGTCATCAGCACGCCCGGCGTAGCAAGAAAAATGTTATTCAGATCAACGGTATATATTGTTTTGTTGACAGAAAGGTGGAAAACAATTTCAAAGCCGAACCAAATACGAAATTTTTAGCGCAATATGTTTAGGTGGATTATATTGCTGAAAAAGAAAACAAACATATAATACATAAATTGAACAATGGCAACAAAGAAGTGCGTGTTTAAAATTACAGATGTGATGCTTTCTGGCCAGAAACAAACACAATTTACGAATATACCGGATGTTGGTATCACCCACACACCGATTGTCAACTAGTCAAACGAACAGATGCTAAATTTGAAAAGCTGCAACAGAAGAAAAAAGTACAAACTAAACAAAAACGTGCATATTTGGAAAACCTTAAGTATAACATTATCGACATACAAGAATGCGAATTTAAGAAAGATATCGAGCCACATATAGAGCATATCATTGACAGATACCTCCCCAAGTTCTATCGAAATCATAAACACGAACTCAGGCAATCACGAATACTGACAGGTGTGCAACGAATCATTGTTTGGGTTAGTGCTGTGCGATATTCGCGTACCGGAAGCGTGGGACGAGAGGTATAGAGATGCTTCTCAGCTCGATGAAGAACTGCGACATATGTCACCTTTCGATTATTTCTCAGAAATGGCTCCCATATTTTGTACTGCCGATATTCCGTATGATCACTTTGGAACACATATGCAGGATTATGTTAAAAGCGAGGGTCTTCCAGAGACGCCTCGCACACTGTTAGTTGGTGGAAAGTCAGCAAAAAATATATTGCTTGCTACACCCTTGCTCAAATGGTATCTGCAGCATGGGATTGAGGTGACAGCTGTCCATAGGGTTATAGAATTCTCCCCTCAAAAATGCTTTCAATCCTTTGTTGACAAAGTAACTGCAGCTCGAAGAGCTGGCGATGTTGATGAAACAAAGGCAATTCTAGCGGAAACAATGAAGCTTTTAGGGAACAGTGCTTATGGCTCTATGTTAATGGATAAGGAAAATCATCGAGAGATCGTTTATGTCCAAGGTGAACAAAACTTAAAACGGATGGTTAACGATCCGAGATTTCGTCACCTCGTTAGTCTAGGGGACGACATGTTTGAGGTTGAAATGTCAAAGCGTAAAATCACGCTTGACATACCCAATTATATCGGATTTTTTATTTTAAATTATGCGAAACTGCACATGCTTCGCTACTATTACGATTGTCTGGACTACTACGTTCCACGCGAATGTTTTGAACTTGCACTAACGGATACGGATAGTTTGTATTTTGCAATTAGTGAGTCACGCCTTATAGATGTAGTAAGGCCGCATTTGAGAGTAGAGTTCTTGTCCAAAATTGAAGATAGTTGCCATCTTGACAAAGTCCAGACTGAGGATTCGTATTGGTATCCTCGCACGTGCTGTTCGACACACGCAACTTATGACCGTCGAACCCCGGGGTTAATGAAGCTTGAAGGGTCAGGCGATTTTCTCATTGCATTATGCTCAAAGACGTATTATTTGGGGAGGGGGGAGGACTGGGAGAAAGTAACTTCAAAAGGTGCGCAAAAATGTCGACTCAATCAACCAAGACAAATGTTTGAGACAGTGTTAAATACAAAACAAAATCAGACCGTAGAAAACATGGGCTTCCTGTCGAAAAACAATAAAATTTACACTTACAAACAAACAAAAATTGGATTTAATTATTTTTATGTAAAACGCGAAGTGCTTGCAGATGGTGTGCATACTCGAGCACTAGACATAGAGCTAAATCCATTAAGAAACGATCATATTCTCTTTGTTGAACCGAAATCCATTCTTTCGAATTAGAGTAGCTCAGTAATAGTGAATGGATATTGTGAAAATGAATGTGAAAGTTTTATTTCGGCGTACCAGATGTTTTTATATGCTTATGCCCATTTCCACGGAAAGCAGGAACTGAAAGAGGAAATAAAAGCGTGCACAAGTATTTTTCAATTGTATCATAAAAACTTTAAAATTGATGCCTCTCCAGAATGGTATGAGTGTTGTGAAAATAAAATGAGAGATGTTTTGTTATTGAAATGGTTATGGAGTTGTGAATTCAGAGATGCCCTTGATACTAGTAAAACAATTGTGGTGTGTGGACGAGACCCTTTCTGGACGTGTGGGTTTAGTATTGACATAGCGCGTGTGACTAAACCGACTCAGTTTATCGGTCAAAACATGCTTGGTGTTCTACTGGAAGAGTTGAAGAAATTTGTTAAAGGTATCGATGCTTGCACAATTTTAGCTCATTTAAAACAAATAAAAGATAATGAAGACAACGAAATTGAAAGAAAATTAGAAGAGAATGAAAACTTTGTTCCAGTAAGATTAACGGTTCGTGAAACATTTGAGCACGCCAAGGCAATTCTTTAAATTGCTTTTCATGTAATAAAATTAAGTTATTCATCCAACTGTATTGATCATGTGTTTAGGTGTTAACATGATTTGTAATAAATGTAAGCTATTTATTTCTTAATTGCAAGTTGTTTATAATGTACATTTGTAATAAATGTAAGTTATATATTGTTTGTTATGCATACTTGTACATAAATACAAATTGTAAATTTCTTACATGTAAATTGTATATTGATTGTTATGCATATTTGTACATAAATGTAAATTGTATATTGATTGTTATGAAAATTGAATATTTTTTAAATGTTAATTGTTTATTGGATGTTATGCGCTCTTGTACATAAATGTGTGTTTATAATCAATGTGATGTATATATTTATAAAAATGTATTTTGTTTGCAATCATTTACTTTTAATTAATCAAATACATGGTTGTAATTTCTGACAATCATGTGATTGATATATGCTTAATTGTGGATTACTTACACACAATATAAATAAAATATTAAATCCTTGCTTAAGTTTTTCATTCTTATTGTGTTTGTTAATGCATCAACATGGATTTTTTATCACCAACTACAATAACTATAAGTGGTACTACGTCAAGTGGAAAAACTACATGGCTACGCAAACTTTTAGAAAGCAATCTCTTTGAAATCCCGCCTAAAAGAATAATTTACTTCTATGGCGTATTTCAAAACATATTTGATGAAATGAAAGGTGTGGAATTTGTGCACGGATTGCCAACAACATTTGATCAGTATTTGGATGGAAATCATAACGTTATTGTATTAGATGATCTTCAAGACGAAGTGACAAGGAGCAAAGATGCTGAAAATTTATTTACAAGATCTAGCCATCATTTCAACATTACTGTAGTGTTTATATCACAGAATTTGTTTTATCAAGGAAAGCATTCAAGAACTATTGCTTTAAATACACACTACACTGTTCTCTTCAAAAATCCGAGGGCTTCAAGTCAAATCCGTGCTCTTCGTTCTCAAACTGGTTTAAGCAACTTAACCGATGCCTACAACGATGCAACAAAAGAAAAGTATGGATACTTAGTGTTAGATTTACATCCGCGTAGCAATGACCAATATCGATTAAGAACTCGCATTTTCCCTGGAGAGGATCCAATTATTTATCATTAAGTATAAACAGGTGCTCACAAACAAATTCGTTTATTCTTATTTAAGGCGTTGACGGGAAAACATGTCAAAACATCTACTTAGAAACAAAGAATTTTTACATCTTATATTAAATTCATCTAGAGACCAAGCTGCAGCGCTGTTGGATACTATAACTGAAGAACAAATATTATTGTTGAGTGAAATTGCACATAATATTTTGCAACTGCCTCTACCGAAAAAGGCTAAATATCTTGTCAATCAAAAGAAAAAACTTTTTGAGCGCATTGCAAGCAAACGGATAAAGCTAGTGGTTAAAAGGCGACTCATCCGTAACAACTACAAACATTTGCTGATGACATTTTGGGCACTGAAGGCTCAACTTTCACAGTTACAATGAAAAAGAGTGTTCTCATACCTTATGAAAGATATATATTTTATCAAAATCAGTCCAAAGGTAACACAATTCCACTGACAGAAATCAAGTCAGATCCTGTGCAATCTGAGGTGTTGGATTTGACAGAAAACAGTGAAGCCGACCTAAAACCTCCATCAACTGTGATTGAAAAACTGAAACCAGAAGTTATTCTTGCTCATCTACCAAAACGTAACAAAACTAAAGCACAAGCTCTTCTTGACATTATCAATCACCATTCGACTCTTGACTGGAATAAGAAAGGCGAATTAACAATAAATAATATTCCTATTGAATTTTCTCACATAACTGACTTGCTTCATGATGCACTGAACAACACAAGACACGAACCGGTTGGATACGTGGAGTTTTACAAAAAATATAGGAAATATTCCGGTTTCGCTAATATCAAATCCAAAGCGCAGACTTTTGATTGGAGGGAGAACATTACCACCTCCAGGAAAACCAGACAAAGAACCAGTGCAAGATAATAACTGGAAATTAATGTGGAAGAGTCTGTGATGCTAAGCAAAGCAAAACAAGAATATTTAAGAAAAATATATTTTACACCAAGCAACCCAGCTTCATTTTCAGGACTGAACAAAGTTTGGCAATTAATTAAAGATGAAGGAAAGGTGTCTAAGAGAGAGCTTCGGGAGTGGTTACTTTCACAAGACAGTTATACCTCCTATCGTCAAGCAATTCACAACTTCAAAAGACCGAGAATTGTTGTTGCATCAAAAAATGCAATTTTCGGATCAGATGTGGCATATATGGTGCGCTTTGAAAAGGAGACCGATGGTTATGCATTTTTCGTTGTATTTATTGACATATTTACAAGATATGCTTGGGCTTTTCCTCTAAAAACGCTGCGTGGAAGTGAAATGGTTAAAGTAATGAAGGACTTATTTGAAACTGAAAAATGTGAAAAACTTTTTACCGATGGTGGGTCGGAATATAACAATGCAGTAGTAAAAGCATACTTGAAAAGTAAAGATATTGAGCACTATACAAGTACAGGCGAAAAGAAAGTTGCTCACGCCGAGAGGTTAATTAAACAGCTCAAATTGAAACTTATCAAGTACATGAACGAAAACAATACTTTTCGATGGATAGATGTATTAGATGACTTTGTAAACAGCTATAACAATGCGCGACATTCAGTTTTGATGATGTCTCCATCTCAAGCTCGCAGTGCTGATCAGTATACCCTATGGAAGAATCAGTACCTACCTAGACCAAAGAAACCAAAAGCAAAGAAATCTGGGAGACCACGAAATAAGAATCCGTATAAATTTAAGGAGGGTGACCGAGTTAAACTGCTTGCAAACAGAAGACCGTTTGTTCGAGAATACGATGAGAAATTTACAACAGAAGTGTTCACTATCACTGATCGAAAAGTGAAAAGCGGCGTACCAATGTACACTATCAAAGATGAGCAAAACGACCCTATCAGTGGGAATTTTTATCAAAATGAGTTGCAGAAAGTAATTGTTCCTGAAGACAAAACGTACAAAATTGAAAAGGTGTTGCGAAGACGTACTAGAAACGGACGGAAGGAACTATTTGTCAAGTTTGTTGGTTATCCTAAAAAATTTAATGCATGGGTGAACGACATTGATTATCTAAACAAGTAAATTGCTTGATCCTGCATTTGCTAACAAATCCTTGGTCATGATGCATCTCTTCCTGTCTTCGCAAGACTCGCTGATGTACCATCCGTTTAATTATCCTTTTGACTTTACGAGTGAGTTAACACAACCGCTGATTGGAGCCTACAAGTGTGCACTTGCCGAGATATCTTTTAACCCATCGGGTGAAGAACTATATGTGTTTTGCGATATCTGCGAGCAGAGCTTTGTCCGGGATCAAACTAAACCAATATTAAGAATCGTTTCAGAGCCTGGACAGTTTATACACCCGTACTTCTTTGGCGTCACGAGAAATGTAATACATCGTGTTCGCATATACATACGTGATAAAAACTTTGAAGTACCACAATGTTTTGTTTATTACATTAAAATTTTTGAATTAGATTGCAAATCGTTAGTATTAATCAATCTGAAAGAACCATCTTTATTTAATTAACTTTAAAAGGTATAAGTGCTGTTAAAAATAAAATCAAATTTGACAATTTGAAAAGAAGTTTAGTTGTTTTATAAAAATTTCTACAATACTTTTATTTCTCTGATGTTAAAGTTTTAACGTTCTATTATAATTATATTGAAATGTTTCATTGAATGTTTTGTTTATTACATTTAAAATTTTGAATTAGATTGCAAATCGGTAGTAAAAATATTAATCAATCTGAAAGAACCATCTTTATATAATTAATTTTAAAAAGTACAATTGCGTTTAAAAATCAAATCAAATTTGACTATTTGAAAAGACGTTTAGTTGTTTTATAAAAGTTTCTACAATACTTTTATTCCTTCGATGTTAAAGTTTTAACGTTTTATTATAATTATATTTAAATGTTTCATTGAATGTCTTATTTATGACATTCAAATTTTTTAATTATGTTGCAAATCGTTAGTATTAATCAATCTGAAAGAACCATCTTCATATAATTAATTTTAAAAAGTACAATTGCGTTTAAAAATCAAATCAAATTTGACTATTTGAAAAGACGTTTAGCTGTTTTATAAAAATTTCTACAATACTTTTATTCCTTCGATGCTGAAGCTGTTAACGTTTTATTATAATTATATTTAAATGTTTCATTGAATGTCTTATTTATGACATTCAAATTTTTTAATTATGTTGCAAATCGTTAGTAAAAGTATCAATCAATCTGAAAGAACCATCTTCATATAATTAATTTTAAAAAGTACAATTGTCGTTAAAAATCAAATCAAATTTGACATTTGAAAAGAAGTTTAGTTGTTTTATAAAAGTTTCCACAATAATTTTATTCCTTCGATATTAAAGTTTTAACGCTTTATTATAATTATCAGAGAGGTGGTGGGCGGTAAAAAAGTTGTAGTTACAGTACAGATATCCAGATCACGAAGAGCTAAAACTGTCAAGAAGTAATAAAACCTTAAATATTATGTTTTATTACTTCAATAAATGCGTGTCTCAAAACCATTGATATTCATGTATAACAAAAAGTTCCACCCCACCCCCTCCAACCACCCCAAACACTTAAACCCACCCACCATTGTTATTTAGTACACAGACTAAACTGTATGCTAAAAACCATCTCCTCTTGCTATTCACTATTTAATGCTAATAGTAAAACTCTCTGTTGCTTTCGGCTAAAAAATATGCTATGGCTAGCGGTAAAAACGCTAGCACAATACTCTTTAAATGTACAATAGACAAATTATAACCAAACGGCTTTATTTAATCTGTAAAGGGTCGCATTGTATTAGAACTAAACTGTTCAATAACGCAACCCCCTCCCCAAAGCTTAAGCCTACCCTCTATTGTTGCACGGTGCACAAAGACTAACACTGAACTATATGTCTTGTTAAAAACCTTCCGCTCTTGCTATTCACTATTTAATGCTAATAGAAAACTCTCGGCTGCTATTGGTTATAAAATACTCTTTGACTAGGGGCAATTCAACACAATTCTCTTTAAATGTACAATGGTCAAACGGCTCTATTTAATCTGTAAAGGGTAGTATTGTATTAGAAGCAAGCTGAAAAAATCAAACTGACGGTCTGACCGCCACACTAATCCATCTTTTTTTCTCAAATTCAGTTTCATTTCGGCAGATTACTTTATCTGTGTCTCGTAAACAATTCGTTTAACGATGGAAAACAAACAATCAATATAACATCAGTCCAATTCATTTAATACAAATTGCTGTCAATTCGTAGAAAATTAAATGTAGAAGTGACCCTTTCTTAAGACCATGCTAGTCTCGACAGAAGGAACGGGGTGGGGGGGGGGCGACGACGGATATACGCGGAAGGCGTGGGAAAATAAGAAAAGTTTATTGTCTCCCTAACAAAACAACATCACCGTTGTGATTGTTCTTTTTCAGCGTTTTATCTTTCACTTTGTTTTGATGTCTCGCCTATGCGAAATTCAAATATCGTTTGTTCTCTTTATTAAGGAGAAGACTTTAAGATATAATCCGCCGCTTTCAATGCCGTTCACTGGTATACAGTTCCCATATATCCTAAAAGTTATCAGGCACCCCCCCCTAAATACTCCAAAATACCTAATGTTCTAACACACGCGTGCATACTTGTTTATTTTGAGACAGAAAGGCGTGTGTTACATTTTGAGAATAAAGCCAACAACTACAGTGGACCCTCCGAAATCGGACCACCGTTGGGACGGCAAAAAGTGTACCCCATTTTAAAGATGGTCCCATTTGGGAGTTTCCTTATTCATTAATGTATTGCATTCCACACCTAGAAAATGTGACCTATTTCAGGGTGGTCGTAATAGAGAAGTGGCCCGATGCCAAGGTTCCGCTGTACATGAAAAATCCCACGCAGTGGAACTATGAAAACGGGACAAGAAAAGGGAGGCTAAATATCTTTATTCGCTCTGTAAATAAATCAATATGTTGTGTGAAAAGTTATTACCCATGCGTATTGAAGATAGTTGAACGAAGGTAAAAATGCATCAATTCACTTTTTCCTGTAACGATAGAATAGACAATAATGACGTAATTACGTACATAACATGTCGACACCTTTATGTCACCGAGGTGACGCCCATTTACGCAATGATGGGATGTGTAAGTATACCGCAATAACTCTGCTAAATGCCTACGAAAATTCTCTTGAAACTATGGGGGGGGGGCTTCTTCGCAATAGGACTGTGTATTGTGTGTGTGTGTGTATGTGTGTGTGTGTGTGTGTGTGTGTGTGTGTTGTGTCTTAGCGGAGAGAATAGCGCGAAAACTGTATTATTTCTTTCCAGCTATTAAGCAAAAATTAATCATGTATTCATTAGAGATTTCACACGCCCCCTATATTTACGTTATCAAAGGGTTTCCCTACACATCATATTAGCCAGGTGCTATTAACTTTCCTTTACGCTTCAACTAACATTATCTATTCGTTCGCAAAATGCAAGAAAACTAAACTAACGCTCGCCATTATGCCTCTTAGTGAAGGTTATAGTTAAAAAGGTCAAACATTCAATATGAGAAGTATCGTTTTGAATGAGCAAACGCAGATTTTATTTTACCCCAAAATTCCTGAACCCCCCTCCAAACAATGAAACTATTTAGTTAAAGTCTAATCTGGGGAAGGGCGATTGGGACCGGGACCAAATGAGCAAACAAAGCGTCAGTGATGGCTTTTTACTGCAAAAGTGTTCTTCAGCCAAAAAATGACAATAAGTTTAATTTTTTATCAGTTTTTATTGCACTGATGTCAATAGATTTGTAATTCTATAGTTGCTGCACACAGGACACATGTCCATAAGAATGTATCGTAAGTCATGTTATGAAAACAGACAGCGTGAATATTAGCGAAATAAATCCGTGATAAAAGGCATAAAAATATCCCATTACCAATCATCTCACCCAAGAATGGCCAAGAAACTGCTGTGCAATGCTGTCATTAACTGATAAGAGGTTAAATTGAGCATGCGAAAAAATCAGTTTTTGTTTCTTAAAAATTCTAATTCTGATTACAATAAAAACAATGTTTAAAGACGACGTGGCATCAGTAACGTTTAAATAATGTGTGAAGGAGGGAGTAGGCGGAATGGAGAGGGAGCGGATGGGTGCAACTGTGGGCCGGGGTGGGGGGGGTGGAATGGATGTCAAGTCAGCTTGGAGGTGTGGGGTTAGATTGTGTTGATTCCATTTCATGTTTTTAAAAAAGTCTGAGAGGGGCGGGGAGGAAGAGGGAGGGGAGGGGAAGGTAGGAGAAAATCAATGAACAGCGGGAAATTGATTTTACACTACGAGAAAAGACGCTACCACACAACAAGTTATGTGCATGGATAAATACGCATCACAGTAAAAACAAAGCGACTTTTATTTTTAAAAAAGTGAGGGGAGGACAGGGGAGGGGAGTGGAGGGGAGGATTGGTGTCAAGATTAAGAGCGGTCGCATAAGGCATGAGTGATGTCATGCTTGGTCAGACTGAAAATGCTCAGAAGAATGATTGTTAAATTACTCATGCTGTAAGCTTTTGTTATCGTATTCACATTATCATGATTTAGAAGCTATCGTTTTCCCTAAAAAAACATTGTATGTGTGTGTAGAATTGCCAACCCAATGATATAATACGAGAGCAAGAAAAATTCCTCTGGTGATAATGTTAGCTATTGATGCCAAAAAGCAATATTTTCTTTACCTGATTAAGAGAGAGGGACACAAGTCATTCAATTACGATTGTCAAAAAAAAAATCAGAAGATATTTGCTTTTATGTCGTTAAAAATGCTGATTCCTGCTCCAACAAAAACAACATTTAAGACGACGTGGCATCTCGCGACGTCCTATCACAATTAACCACGTCCTGAGAGGGTGGCGGGGGTGGGAGGGGTAGATCCGTAGAGCAATTCTTTTATTTCTGCATTTTTCAAAATGTCGTTGCTTAAGGCGTTCGTTTTTGTCTACTTTCATATTCAAAAAATCATAGAAATCTTTCACAAATTGAATCAGTTTTCCACGTTTAAAAGGATAATTTCGGTGTTTTCCATTTTAATTTTCGCTATAAGAATACTCGAAACCCTTGCAAATATATAAGGTTTGTAATTATGTTATATACGAGGGGAAGGGATGACAGGAAAATTACTACGTGAAAAATAAATAAATAAATAAAAACCGTGTGAGAGGGGGTAGGGTAGTAGAGGGAGGGAAGGGAAGTGGGCGTGAGGGGGGGGGTGGGGAGGGCAGGGATGTGGGGAGTGCACAGGTGTGGAGACGGTAGGGCCGGGATCGGACTGCTATCAGTCTTGTAGCCCGCTATGTACAGCGTGAGATTCAATGAATAGCGGGAAATCGATGCTAGCACACAACAAGTTACATAGGTAAATACGCGTCACAGTAAAAACAAAGCGGTTTTTATTTTTAAAAAAAGTGTGGGAGGGGAGGGGAGGGGAGGAAGGGGAGGGGAGGGGAGGGATGGGGGGAGGGGAAGCAGAGCGGTGCAGGTTACACGTATCACACGAGGTAAAATACCGAAAAAATACATTGTGAAACACACTTATAAACTACACCAGATCCTTGCAGTAATTCCAAAATGAAACCATTTTTTAAATTTTCTATCAACGTCTCAAAGCACGTCCTTTCAGCTTGAAATCAGAAGCATTTCTGGCTTAGTGAAGTTTTTAATACGCAAGGCCAGTTGTTTACAAACAGGTCGGAGACCGAGTAAGGCCAGTTGTTTACAAACAGAGGACGGAGGTCGAGTTAGGTCTGTTGTTTACCATCAAATCACTGCATTTTGGTGAGCTATCTATTTAATTAATCAATGGCTTTTGTTTTAATTTTTCTTATGCCGTCCACTCTTTTAGTCAGGTGTCCTAATCCAATACTTGTTCAATATCGGCTTGCCCTAACACCTGCCCTGAGTTCACTGTCAAACATACTTTGACCATCTGCCCCTTTGTTTCCATAGCTTGACGAAACCCGCCATCATAACTTGACCAAACCCGCCACTCACCAGCTCCTAACGGCCATAACTTTCTAAAATGACTGCGATTTTTTAAAGCGCACATTTGTTTCACAATGCGTTATTGCCATACAACGGAAACCTAAATGCGGGAAATTATGCCCAACCAAAATCGGCCTCGCAAAAGTGAGGTTTCCAAACTGCTTAAAATAAGTGAAGAAACAGTTTTCCTTAATAACCCCCCCCCCGCCCCAAATAAGAAATCAATTACAAAAGATACTAGAGGAAACTACTCTCACACTAAGGTGGTCGTATATATTAGAATGAGTAATCAGACTTTGAGAAGAGTACTTAAGGATATCGACAGTCGTGAAACTCGAATTGTGACAATGGAACTATTTTGCAATTAAGGGCGCCGTCGAAATGAAATGGAATGATAAAAATTTCTAATTTTTGTTTGCAAAATTTATCTTTTTGGAGAGAAAAGCGTTCTTGAACATTTGACTTTCATTGAGCTAATGCAATATTAAAATTTAATCCACATGTCGATTTTAATGCAAAATTCACTGTAAGCCCAAGGGGAAAACAAGCACTTTGAATCACTTTGAAGAAGTCTTCTTAATTCACTGTTCGGTATTGTCGCGGAATGATGTGTTGACAACATATTTGGCGGTATGTATACATGATTTTGTCCCCCATCTTGGATCGTGTAGTAACCCACATAGGAAAAATGACAAAAAAATGATCTTCAATTTTTCATTGGCTTTTAAATGTCACTTGTAATGTAGTTCAAATTTCAACAACTTAAGCAGTGTATGCCTAATCAATCTTATTCAACAGTTTTGTTGTGTTTTGTCACTTGTAAACGTGATAAATAATATTTTACAAGAGAAATGGTTGAGTAACATCGTTTTTTAAGTTCACCCTGTCATAATTGTTGTCTTTGTTGATACTTCAACACGTGTGGACATACTAAAATAAATACTGATATGACACATTTGAAAGACTTCAGGTCAAAAGAGAATGCATGCCTGTTATCTGTCCTCTGCTGTTTCAGGGGTGCTGTATAAGTAACCAGGGGTGCTGTATAAGTAACCAGGGGTGCTGTATAAGTAACCAGGGGTGCTGTATAAGTAACCAGGTCCTAAGCGTCACTTCAACATCCTTATAGACTCGGTTCTAGAAAAAAAACATGGCTCTGCCATATGGTGATTTATCAAACAATTTTTTGTCTTACATTTTTGTGACTTTTGAGAAATTCCCGATTTCAGAAGATCAATTTTTAAAGAGATTATTTGCCCTTAGCATTTCTCTTTATGTGACTGCGAGGTTCATGAATGTGATCTGGGCTGCGTGTGACGAAAAACAGATGATGAGAGGAAAATGGAAATAGAAAGACCTGATATCACGGCAGCCTGAGCAAAATTTTTTTGCGTGATATCAAAACAATTCCTAGAATAACGACATGACATTGTGTAACTTGGATGAAATCTGGGTAGAACAAAACCACCATAAGTCATGTGCCTAGTTGCTTGCTTTGAAGAAATTAGGAATTAGTGGAGCTAACGAACTGATAAAGTCTTTGCCGAAAACAGGTGGGTAAACCGTCGGATGGACAAAACTGCATGTCGTCCTACTAACTATGTCATAATTATATGCTAGTCCGATTGTGGTGTAAACAGCATCTTTTCTGGTCTAGATTTTGGAATGTTTACAAACAATGGGGATGTTCCAGACAGAATTAACAAAATTTAAACATTTCTACCCTATGTCTTGATAACTTGTACGACTAAACGCAGTAGTTGGAAAACGACTGTTCTAAAACAGGAAGTGACGTCATACTGACGTCACGAGGTGTTTTAGAACTGTCATGGGGTTTCTGAAACAGTGACGTCATTGTTTTAGAATCCTCATGGGGGTTCTGAAACAGGTAATTGAAAGAGCGCGCGCCCGTGTCAATGACGTCATCATGACGTCATCATGACGTCATAATGACGTCATAATGACGTTATCATGACGTCATAATGATGTTATGACATATTAAGACTGTCCTAAGCAGCATAACCCTAAGTCACCCATGAATCATCATGACGTCATTAGTCACGTGACCTGTCAATCATTATTAGTCACATGACCTGTAAATCATGTATGATGTGACTCCAACCGTATGTGAGGAATATTTTCCCGATCAATAACCTTCCGGCCTGAATGGCTCAGTCGGTAGAGCAGAGGACCCGTAAGCGGACCCATGGGTCGGTGGATCGAACCCGCCCACGGGCGTGACTTTCACCTTCTGTCTATCATATTATTGGAGGTCCTCAATCTTAGGACACCCCCCGGGTCCTCAATCTTAGGACACCCCCCGGGTCCTCAATCCTAGGAGACCTCCCCCCTGGGTCCTCAATCTTAGGAGACCCCCCTGGGTCCTCAATCTTAGGAGACCCCCCCCAGGATGTGATTCAGCACCCCTATAAGAGCACATTGTGTGTGCACATATGCATCATTCATGCTCTGGCTGCTGATTGATACACATGGAAAAAAAGTGAAAACAGTTGCTCTTACCTGTTGTGCTGTTGAAGAACAAGTGAAGGATTGACTGAAATACACATAGGACACGAAGTGAAACATTGACTATTCTTTGGAAAAAGGAAGTGAAAGATTGGTTATTCTTTGGAAAAAAGGAAGTGAAAGATTGGCTGGAAACACATAGGAAAGTGAAAGATTGAAGACAAATTGACAAAAGAGTTGTGGTAAGTAATTTTTTTTGTAACATTATGTAACATTATGTAACATAATGTAACACGATGTAACATAATGTAACATTATGTTACATCATGTAACATTATGTAATATTATGTAACATAATGTAACACTATGTAACAATTTGTAACACTATGTAACACTATGTAGCATAATGTAACATTATGTGACATAATGTAACACTATGCAACATAATGTAGCACTATGTAACACTATGTAACATAGTGTTACATTATGTGACATAATGTAACACTATGCAACATAATGTAGCACTATGTAACACTATGTAACATAATGTAACACTATGTAACACTATGCAACATAATGTAACACTATGTAACACTATGTAACATAATGTAACACTATGTAACATTATGTGACACTATGTAACTATGTAACATCATATGGCTATATGACTATGTAATTGCTATGTGAACATAATTAGTCTAACGTATGTATGTCATTATCAGATCGTTCAATAGACAAGGTGTAATAGCTCGTCGATAGAGACGACGGCTAGCAACCTGAGAGTTGTGGGTTCGGTTCCCGGCTCGGGGGCAAACTTTTTCTTGATGTTTTTTTTTTTTGGTTCACTTTTGTGATTCTGTGACATTATGTGACAACATGTGACTGTGCCTTTATGTGACTCTGTGACATTATGTGATTCTGTGACTCTGTGACTTTTTTTTAACATAATAGCCATATTTCTATGTCTATTTTCACTGATAATTGTCATATTTCAATGGTTTCATTACAATAACCACACACACACACAGCATAGGAATAAGTACATGAAAGGTTTCAGAGAGTGGGGGAAAACCGATCGATAAATTTCAGAGTGCACTCGTTCACAGCGTGGGGAGGAAACCGATCGATAAATTTCAGAGTGCACTCGTTCACAGCGTGGGGAGGAAACCGATCGATAAATTTCAGAGTGCACTCGTTCAGAGTGTGGGGAGGAAACCGATCGATAAATTTCAGAGTGCACTCGTTCAGAGCGTGGGAACGATCAATAAATTTGAGAAGAAATGGGATTTTCCCTACGTTAAGCCCAATGTTATGATTTATGTTATAGTAGTTGGAAAATGGTGCTTCTAGACCAACTTTAGCAAATGTAGTTTTTAACACCATATGATATATAAAATAAGTTTTAGCATTTTACCATGCTACTTATTCAAAAGTTTCAAAGTTATATTAGTGCGAAAATGGTGCTTCTAAACCAACTTTAGCAAATTTAGTTTTTAATAACATATAATATATAAAATAGGTTTTAACATTTTACCAAGCTACTTATTCAAATGTTTTAAAGTTATAGTAGTGGAAAAATGGTACTTCTAGACCAACTTTAACAAATTTAGTTTTTAACACCATATGATATATAAAATAAGTTTGAACATTTCAGCATGGTGTAGTAGTGGAAAAATGGTGGTTCTAAACCAACTTTAACAAATTTAATTTCTTTGAAAACATATTATGCTTTTCTTTTCTTAATGCTTTCAGGTATCGTCAGAACACATTAACAATGTCAACATTACTTCTTCACCGATGTGTAGAGACCATGGATGACGTCTTCAAAGCGAACTATGTTGACTATGTGTTTTCAAAGCTTCCTGCTTTTGAATCGGATTGGATTTTGCAAGTGAAGAATTTGCATCAGCATTGGGAGGCTGTTGGAAAGACAATTACCAGAGATGAATTCATCCGCTCATTTCTACGCGAATGTGAAGAACTACTTTTACCATCAACGTATGACATTGATTCAGCATTTATCCGCGCGAATACAACTTTGGCAGCTGAGCTCATGTTAGTTGTAGCTGCTAGAATTATTTTACATTATGATGATGACATTCCATTGACGACGAATGCATCAGAACTTGTTCGATTCAACAGTGGACGAGTTGAAGTGAATTCAAAACTTTGTAAAATGTATGAAGAACTATAAGAAAGCTGACTCTGCAATTTTTTAATGGTATAAAAGGAGAAGGGTGAAGTGAAGTCTTCATTCAATGCACAACCATGGAGAAGACAAGCAGCTTTAAAATTAGCGCAAACTTAATCATTACTGTGGAGCATGGGCAATTTGGACCATTTCTTCGAATCAAACGTGGAGAGAGATGGCTTGCTTTAGCACCATCCTTTTGGCAGATTGTGTGTGAGAGATTGAAAAATTTACGCAACATTGGCTTCAAACTGTACTTAACGCAAACGAAGTGGCTTGAGGTCATTTCATACTTGGATATGCGCTATGTGAGTTTTGTGCAAACATCACGGTTTGAAGGGAAAAAATATACGCGTTACATCAACATGAATGATGGTGAATGGGAGACATTGCTTCAGGAAATGGGTACTCAGTCTTATTCGTCAAACCTGAGCCATGTACGGAATGTCATGGGAAGAAAACTCCTATTAAGCTACAAAAGGACAATCGAATGAAAGTGTCAAAGCTATCTAAGAAACGACTGGCTGAAGTTCGATTGGAGAATATGAACGTGCAAAATCAACTTGGACTTACCTGTGAATATTGTGGTGCTTATGGATATGCTGAGGATTATGATTGTCACTGCCACAAGTACAATTGCAAGTTGTGTGAACCAGACAACTTCTGCAGCAAGTGCGGCTCACTAACAGTATCTGCAGAGTAAGACTACAAGTTGTTTGCTCGCCAGCCGTCAAAGTGTGCAGACGTGTCATATGGATATGTGAAACAAAGATGGATGTAGAAACGTTTTTCAAGGAGACGTATGTGGACTACATGATAAGTGAACTGGCGCGTATTGGATCTATTCAACAACAACTGGAATACTTAACATCTATTGGGAACTTGCTCATTCCACGCTGAACGTACCAAAATTACGCGAGGATTTCATCAAAGAGTGTGTGCTTTCAAACATTGACGGAGCTGAGGATTTTGATGTGGAAGCAGCATATCACTTTGCTCGATTTGATCCAAGACTGTTTGCTGAAGTGAGAGGGTGGTTAATCTATATTGCAGTATAATGGCAGACATTACATTGAGACAATATATTGTGCAAAAAACATATTGTGAAGAAATGTTATTAGCTGTAAAAAAGTTTGCATGTTTAGTATGTCCTGCTTGTCAAAATGAAGAGTGTTCAGAACATACTTGTCATTCTGCATGTGTCTATACATATTGGAATGAAGCTAAATATTGCATTCATTTAGATAAAGTGTTAGATAATGCAAATCAACGTTGTGAAAAATATGGTGTAGATGCTATCACATTAGATGAATTAAGTGGTTGGTTAATGTTCATTGAAGATCAATGGACTCAAATTATTCATACCATTGTATCAATACTTGATTTGTAAGATATGTTGATTGAGTTATAAAACATGTTGATTGAGATGTAAGACAAAATAAAATGCAAGATATGCTGACAAGTGTTAATCATTTAGTGTTAACATGTCGATGTGGAAAGACTACTTAACCAATATTTACTTTAAACCTGGTCAACCCGGGGCATTTGCTGGTCCTTACAAACTTTATCACATATTAAAAAACATGATCAACCAGTCACTCATTCACAAGTGAAGAAATGGTTACAGGATCAAGATGCCTTCAGTTTACTACAACCTGTAAAATACAGGTTTAAAAGGCAACGTGTCATTACACGTGGAATTGATGACATGTGGGATATTGATTTAGCCGACATGGGAAACATAGCTCCCTATAATGATGACACCCGCTTTTTATTGGTTGTCATTGATGTGTTTTCCAAATATTTATGGGTGCAACCAATACCTAATAAATCACATACCAGTGTCATAGAGGCCTTTCAAAAGATTTTTCATGAAACACAACGAAGACCGCGAACTCTAAGGTCAGATAAAGGAACTGAATTTAAAAACAGATGGGTAAAAGCATTTTTGAAGAAGGAGGGAATACATGCCTATACGACAAAGAATGAAACCAAAGCCAACTTTGCTGAGAGAGTCATTCGTACTCTAAAGGGATTGATGTATCGATATTTCCTACATAATCAAACGTATCGATATATGGACATCCTTCCAGACTTAGTGTACAATTACAACCATAGACCTCATGGCTCCCTCCCTAATAAGTATGCTCCTGCAGATATTCGTAAAGACATTGAATCGAAAGTGTGGAAGTATATGTATGTAGACAAATTGAAATTAAAACCAAAGAAGAAGAAAACGTATAAATTTAAAATTGGTGATCAGGTTCGCATTTCCCACATGAAATATGTATTTCAACGGGATTATCATATAAAGTGGACGCAAGAAGTCTTCATTATCACACATCGTTGTAAGAAGCAAGGAATACACTTGTATCGTGTGAAAGACTTTTTGGATGAAGATATTGATGGACATTTCTATGAAGAAGAACTGCAGAAAGTGACAAAAGATATTGAATCAGTCTACAGAATTGAAAAGGTTTTGAAAACACGAAGAAGACGAGGTGTTAAAGAATTATTTGTGAAGTGGTTAGGTTGGCCAAAGAAGTTTAACAGTTGGGTGAAAGAAACTGATATTCGAAAATGAAGCATCCATTCACATGTTTGGTCTCTGGACCTACAGGCAGTGGTAAAACTTCTCTAGTTAGGGAAATTCTAGAACAAAAGTTAATTAAACCCTCTCCAAAAACTATTTTATGGCTCTATGCAGCAGATCAGTCTTTATACAAGGGAATGAAGGGTGTGGAATTTTACCAAGGCATTCCAGATGACATTGAAGAGCGTTTTAACCCGAAAAAGCCAAACTTACTCATCATTGATGACTTATTGACCAAATGTCATAGTGATGAGCGTATGACACGTCTCTTTAGTGTTGGTAGCAGTCATCAAAATCTAAGCATTATTTTTATTGTGCATAATTTATTCCATCATGGTAGAGAAATGCGAAATATTAGTTTGAATACGCATTACATCATTCTGTTTAAAAACCCTAGAGACAGTCAACAAATAAGTACATTAGCGCGACAAATGTATCCTGGAAAATCTCAATTTCTCATAGAAGCCTATCAAGATGCTACGAGCAAACCTCATGGCTATTTATTCATTGATTTGAAGCCGAAGACGAATGATCAACTACGTATTCGTACAGGCATTTTACCAAAAGATACACATTACGTATATGTTGATAAAGTAGTGTATGAACAAGAACCAAGTCACCTGACCATTCGCAGCCAAGATGTCTAAACGTATTCAAGCGAATCAACCTTTTCTTCACTTGCTCGCACGCAGCGGGCCTAAACGACGTAAATCCTTGCTACAACAAGCTACTAAGGAGGAATTAACTAGCTTGTTTGAAATTTGTTTGAATATATTGCGAGGACATTTACCCTTAAGCTCAAAAAGGTATAAGGAATTCAAGCGTGAACGTCATACCCTACGCACACTAGCAGATAAGAAGATATCACTTCGAAGAAAAAAGAAGTTGGTTAATCAGAAAGGAGGATTCATTGGTGCTAGTGCTAAATTTGCATTACCCTTGTTAGCTCAGTTGCTGTTAAAATGAAACATACTATGAAAATGGTCCTCATTCCTGAATATGAATATAAAATGTTGTTAGAAAAGAAGGGAAAAGATGGTGAAATCAAAACGAAAGTGAATAAACTTTTACGTGGGAAACGAACTCGTGAAAAGGCAATAGAAATGTCTCAAGTTCTTGGCCGTCATTTACGAACAACTCAGTCACAACAACAACAACAAAAGTCTGTTACATCATCCAAAGCAGAAAAATCAGAAAAGTCCCAACAGTTTCTAAACCATTTTCAACCTATTTATCATGTAAAACTAACACAACTTCTAGCAGAACTTAAGAAATATGGTACGAGATGGACAGATAAAAATGAACTTGTTTTAAAAACGGGTACTGTCATTACGAATTCCAACATTATTGATCTGTTCAAAGAAGCATTGGTTTCTACAAGAAGAAAAGAACGACGAGAACCACCACATGGTTGGAAGCAGTTTATTGAGGAAATTGTAGACGCTAATATTCCAAAAACTGTTTTTTGGCAAAAAGACAACTCGTGAAGATATTACAAAAGAGATACAACAACGTCAACAAAGGTTGTTTCCAGAAGGATGGGAAACGTTTTAACATGGATTAAAGAGTTATGGTGTTGTTGTTGTAAAGAAAATGGAAATAAAAATATTATTCCTGTAAAAATTAGGTGTGTCAGTGCTTGTTGTCAAGTAGAAGTAGTAGATACCAATGTAGATCATGTAGATAGCAATTTAGACGACAATTTAGACAGTAATGTATACAGCAATGTAGAGAGTGAGGATGACGAATGTCAAACATGAAGTAATGTATAGACATATCCAGTCTATCTACATCACACAAACGATTTAGTCATCATGGAGTCAACAAGTTTTTACATTACTTTACCTAGCAATGCTAGTATGAACTATTATCCTACTAATAAGGCTTCTACTTATCAAATTCGTTTACCTCGTGCAATATATTTGAAAGGAAAATATGAAGTAGCCTTAGCTGAAATTCAATACCCACGCACATGGACGACAATGAGGCCAGGAATAGACTATACTCTTCATTATCGATCATCATTAGATGTATTTTATGCAGTTACCATTCCATATGGTTACTACAGATCCATACCTGAAATATGTACTGCAATAAATGAAGAATTACAAAAATCTATTAATGCAAACCCTATTCAGTTAAAGTATATAAAATTAGTCGAAAAGTTTATCTTATTTTAAGAGATGATTATGATATTGTCTTTTCTACTGGATTAGCTGATATTTTAGGATTTAAACCAGATCAATGGTAAAAAGAATCCGGTCCTGCTGAACATCAATTCGATGTGAAACATGGATTTTATACACTTTATGTGTACTGTAGTATTTGTGAGCCACAAGTAGTTGGAGATTATTATGTTCCTTTACTACGTTCTGTTCCCATTAAAGGGGATGATGGTGATATTGTTATGAAAACTTATGAAGAACCTCATTACGTCACTGTAAACACATCTTAATTTGACACAATAGAAATGAATATTAAGGATGACACAGGTCATAATGTTTCATTTCAAACTGGGAAAGTGATATGCAAACTTCATTTTCGACCAAAAGCATTATGAAGGCATATAGACACGATCCGTCAGCATATCGCAACCATTTTTTTCGTCAAGTGGGCGGGGAATTACCAGGATTTAAAGGAGCACGAATACAATATGGAGATGGTATTGGTTCAATATTGGGATCATTGGCTCGCAAAGCTATTCCACTGCTTAAGGCAGGGGCTAAAATCGTTGCACCACATCTTAAAAAGGCTGCAAAAGATGTCGCAAAAGATGTTACAGGCCGAGTAGCACAACGTGTGTTTGGTGAAGGGTTAGGAGGTCAAAAGAGAGCGAAACCAGCAAAACCTGTCAGAAGGCGAAAGGCAGCTAAACTGATAACATCAACAAAATATAAGAAAGAAATTTCTAATCACGTCTTTAATTCATAATCATTCTTGTGAATGTAGTCTTTCTCCATTAGAATGGTTTCGCATACCACCAACGCAAACTGCTGTAGAAAAAAGTTATAATGTTGACTATCAACCACTAACTACCATTAGAGAGGGCGCTCCAATAGAATTCTACATTCCTGCGAGTACAGAAGAATATCCAGATTTAAAGAACAGTAAACTTCATATTGTATGCGCTACTGTAAAGGCTGATGGATCACCATGTGATGTAGATGATAATGTATCATGCATTAATGATTTGTTTAATGGGTTATGGTCCAATATTGAATTATTTCTAAATGATCGTTTGGTATCACATAGCAACAATACCCATGGATATACCAGCATCATATTCTCATTCATGACTCGGAAGAAAGTCTCCATTCTGAGCGCTCTATGCGTCTCATCTATAAAGATACTGCTGGGTCAATGAATAGTCATGAGGTGAAAAGAGCTAATCATGAAAGATATGTATCAGGTTTTCATGTAAATGTTGAGGGTGGTGATCTAGCTGAAACAGGAAATAATGGTTTACATAATCGTTATTTGTATACACGTCTAAGCCGTGAGTTTACACTTACAGGTGGTTTAAGGGTAGATTTGTTTGAGCAAGAACGCTATCTTCCCAATGGTATTAGTATGAAATTACGTTTACAGAGACAAAAAGATGAATATGTATTAATGGCTGCAAATAATGGTTTTAAAGTAGAAGTGAGAGATGCGTTTTTAACCATTCGCAAAGTGAGGGTTAGTCCAGGTATTCAGTTAGGACACGCAGATGCACTGATGAAAACTCCTGCTAAGTTTATTATTACTAGAAAAGAGTGTAAAATTTTAGCTATTCCAGCGGGATTTCAATCTTTTGTGAAAGATAACATCTTTTTAGGCCAATTACCAAAACGAATTGTTATTGGACTGGTTCATAATGAAGCCTTTGCTTGAACAGTATTGAGAAATCCATACAATTTTGATCATTTTCTTCTTAACTTTATGCAACTTTACACGGATGGTGAACCAGTCCTATCCAAACCTCTCAAGCTTGATATAAATCGAGACAAATATCTTGATGCTTTTGAAACTCTTTACAAATCTTTTGATAGATTGAATGGTGAGAAAAGTTCATTATGCCCTATCAAACATGGGAATTTGCGAGTAGAAATGAATTTTGCTGGTGCCTTGCAAAATACAGTCAATGTTATAGTGTATGCTGAATTTGATAACATCATTGAAATAAGTGCAAATCGTAGCATTCAATTCGACTACCAGTCATGAACACGAAGCAGATAGAAGCCATCCTATCCCACGATGCCGCGACAAAAGACTTGTTTCAAGGTGTGTTTTCCATGGACCAATTACCATCTTTACAACGCGGTGCCTATGTCATCAACACAGACGATCATGATGAGCCAGGAGAGCATTGGGTGGCAGCATATTATGACGAAGACCCTGCAGAATATTTTGAATCTTATGGACTTTTACCTATAGACAGTCGTTTGAATAAGTTTTTAAAGTTTAATTTCATTTATAATTCAGTTCCATTACAAACACCGATATCATCTACATGTGGATTTTATTGTGTGTATTATATAATTCAAAGAGCTCGAGGACATAGTCCTTTTGAAATCATTGATGTATTAAGAAGAAGTGATGATGATTTTGTTGTAAAGGATTTTGTATATAGACATTATAAACCATTATTTTATTGATGTTGTATTAGTTAAGTTGCATTAGTTAAGTTGTTGGTAATTGTTAAGTTTATTATGAATATTGCAAATAAACAAGACAGTTTTATACAACATTCTTTGTTTATTGTGTTATACATTATTTACATTATTTACATTTCAACAAATATTTTACATTTCAACAAATCTAGTTTACATTAAACTTTTTATTTTACAAATACATTCAATACATCGATAAACAAATGCCATTCATACCAATCTAAATTAATATATGTATCATAGACATTACATCCACGTTTGTAAATGCTATGAAAACTAGCATAACACTGTCCATTACCAAACTTTATTATTTTAACCTCTTCGTGTTCAGACAGTTTCAGTTCATATCCATGATCATTCATGTTAATGTCCATCACCATAACACACATGGGATGTGTCAGCTCAATGGACTTGGTGCCTCGCATGAGTTGCACTCCTTCCTCTTTGAATTCAAGCGTCAGGTTCTTTCCAATCCAGTGCTTGTAACAGAGCGTACCATTCCACTGTGTTGAGGGTGATGTAGTCGTAGCATTCTGTAAGCTCGTAATATTGGCGAAATTGTACAAACACGTCTAGACAGTTCTCAGTCACACGCACTTCTAATTCATTTGAGACTGCCAGGAGAAAGCCGGGTATCCTCAACTTTTCTAGATGGTCTTTCAACACAGATTGTTCGTCAGGTGATAGAATGATATACTTTCCAAAATGTTTTAGCACAATGTCATCACATAAGTTTCTCAGATATGAGAATCCATGTGTAATTGGTTCATAATCCAACAAATAGTCTTCCATCTCGTTCAAAAGTCAGATCAACTATGAGCTGTCTCCTTGTCTGCAAAGACGTTTTTATGCTCGCAAGATGGTGAAGAGTGGATGTTGTATAGCGTCTAGGAATCGTAAGACTGCGCGCCAGTTCTTGATATCAAAGTGGATCAAATCTATATGTGAAGTATCTGGCACAACTCCATGATAATCCTCTGGATAATCCTGTAAAAGATTTCTCTAGAATGTCACACGTATGTTAGAATCATGTTCAATCACAAACACTTCAACTTTATTTTCAAGTCTGCATTTAAACCCAGGTTTAAGCGGTATGTTTTTAAAGTCTTTCCATACTTCAGGTTTAAACCGATAATCGGAACTTATCCGAGAACCTATTATCACTTCATTCCTCTCATTTACAGTAAGGTAAGCACCGCCGTTAAACATGAGTGCATTCATGATGGTTATACCTTGTTATGAGCCGTCTTCTTGTCTTCGAAGCCTTTTATCCACTTCTTTCACTTGCTTCTTCAACATTTTCCATTCAGGGATTGTCAGCAAAATACCCTTTTTCGTAGGACGGTTTCTTCCAGTCCCCTCATCTCTAAGGTATTTGCGAATGTTTACCACTCTTTCATTACTTTGCTTCATAATTTTAATGTACTTTCCATTTCCTAGAGAAAGCATTCCATCCCACGACTGTGGTGTTGGTGCCGTCTCCACTTTCAATTTCTTAATGGTAGTGGTAGGATTTTTCACTTTTAAGTCTTTAACTGTATCTGCAAGAGTATCCATATCAGTTGCAGATCTCTTACGACTTTCAAGTTCCATGTTAACGCTTCAATGCTCACACCTCTAATAACTCTTACGTTGGAGTACCTCCCCCTTTTATAACATTGCTTTGTAATGTCCATGCGCTAAGGTGGAATAGCCATCATTCAGCACATATCGCTTGTCGTCATATGGGGAGAGGGCTACTTTCCTCATCTTCTCCGAGAAAAGCTGGTGACTATGACTTCGAATAATGTGTCCTGTAGCCATCGTTTGAGTTTTCTTGAACAAACTGTCTCTATACTGCACATGTTTAATACGTCTTTGACAAGCTCGAGTGATGCCTTTAGCTGTATGTTTTTCTTTCCCACCGCACAATAAACTGTACATTTTCGGTCTGAGTCCAACAAACTCTTCAATGGGGACGCCTGCCGTCTCATCCTTCATTTTCCCAAGCACTTTTTTGTTCACGTTGGAATGTAGGAAATGATCTGGCGGATAGTCACTTGTGTCGAACAGGTCAGCATCTTGCTGCATATCCTTGTAGATATCTTCCGTTTCTATGTCGTAACATAGACTGTCGGTGTCGCTGAACAACAACTTGGCATTGGGATACTTGACCATGATGTAGTTGTAATGAAAGTTGAACATAAGCACTTTGCTGAGGTCGAGAATGGTGAAGCCAACTTGAATGGGTTTATCCAGAAGCAAATCCACTTTGCGTAAATGTACGGCGGTCAAATCTTCGTTGAAAATTTTTGGTTTGGCCACGAGTTTCTTGAACCGCTTTTCCTTGTGAACCAGTTCAACATTGATTCGCTTTCTCACATTTTCCATGCTTTTGCCAAACACCGAGTTGTTCATCAGTTTAAAAAAGTCTTTCTCAAATGGGTTCTTGGCCAATTTTCTCTTTTCTGTGTTCAAGGTAATGTATTTTGCTAGCCATTTGCTCTGTTCAAACATGATGGCGCGATGTACTTTGGTGACTTTCAACCCCAGTGAGACGTACTGTTGTAAATTCCTGTAATGAAGTACATATTCCTTCTTGTCAGACAAGTTAGAAATGAGCTTTTCACTGGACTTGTCTTTCATGTTCAGATCTTTCCGCAGCTTCTGACTGTACTCTGACAATTCTCCAAATATGACACATTTCCGTTCTGGAGCCACTGGGTAGTGATTATGACGATCCTGGATTGAATTTGGGTATTCTAAATCCACTTCCAAAATGAATCCAATGTCGTCATCTTCAACTACATCCATGAAGTCGATGGATTCTGGCTCGCTCACCCACATAAATCCTCTTTGTGGCATGCTTTGTGACATGGCCCAGCCATACAAGTTGTTTGCGTCGAGGTACATCAGGTAGTTGTTTGGTATCTCAGAATTGTAATCTGCTACGGGGATTATTTGCTTTCTCATACTTGTGTGTGATGACAGATATTCCTCCACGTATGCCTTGCTCAACCATTTGGTACATGTCAATGTCATTAATCAATTCCAACTTCACCTTTGTCGCTTTTAACATTGCATCCCACGACAGTCCTGGTGCTGTATAGTAGTGAGCAGGATCCAATTCATACGTGTTGAGGCATACTTGACGAAAATTTTCAAACACGTCAGCTAGTAATAACACATCTGATTTCAGGTACAGGTCGTGGTATTCACCGAATGTGGTACAGTTGAATGTATCCCACACCTTCTGCGCATGCGCATAATCCTCATCGCTAATGTCCTCTTCGCTAAGCTGACTATAAAACTTGTCCTTTGATGGTAGCTGTGTTTCAGCAAACTTGGATGGCTCGTCCACGTAATCGTAGGGGTACACTCCCTTTCTCAACAACAAATCTTGTTGGTCACTATCGTGAATGTGAGAGGTCATGTTGTAGAAGCTATCTTTGCCTACTTCCGCCAGGTTGGATACTAACTTCTGTAGAGAGGTACTCATGAACTGAAAGCTGTCTGTAAATTTCAGATTGCTCATGGTGAATGCAATATATTTCTCAATGGTGTTGGGAATGACTGTAATTGTTTCATCTTTGAATTTCCCAATTTCCTCCATGATCAAATGACTGTAATAGCCTCGTAAATTATGGAAAAACACAGGAATGATAAAAGAATCTTTATCCCCTTGCTTATCCTTTCTAAGTCGGAATTGTAAGTTGCATTCATTGTGCGCAGCTCCACGATATTTGCCATTGATGTGGTCATGATCTCTCACACGATCTGCTCCTAGAGGCTCATGACAAATGTAGCAATCGACAGCGTTCTTGAATTCTCTTTGTCTTCACGAGTCATCACCATTTCCTTTGGTCGCTCTAAACCACGTACAATACGATCACGTTCATTCACCATATGGTCTAAAAAGACCTTTACGGCGTTGTCTCCTCGATACACGACTGGTGCACGTGTGTTGTACTGACTCACAACTACATAGGCGAAGCTGTTTGGACGATGATGTTGATACTTGTCTCCTTCTTCATGCTTTTGCGTGAAACATTCAAAGTCTGCATAAATCACAAACGGTGCTCGCTGTTGTTTGGCTACATTCTTGAACTTGATGAAGGGTTCCTTGGGAAATGATAAACGTTGCGCACCATGTTTGCCACACACTTCACGATGCTCATCTAAAAGATCTTGTCGCATAAATCCGTGAAGACAGTTGAAACAATAAAAAGCTGCACCATCATGTTTTGATCGATAGGCCATAAGTCTGCTGAAATTCTTGATGAGGCAGTAATGCCTTTTCTTGTCATTGCTAATCAAAAGTAGGTTGATTTCTCTAGCACTGGTGTTTCGACTCAGTTGTATCGGAACAACTACATCATGTTCATATCCAAACACGTTGATGGTCATATCATTCTCCTTTTCAAACTTTGGAATGTCTGTAATCAGTGTTGGAAATGTCATACCTTCTACCTTTAATTCCTTCTCAAATGGTTTGTAATGATTCACGCGATTTGGATTGCTCTTACAAGGGTGAACGTAGGCCAGTACAGACGATAAGAAACACTTGTTGTCATCATTCTCAATGTTTATCACACCCTTTGTTTTCTTCACTTTCTTTGGCAGTGGAATAAAACTACTCGCATCCAGTGGCGCTGACGTAGCTGTATGTACTTCGATGTACAGAATGTTATCCAACACCCAGCCAGAACCTTGCCGCTCATGTTCATCAAACTTAGTAAACAATTCTTTATAGGCTTCTGGCAAGTCCTGCTCAATATCCGCTGGATTGTATGCTGTATATGTTGGACTGCTGATGAAGGCATTATCCACTTGTTCTACCATAACACCTTCTGCATTCGCCGTCAGTTTCTTGAAGCGCGCATGCACGACAATGTACCATTTCATTCCATGGTTTAAGGTCTCCAACAAATGTGCCTTGATACGGTTCTCTTGCTGTCGCATTTCAAGCAGTAAATCCGATCCATCCTCAGACTCAAACCGTTTTTCCTGCGCGTTTTCACCAAGACTAACCCTTCTACCTCTCCCTACTTATCCTGTCTTTTGTTTCTTTGAAACATGTTCTTCATGAGGCACATTTTCCATCTTAGCTGGTATGCATGCATGTGCCTCATAAGTATCCATAGATGGAAATTCTACATTGCATTCCATACACTGAACTGGACCGTATGGCCAAATGTCATCTTCTTCCATCTTTGCTCCTTTCCCATGCTCTTCACGAGCATCTTTCACTAAAGTTTTCATCTCAGCTTTACTACATGTATGTGTCTCATAAGTATCCATAGATGGAAATTCCACATTGCATTCCATGCACTGAACTGGACCGTATGGCCAAATGTCATCTTCTTCCATCTTTTGTCTCTTTGCTCCTTTTTCATACTCTTCATGTGCACGTTTCACTGCAGATATAAGTTCTGCTCCGGTACGTGCGCTGGCAAACTTGTCGCGAGCACGTTTCACTACAGTTTTCATCTCAGCCTTACTACATGTATGTGCCTCAAACAATTTCAAAGACGGAAATTCCACATTGCATTCAGCGCAGAGGACTGGTGTATCCTTAACTGAACTCGCTGCCATTGCTGAACTCGCTGTGTTGCTTCATCAATTGCTTAAACTGATATGATGAAATATAGGTCACGCTCATCCCATTTATACTGTCTAGGCATGCACTACAGAGACATCTAGCGGAGAGTGATGTGTTCTGACGATACCTGAAAGCATTAAGAAAGGTTGTTGGCATAATATGTTTTCAAGAAACTAAATTTGTTAAAGTTGGTTTAGAACCCTGATTTTTACTCTACTACACCATGCTAAAATGTTCAAACTTATTTTATATATCATATGGTGTTAAAAACTAAATTTGTTAAAGTTGGTCTAGAAGTACCATTTTTCCACTACTATAACTTTAAAACATTTGAATAAGTAGCTTGGTAAAATGTTAAAACCTATTTTATATATTATATGTTATTAAAAACTAAATTTGCTAAAGTTGGTTTAGAAGCACCATTTTCGCACTAATATAACTTTGAAACTTTTGAATAAGTAGCATGGTAAAATGCTAAAACTTATTTTATATATCATATGGTGTTAAAAACTACATTTGCTAAAGTTGGTCTAGAAGCACCATTTTCCAACTACTATAACATAAATCATAACATTGGGCTTAACGTAGGGAAAATCCCATTTCTTCTCAAATTTATTGATCGTTCCCACGCTCTGAACGAGTGCACTCTGAAATTTATCGATCGGTTTCCTCCCCACACTCTGAACGAGTGCACTCTGAAATTTATCGATCGGTTTCCTCCCCACGCTGTGAACGAGTGCACTCTGAAATTTATCGATCGGTTTCCTCCCCACGCTGTGAACGAGTGCACTCTGAAATTTATCGATCGGTTTTCCCCCACTCTCTGAAACCTTTCATGTACTTATTCCTATGCTGTGTGTGTGTGTGGTTATTGTAATGAAACCATTGAAATATGACAATTATCAGTGAAAATAGACATAGAAATATGGCTATTATGTTAAAAAAAAAGTCACAGAGTCACAGAATCACATAATGTCACAGAGTCACATGTTGTCACATAATGTCACAGAATCACAAAAGTGACCAAAAAAAAAAAACATCAAGAAAAAGTTTGCCCCCGAGCCGGGAACCGAACCCACAACTCTCAGGTTGCTAGACGTCGTCTCTACCGACGAGCTATTACACCTTGTCTATTGAACGATCTGATAATGACATACATACGTTAGACTAATTATGTTCACATAGCAATTACATAGTCATATAGCCATATGATGTTATATAGTTACATAGTGTCCCATAATGTTTCATAGTGTTACATTATGTTACATAGTGTTACATTATGTTACATAGTGTTACATTACGTTACATAGTGTAACATAATGTTACACAGTGTTACATAGTGTTACAAATTGTTACACAGTGTTACATTATGTTACATAATGTTACATAATGTTACATGATGTAACATAATGTTACATTATGTTACATCGTGTTACATTATGTTACATAATGTTACATAATGTTACAAAAAAATTTACTTACCACAACTCTTTTGTCAATTTGTCTTCAATCTTTCACTTTCCTATGTGTTTCCAACCAATCTTTTACTTCCTTTTTTCCAAAGAATAACCACTCTTTCACTTCCTTTTTCCAAAGAATAGTCAATGTTTCACTTCGTCTCCTATGTGTATTTCAGTCAATCCTTCACTTGTTCTTCAACAGCACAACAGGTAAGAGCAACTGTTTTCACTTTTTTTCCATGTGTATCAATCAGCAGCCAGAGCATGAATGATGCATATGTGCACACACAATGTGCTCTTATAGGGGTGCTAAATCACATCCTTGGGGGGTCTCCTAAGATTGAGGACCCAGGAGGGTCTCCTAAGATTGAGGACCCGGGGGGAGGTCTCCTAAGATTGAGGACCCGGGGGATGTCCTAAGATTGAGGACCTGGGGGGGTTTCCTAAGATTGAGGACCTCCAATAATATGATAGACAGAAGGTGAAAGTCACGCCCGAGGGCGGGTTCGATCCACCGACCCATGGGTCCGCTTACGGGTCCTCTGCTGTACCGACTGAGCCATTCAGGCCGGAAGGTTATTGATCGGGAAAATATTCCTCATATACGGTTGGAGTCACATGACACATGATTGACAGGTCACGTGACTAATACTGATTGACAGGTCACGTGACTAATGACGTCATGATGATTCATGGGTGACTTAGGGTTATGCTGCTTAGGACAGTCTTAATATGTCATAACATCATTATGACGTCATGATAACGTCATTATGACGTCATTATAACGTCATGATGACGTCATTGACACGGGCGCGCGCTCTTTCAATTACCTGTTTCAGAACCCCCATGGGGATTCTAAAACAATGACGTCACTGTTTCAGAAACCCCATGACAGTTCTAAAACACCTCGTGACGTCAGTATGACGTCACTTCCGGTTTTAGAACTGTCGTTTTCCAACTACTAAACGCACACTCCAGTTCAGAACAGACCTTACAGCAGCCTTGGTTATTTGCGGTTAGGAATGTGACATGTTTTAGGATAACTGAATTGCCAGAAAATGTAACTGTTTTGCATTTTAGAGTTGGCGGTACAAAAAGCTAGAAATTGATCATAGGATTGTCCTCACTGTTTTGTTTTTCCCCCCAGCTCTTTCCTTTGCTTCGTCGACGAATAAGTTGCAAATTCCGAGTGAAATCAGCAATTTCAAATTCAAGATAAGCTCTTTTTTCTTTTGAATTTTATTTAAGAGGTTGGAAACCAAGAAGGGATAAAGTTAAATATTTGGAAAGTGGGCGGAGCCTAGAAAGGAAGTAGAAGATGGATCAATAGGAAAATGCTGAAAAAACCGACCAATCGTGGCCGTTTTAACACGAAAAGAATGTGCTTTTATTGGTCCAATACTCAAGGTGTTTGATTTAGCTGCATTCATTTCTACACCATTTATTTTCAAATAAATGAGGAAAGGGAGCTAACAACAACCAAAATAAATTAAGTGCTCAATACTACCTTAGCATTATGAAACTCTGCTTGTGCTTCATTATTTGAAAACGACAAACCTGGAGGGTTTCCGTGCGATAAAAAGGGTGCTATTATTACATTTACTACTTTTTACTACTTATCTAACCAAAACTTTTTGCAAGTTCAGTCAGTTTTAAACTCGAAGTTTTTATCATATTCCCCAAACGTTTTATCATATTCCCCCAAACAACAGCTGATATGTGTTAACTGTTTCAATTTAATCAGATTTCATATATTAACAATACCCCTAGATCAAACCAATCCGAAGAAAGACTGCTCAAAAAATCAAGAAAGTTCTATATCTTCATGAATGGTTTCAAGAATGCTTTATTTCTATGTAATGTTCATCGTCAACTAATTGATATTGCTTGTCCTTGTATGTAGTTAAATTAAGCCATCTATTCTCGTATACGGCCTCGTATAACGTCTGCACAACGCGTGGGATTTTCTTGAAGTGTCCAATCTTAGCCAAATCGTCGTTATATTGCCACTGTTTCTTTCTCATCGTATGAGCGTATCTGGGTGGTAATCCCTCATCAAGTCTCATCTTGAATTCTCTATGCATATCGGCCAGCATTTCCTCTTCTGTCGGTAGATGAATTTTTTCTGACAGTACCGCAGCAATAAATTGGATTTGGCAGTCGAAGAGAGGAAAAGGGCAAATCTTTTTCGGGATACCCACGAATGATAACGATGGGTATTTAATGTGAAATAAATGCTTGTACAGCGGCGTTACTGTTTCCTCTTCGTCGATGTTCACAAGGTTTTGATCGGAAAAGAAGGGAAACTTGAAGTGATAGCCAGTACAGAAAATGATCATGTCTGCCTGGAGATTGGTGCCGTCGCCAAGGGTTATATTCTTCCTGCTTATGTGTGATATGCCTCGAATTTGCAAGACGTTTTCCGGTAAGGGCGATTTTAATGGTGTGTGATTGTGACTCAGGAAAACCTGTAAACACAAGCTTTTTTCATTTCATGCCTGGGATACTCAGACCTTTCTACTGTCGAACAGGAATTCTTGAAAACATTAACAAATTTACAAAAGAGAGTAAAAATACAAGACAAAATTCAGGGCTACTTATTTCAATGCAAGAATTATTATTTCAAGGGTAGACCTTTCAAGTATTTTTATTCAAAGTGAATTTTGAAAATATTTTTTGCTTTTTTGCTTCCATCAAGTAGGTGATACAACAACCAAAATGACGTAGCAGATTGGAAATAAACCTTTACTTGTGTCATTGTTCAGAAACAAATCCGTACTCAAAAGAAATTGCAATAATTTAGATGGCAAAGTGCAAGCACGCACAAATCAAAACGAAGACTTGTTGTTAAATTTATTCACATATTTATTCGTTTAATTAGTTGAACATTAATTTCCAAATGACCATCAGAAGAATCGTTTGAAAACCTTAAACCATTATAACCCTACTTAATAAATGTCAAATATCAACTATTCAGCCTCCCTATCCCAATAAAAATCATGATTGCTAAATGTTTAGTTTTTTGCAAATGCTCACATTATTTTTCTTGGTGATGCTTAGTTTTTTGTGTATGTTGATCTTACCTAAACAAAAGCTTATATTTTTTCCGCATGTTCGTTCTTTTAGAAGCTCATACCTTGTCCGCATATGGAGCAATATCCAGGGCGATATCAGTGCCGGAAGCGCCAGCCCCGAACACTAAGACGGTCTGGCCTTGACATGGCTCTGGGTGGCTGAAAGCAAATGAAAGTGACGCTGCATCAATCTATGACATCGGTACAAGTCGGCGACGAACTAAATGTATTTCAAGGATGATGAATAAAGGGGAGTTCAAAAACATTGTGTTTTCCTCTAGAGCATGATAAATGATTCAGTGAGATAGTTATGTCATATGTTTTCTTTTCTACTAATTACAAACAAGATCTTTATGCATTCGAGAATGCGGATTTGAAATCACTGAGTGATAAAATCCTCAGAAAAACAAACTGTTATACCGGTAATCATGGCTGTGTATCCACTGTCCGGTAAATGTGTCCAGTCCAGGAATGTTCGGGATGATTGGCACACTGTAATGTCTACCATAAGTAATTCTATTGTTGTGTTTTCAGCTATAAAGTAACTGATGCCCAAACCAATTGAGCACCACTAAGTATTAATGTAAATTGCCACAGGCCTGAACAAGCATGATTTCCCGTCGCTTATTCTGCTTTTACTTGTGTAAGTGCATAATATATAACATGAATGTCCAGGGACATTGCTACCGAAACGATTGAAAAGATCCTCAAAAGCACAAGCCAGACTGGAAAAATCTGGGTCAACTTTCAATCAGTTTCGAAAGATCACCAAAACTAATTAACGAAAGTCAGTTTTGACAAAGATGGTACTATCTGTCACTTTTTAAAGACCAAATATTGACCATTTCAGTATTGTTCAATTTCGATAAAACACACGCAACAGTCTTCCATATATGGAAAAAAATAAAATGTCAAATCTCAAAACAATTGAATCCTGCCCGTGGCAATACATACATTTTTAAGTTCCAAATATACTTATATTTTGTATCATTTTCAAACATTGAAATAAAAATTCGCTCAATCTATATTTCTTAGAAGTTTTAAAGATTACTTAAAACATCATGGCTTGGTAGATGGCAATTTGGAATATCTGATGTGGCATTTGAAATGCTTTAGACCAAAACAGTTAGATATATAGTTGTTAAAAACCCTACAAAACTAGTTTACATTTTAAATACGCTTAGAAGTGGGACTTCTTATCCCATATTGGGCATTTTACACATTTTTAATTCGTTAATTTGTTATCGACATTTGATGTCAGAAGCAATGGGTATGCGTTAACTAATGAGAGATACATTTGCAGGCAACAATGAACGACTACAGAGTAGCTACGACATTGTCACCCTCTGAGTGATCATATTTTTCGTATCCTGATAACACCCAGTTACACCCATACACAACGCCATCTAAAAACTGCCACAAGGAGGCAGAGGCAGATTAAAGACTTTGCTAGGAAAGCTCTTCCAATCAGAACCAGCCGATAATGACGCTCAGGAACTGCGAACGGTAAAAAAACCCAGATAATTACACACCCATTGCACACTATGACTGCATCAAAATACTTCTCTTCCACTTGGTTGTTTGAACTACGAGCCGGTTTTACTCTGACCTTCCACCGCATTGGACCACCGTCACCAGGGTGTGGTTCAACGCTGTCAACAAGGTGACTGAACTGTAAATCAGTACATTAATTTTAATAAATAGCATGCATTACTTCTTAATCACTTCTATACTACATTCGGTGCCATACAAAGTGTTTTTATTTAACATACAACACCATAAATTGTCAAGTTTTACTTGGATATAGATATCAGTTACCAGTAAAGATGGCAACTGGATTCACATTATAATTGCATTAATTTTCAACCAGAATACATATTATTTCCTTTTTCAGAATGGGAAAATTTCTTACTCTATCGGCATGAAACAACTTTCCAGGCGCGATAGGGAGTGGGGTCCGGATGGAAGGGAATGAATTTGCGAACTATTGATAGATGCTGAAGAAATGAGGTTGCACAATCAAGTGATAAGAGAAATCAGATTGAGGTTTAAAAGTTCATTTTGCGAGCAAAATGACAGTGGTCAGAACGGATGTGAATTACCCCGTGTCATTGTAATACGTAATTATTCCAAAAAATAAATTGGTCTTAAATTTTAGCCTGAAGAGAGGGTTTCTACATTAAAAGATGTAGTACAACACCATAAACAAGAATAATCATTACAATAACAATTGAATGACCAGACAATTACCATTTATAAGCGAAAGTTTTAAGTATACGCCTAAAAACAATATAATTCCTTTCTAAGCATCGAGGCGCTGGTAGACTGTTATGCAATCACGGAGCTTAAACAGAGAAAGCCCTGTCGCCATAAATTTTGCGGAAAAATGCTCATAAAATTAGCAATTCCAGGCATATTCCGTAATAGAGAAAACAGGTATATTATAAACAGTATTTTGGTAGATTTGCATATCCATGTTGCTGCTCATGTAGTTATCTTTAAGTTAGCACTGCATAACCATAAATCTAATCAAGCAATACAAGAAATCTTTGATGATCAATCGCTAAAAATATCTAAATTATGAACCTGAAATTGAATAAAAAAAGTTTTAAAAAAATAAAGGAGAAAGAATCCGCCAACCAGACTGGTGCTTCTAGTGACAGGGGATAACGTACGGCTTTTGGATCAGCCACACTCTAGGTAGCTGTTATCATTATACCATAAACTGCTCCTGTCGTAATATTCTAATGTGTTTTACCACACGACTTTTGCATAATCACAAATAAACAATCACGAAAATTTTCCTGGGACTATAATTTTGGAACGTTTTCTGTTTCCACAACTTCCTTTATCAAACAGAAGATAATGTACCTTAATGTGTTGTTTTATGTTGAAATAATCCACATAATCGTCCAGATATTTCCTAACTTGCTCATGTCCAATAAATGATGGCAGATTCTTATCACACGGGAAGTCAGGAAAAGCCATTACTTCTTTCGGTATATTTGTCCTACAATCACAGTTCACGCTGTATTCAGTTCAATAAAATATTTTTAGATTGAAATAATCGTTTAATTAAAACCTTAAAATCCTAATGATATGCACACACTTCTTACGCAAGTATTTTGACACAACAACTATAAATTTATCTTTTATTTACTGTCAATGGAATACCTCATTTTTTCAACCTGCTACTTGCCGAGAAATACACACCTTAGATTACGGTACATGCTGGAGTGAATAGGCAATCCATCGGCGTCTACACCGGTCGTCTCCGTGTATACCCACGTGCCGCCCGCCATGGCAGCCTGCTCGTACGCCACGACGCGGAACTTGCTTGGTAATGCCGCCAGATGGCGCACGGCGCACAAGCCTGCTGCACCCGCGCCAATGACGCACACATTAATAGGGTCCGACATCCTAAACCTTCTTTTTCTGAAAACATCCGTTTTTCTACCGAAGTGCGGTTGAAGTACTGAGAATGTCCAATGTCAAGCTGACATCAAAATCATCAGAACCGTTGGTAAAAAGTTGGTAAAAATGTTAAAAATTTGTGTTCTGTTTCCAAGGTTTAATTTCGTTCTGGCGTAAATTCGTTTTATACTAATTCGTTTTAATTGTGATGTCGACAATTTGGCTAGCTAAAATACTGAAATGCAAAGGTACCTTAGACATTTTAATGTTTGTTTATTATAGCCTTATTGATGCGAGGGTACACTATCAGGACTATGTTATGTTTGAAAACTAAGAACAAACGGATCATAAAACCGATAATCAAGTATGAATATTATTACCAAGGAGTTATGGCTATTCTATTTAGCATTTATAATGGCCCTGAAAGTGTGAAAGTATACTTGATATCACTGCAACAAAACTGTCTTTAGACACTAGAATTAGTTTTTAGTGTAATGAGGTTTCGCCTGTAATTTGCCACAAATATAAAATGCAGAAGCCAGAGCTGCAGTATAGTGCGGTTTTATTGCTTAAGAAGTGAGAGGATTCCAACTGGAACAGTTGTAAGCTTTGATCTATACTGTGTACCCTTTAAATTTCCCAAAACTTCTATATTTTAAAGGCCCAAAACGATAAGCATTATGTGCACTGAACGTCAGTTTATGAGGTTGATGGAGACGTCTCCGACCTTTAAGGGAATTGCACCTACCTGCATCCATATGACGTTGAATGAAACATCCAGAAGCCTTTTTAATATAATAAAAGTCGTTTCAACTCATTCCGGGATGATTTAAGTTAATAACAGAAAATAAGTAGCTATAAAACACTGAAAAATTACATTGTCTTGCACAACACAACTCCATTTTCAAAACGCTATAGAAAAAATTCTGAATTTTAAGAGTTCAGAATTGTATTTCTTGTGGCCTCCAAGTGTAATTTTCGATACTTAGTAGCAAAAACGTTAATTGTTCTTAAAAATGAGAAGTAAGACTTTTAAATTTTGAACTGAATCTTGTTCAAAAGGTCTGCTATGTTGGGTGCTGATTGATGAAGCATGCAGAAATTGCCTTGGCATCACATGACTTCATAGACGTACAATTTAATTTACACTTACAAAATGTGATTGAGAGAATGGAGGAACATTCTGAAATAACTTCATCTGATCAGCATGTGATCTGCGGTCACATTTTCAGTTGTACTTCAAAACAGATTGTGAACAGATATTGCTAAATTGATTTAAAGACCGCAGTAAAAACGCAGCGGGGAAGGGGGTGGGGTGGGGAGAGGCGGTCTTTGCCTAAATTTCTTTGCTGCGTGATTTTTTAAAGTCTGCATAAATCGTCGATTCCCGAAATTTATTCAACGTTGTATCAAAAACTTTAAAGCGTTTTTACCCAACAGCTGTTAAAGACGTTGAATAGAAGAGCCAAATTAGATCCAGATTTACGCTTGAGAAAGTTGTCGACGTTTTATCGACGTCAGAATGTTTACTGGGATACAATATGTGTTACGTAGAGTTTTGATGCAACTCTCAATTTGGCATGGCTTTTTAGCAAAGCTTTTCAAATAATATCAAAATTTCAAATACTCAGAATCCTATTTTTGTAGTCCAAGTGAACCAAATTGTTGATTCAATTGCACATAAATCAAGAAAATTCCTGCTCAAGAAAATCCACAATAATTGTCATAAACAATGGTTTTTCTTATAAATAGAGCATTTCCTAGTATTCATCTTTTCACTATTTTTTAGTTTTTAATTATGAATTCAATTCTGTTACTTGATTTTTCTATTTATGTGTTTACATTACCGTGTGGTGACGCTAGAAATAAAGGGAGAAAATACATAAAAAATCAATGAGAGACATATCATCCAGCTAAGAAAGAGATTTCAGCTTCACATACAGCACCTCCCAAATTCGTTGCAAGAATGACTGGATACTAAAATAAACTCCCTACTGTTAAGGACAGGCAGATTCATGAGCACAGAACATTTTCAGTCTACCACCCGTGCAAAATGTTCCCTTTTTACCATATAACAGAAGCGTAGCACCTTATCAGTTGACTCGTCCCCACCGATAATTTATGTTCCATTAATCATGAAGTCATTTCAAATTGTCTATTTAACAAAAGTAAAACCATTTCCCATTAATAGATAATTACTCTCTTTAAAAGATATCATTTGCCTACCTCTGCGGCATACAGTACTCATATAACCTCTCAACACTTTGGTGTATAGGTTTGAACTGACCAAGAGCGGCCAGTTCCTTATTACAATTACACAAATCTTTCATGATATGGAAATGATATAGAAATTCCTCCTTGGCCTAGTCTTATCTGCATCTCTCGCGCCTTCTCGCTTAGCAATACACCTTTAAAAGGTAGCTTCCAAGTGTTACGTAATATTGACACAGCAAAACGAACCTCACCATCAAACTGCTGAAAATGGTAATAGATTCGCGGTACACCAATAAAAAAGAAATCCTGGTTTATATGAACTATATGTTTGTCCAAAGGGGAGATATTTTGACCACAAACTGTAAGACCACACTTCTCGCTCAGAAACGGAAACGAGTAATGATACCCCGTGCAAAGGAGTAAGTTGTCCACAAGGAGGGTGGGGGGGGATCTTAAGAATACACCCACTGCGTTCTGTTCCGTGCATTGCGTAAGAGACGACTATTGGAATTTCTTTCTTTCCAACTCTTCTTTCACTATTTCTTCATTCTTCCTTCTATTTTTACCATTAGTCTCTTTAGCAAGTGCGTCCTAATATACCCATCCTAGTTGGTGACTGGGACGTTAAACAACAAACAAACAAACAAACACGGAGGGATGCTGTCTGCCATAACACTTTGGTAGTTTTGATGCTTGGAAACTGCACTGCATTTCAAGGTAAGTTACTGGTCCGCCAGCTTTCTCTGTGGCTAATATATGCCTAAAATAATTAACGTAACCGATTTAGATTTTGTCTTTTTAAAACAAGCCTGGTTTGAGAGGCTCACGAGGTCAATTTTACCTGTCTAACTGTCATTCAGCTCTTTAAATGCAGCAGATCTGAAGAACTTTCGGTCCAATCGACTTGGGTTTTTAAAATTATTTTCCAAACTACTTTATCCTAAGCCTAACTTATTTAAAAATGCTTCTACTTCATGTATTCACAAGCATTCATTACTTGATCGATAAATATTTTTGGATGATGCTCCTACAAGTTTATAACTGTCTGAAATCAATAACGTTGCATGCACAACTCTGAATTCAATAACATTCCATGAACTAAGTTTATTGAAATTTGTCAATATTTTTCTGCCATGTCGACATCACAGGCTCTCTCATGTAAAAATGTGTTTGGCCTACCAAATTAAGATATGCTGATTTCTCTATAGAGTTCATTATCGATCAATTGATATTGCATGTCCTTGTATGTAGTTAGATTGAGCCATGTGTTCTCGTACACCATTTCTTATGAAGTCTCCACAAGGTGCGGCAGTGGCTTAAAGTGACCGCTGTTAGTGAGATTGTCGTTATATTTCCACTTTTTCTTCCTCATTCTGTGGGCGTATCTGGGAGGAAAACCAATCTATGAATTCCCTATCCATACTGGCTAATATTTATTTTTCTGAAATAAATGTTTGTGCAATGCTCTGAGTGTTTCCCTGCTTATTTGTGAAATGCTTCGAGGTTGTGAGACGTGTTCTGGTAAGAAGAATTGTAATGGTGGGAAACTTTAATTCAGGAAAACCTAACTAAGAAAAACAAACGTATGATCATTATTCGATGAGTGGCTTTGACACTAAAACCTTTCTATTGACCTAAAGTAATTAATAAAAATTAAATAACCATTATAAAGCATATAGTTGGTTTACCAACTATGTTCCTTTTTATCCTTTCTTATTTGCTTATTTATTTTGCTAACCCTATTTTCTTAACTCGATTAAAGAGATCAGAGATTTATTTCCAAATTCAAAGTTCTATACTTGTTTTCTTCTGTTTTTTTTATTTTGCAATCTTCGGGTTTCGACTTAACTCGCCAAACCATTTGTTACAAGATTCATGCACTACTGCGTCACACTATAGCCTTGGACTTTATATTAATTTATTCACCCCAAAAGATTATGAAGCTCGATCAATGTTGGGTAGACGTCGCACCTGATAGCGGATCAACGTCAGGTTTTGGTTGATTATGGAATCAAAACAACGTGTAGCTGCCCAAATTGGATATAATCTACGTTCCAGGGATGGGTTGCAAATGTAAATCAGAACATCGTCCATCTTCTGATGTTGTAAAGGGGAATTTCCGGCATCTATTCAACGTTGGACCAATTACTTTGATAAGACGTTGGCGAAAGTAATGTTTTGGTTGCAACGTCTAAGCAACGTTGATTAACCAACACTTGTTCAAAGCTGTGTCAAAGCCGTTGACATATGTTCGAGAACAATTAAAACCAAATTACAACAAGGTTAAATATTTCAACCCTGTTGGATCGGCGTCGTAACCTGAAATCGACGTTATGTCGATGTCGAAGTGTTCATTGAGACACAGCATGCTTGAGGTATGCAGCTGCCATCGTGACACTATTTTAGCAAAGGCGTTTGCAGAATTTTAAATTTTTTAATTTTCAGAAGCTTAATTTTTATGGCCCCAAGTGTAATATTCCGTTGCGAAAACGATCTTATTTAACGTATATGTTACGTTATTAAATTATCTCTTGCTATTCACTGCTCCACTGCATATATAAATAAATAAGAATGTCTGAGAACGTTGAGGTTGATATTTTAATATCAGTCTTTTTTATATATGGTACAACCAAGAGTCTTCTGTGCATAGGAAACATATCTGTGAAATTTAAGAACAATTGGATCATACCAGCAGCAACATATAAAAATTAGCTTAAAATCTATATTTCTTTAGATTTTCAAAGCCCATCATTCCTTAAAATGCCATGACCTGATAGATATCAACCTGGAAATAATTCGTATTACATCTAAAATACTTCGAACCAAAAACATTTAGAGATATAGTTGTTTTGATTTATTTTCATAAGTCAATGTTCAATATAACGAATTAGTTGCAATTGAATAGTTTATACGATACGATGAAATCAATGCAAGTTCAACACAACCACTTCGTTACTGCAATAAATATGTACAACGCCAAGCGGTTTAGGTTGGTTTGTGGTAGAATAAGTTTTTGGAACTTCGCTCAAGACTGTCTTGTTTAGGTATAATTGTAACGTGGACGCTAAATTGTGCTTTTCAAAGCTTTTAGTTGCATTTCCAGGATTTCAATTATCCCAAAATGTAAAACATTTCGAGTTGCAAATACTAGAGGCTCATTAAGGTATAAGCTGATGCGTAGTATGCGCTTACTCGCACTATTTAGCAAAGAAATCGGTTAAAAGTTAAAGTTCTGCATGTTCTCCAAGAAACAGCCCCACAATTTGTAAACATTCCAACGCATGGATGGCAAATGTGTTATTCACACAATAATCTGACTGCCTGAGAATATATTCTTCTGTGTTTGTGTACAATCACAATCTGTGGAATCCAGGTTTCCTATTAATATCCAGTTTCATGTATTTCAGACGATTCTGAACAAGTTCGGTTTTGAGGACCCCCCCCCCCCCTAGGGCTAAGAAATTTTGCGATTTCAGCATAGTTATCCCTTTCAGACGATTCTGAAGAAGTTTGGTTTGTAGGACCCCCCCCCCCCCCTAGGGCTAAGAAAATTTTGCGATTTTAGCATAGTTATATGTTTCAGACGATTCTGAACAACTTCGGTTTTGAGGACCCCCCCCCCCCCTCTTACTTAAAATTTCAATAACTTTCGTTATAGTTGACCGATTTGTATGAAAATTTCACCATTTGATTCAGTGTTATGTAAAGTTTTGTCATAAAGTAATCATGGGCTACTTGCGCAGCTGGCTGTATACATATTTATAGCATGTATCCATTTTAACTTAAAACTGTGATAACTTTTGTTATACTTGACCGATTTCAATGAAAATTTCACCATTTTATTCAGGTTTATGTAAACTTTTGTTATAAAGTGATCATGGGCTAGTTGCGCATGTGGCTGTATGCATTTTTACCACCATTTTAACTTTGTAAAAAAAATGGGATAACTTTAGCTATAGTTGGTCTATTTCAATGAAAATTTCGCCATTTGATTCAGTTATTTCCTGTGCTATTTCGCGGATGAATACCATTTTGGCTTCACCGCTAGATGTTTCTGCTGTGCAGCTCTACAACTGTATGTGAGACATTCATATACATAAGTAAAATTCTGCCGATTCAACATTTTTAACAATTTTTGAACAAAGTTACACACCATATTTTGATTACATGGAAGTAGTATAAAAGCATGAGTGAAACATACCAACTAGTCAACTAGTAATACATTCTGTCAACAAGTCAACAAGTGGATATTGTGTGACGAGAAAATACTTCACAATGTCAGCATTACTTCTTGAGAGATGTATGACTATGGACGACATCTTCAAAGTGAATTATACTAACTATGTATTTTCAAAGCTTCCTGCTTTTGAATGGGATTGGATGCAGCATGTGAAGAATTTACATTTGCATTGGGAAGCTGTCGGAAAGACTATTCCAAGTAATTGTTTCATCCACTCGTTTATACGTGACTGTGAAGATTTACATATACTATCAACTTATGGCATTGATTCAGCATTTATCAACGCGAATACAATTTGGGCAGTGGAGCTCATGTTAGATGTAGCTGCAAGAATCATTTTACTTTATGATGATGATGTTCCATTGACGACGAATGTATCAGACCTTGTTCGGTTCAACCATGAACGAGTTGAAGTGAATTCAAAGCTTTGCAAGAAGTTTGAAAAGCTTGATTCAGCAGATGGTTGGGTATAAAAGAACGGACCTCAAAGGTATTAGTACATTGTAGACAGATGTGCAGAGACTATGGATGATGTGTTCAAAGTAAACTATATTGACTATGTGTTTTCAATGCTTCATGCTTTTGAATCGGAATGGATGTGGCAAGTGAAGAATTTGCATCTACATTGGGAAGCTGTTGGAAAGGCCATTCCAAGAGATCGTTACATCCGCTCTTTTCAACATGAATGCGATGATCTACATATACTATCAGCTTATGACATTGATTCAGCATTTATCCACGCGAATACAATTTGGGCAGTGGAGCTCATGCTAGATGTAGCTGCAAGAATTATTTTTCATTATGATGATGATGTTCCATTGACAACGAATGTATCAGACCTTGTTCGATTCAACCATGGACGAGTTGAAGTGAATTCAAAGCTTTGCAAGTTGTTTGAAAAGCGAGCTGACTCAGCAGACAGTTGGGTATAAAAAGGAGTGGACTGAACAGGTAGTTGAAGTGAAGTTATTTTTCAGCAGATTTTTGGGTATAAAAGGAGTGGACTCAAAGTCATCATTACATTGTGCAGCCATGGAGAAGACAAGCAGTTTTAAAATTAGTGTCAACTTAACCATTACTGTGGAGCATGGAGAATTTGGATCATTTCTTCGAATCAAACGTGGAGAGAAATGGCTTGCTTTATCACCATCTTTGTGGAATATTATGTGTCAAAACTTGAAAAATTTACGCGACATTGACTTCAAACTGTACTTAACGCAGACGAAGTGGCTTGAAGTCATTTCATACCAAGACATGCGCTATGTGAGTTTTGTGCGCACATCGGTGTTTGAAGGGAAAGAATACAAGTATTACATCAACATGAATGACGGTGAATGGGAGACCCTGCTTCAGGAGTTGGATAACATCAACTCAGTCTTATTCCCCAAACCTGAACCATGTACAGAATGCCATGGTGTGAAAACTATCATCAAACTGCTAAAGGATAATCGGATGAAGGTATCAAAACTATCCAAGAAAAGACTGGCTGAAGTTGAATTGGAGAATATGAACGTGCAAAATCAGCTTGAACTTACGTGTGAATATTGTGGCGCTTGTGGATATGCCAGTGATTATGATTGTCACTGTCACAAGTACAATTGTAAGATGTGTGAACCAGACAACTTCTGTATCAAGTGTGGTTCGCTAACAGTATCACCTTTTTGAAAATCATTTACTCGCCAGCCGTCATAGTGTGCAGACGTGTCATATGAACATGTGCGATGGATGTAGAAACATGTTTTAAGGAGAAGTATGTGGACTACATGTTAACTGAACTGGAACGTTTTGGGTCTGTTCAACAACAACTACAACACTTTAGCATCTATTGGGAACTTGCTCATTTAGCGCTGAACTTGTCAAACTTACGCGAGGATTTCATCAAAGAGTGTGCGCTTTTAGGCATTGACGGAGCTGAGAATTTTGATGTGGAAGCAGCATTTCACTTTGCTCGATTTGATCCAAGACTGTTTGATGAAGTGAGAGAGTGTTTGTAGGTTTATTCATCTGATCATGGACATGATACAAGAAAACAAGAAGTACACACCAAAGATTCACATTACGAGGACAAAATACATATAAATGCAACGTATACTTGAATACTCACAGTTTCACTGGACAGATAGAAAAGGCGATTCGTAAAAGTACAAAACTTATGAATAGAACCGCCTACTTACACTCTTAAGGTTAAGCAAATTTAAAGCATTAATCGTTTACTAATACCTTACTTTCTGAAATATGTTCCGAAACAACCCAAGATACAGTTTTATTTATATGTTTCAAACACAACTGTCTTATATGATCTTTTGAACGTGGCTAGATTAGATGCATTAATGACGTTAACCGGTAGTGAATTAAATAAATTGATCCCATGAACACTGATACATTTCGCTTTGACTGACGTACGTGCGTATTGACTTTTGAATCTACCTTCACTTCTGAGCCTATAAGAACAAGAGGAATCATGAAAAGAGAAAAGGTTTTGAATATTTTCGGGTAACTCTCGGTTATAAGCCTTAAACATTATAACAGCAATTTTGAAATCTATCAAATCATAAAATTTTAAAATATTCAACTGCTGAAAAAGAGTGTGCGTGTGCTCATATTTACTTACTTTTCCTATTATTCTTATGACTTTTTTTTGCATTTTATAAATACACTCTATAACACTTTTATATGCATTACCCCAGACTTCGACACAATATGTTAAATACGGGAGAAACATTGTAGAATATAAGGTACGGTGAGCATTTGAATCTAGTAAATGACTACACCTATATATAATTGATGTGCACTTGGCAAGCTTTTGTCTCACATTTGAGACGTGGTCAGACCATCTGAATTTATCATCAACTATCACTCCTAAAAACTTGGTTACATAAACACGATCAATGACGCATTCGTTAATGAGAAGTTTAATTTCATTTTTTAGAGACTTAGTTGAGAAAATGATAAAATTTGTCTTTTTAACATTTAGTGATAACTTATTTAATCTGAACCATATATTTAACTTTTCTAATTCATTATTAACATTATCACATAACTCGCTTACGTTAACACCCGAAGAAAAAACATTTGTATCATCCGCAAACAATACAAATTTAAGCAGATCAGAAACATTAACAATATCATTGATATATAAAATAAATAGTAATGGACCTAGGATTGAACCTTGCGGTACACCACACACAACTGTCAGCGAATCTGATTCATTATCATTTAGTTTGACAAACTGTTTTCTAGATGAAAGATAGCTTTCAACCCATTTCAGAGCTAGGCCCCTAATACCATAATGTTCTAACTTCTTTAACAATAATTTATGATTAATTGTGTCGAAGGCCTTTTTAAGATCTATAAAAATACCAATAGTAACTTCTTTCTTATCGATTGCTGATGTAATTTCTTCTGTCAACTCAATTAACGCAAGGGCAGTTGATCGCTTATTTCTAAAACCGTATTGACTTTCGCTAAGGAGGTGATTAATTTCCAAGAAGTTATTCATACGTTTGTAAAATAATTTTTCTAACAGTTTTGAAAATTGTGGCAACAATGAAACCGGCCTATAATTTGTAAATAATGATTTATCACCAGACTTAAACAAGGGTACAATTTTCGCAATTTTCATTTGCTCAGGGAATATGCCAGCCGTAAAAGACAAGTTACAGATATATGTAAACGGTTTAACAATGCTAGGAATAATTTCCTTTACAATACGCATGTCTAGATTGATATGATCCATAGACGTTTTACCTTTACAACATTTAACGAGATCTAACATCTCTATTTCGCCAACTGCTGATACAAACATTGAACACTTGGACGATTCACTGAGATAGTCAAAAATAGTAGAATTACCAGGAGGTTTTTCTATATTATTTGCCAAGGTAGGACCGACATTAGTAAAAAAGTTATTGAACCCATTTACGGTATCCTGTTTTTTCGAAATCCATACACCTCTATCGTCAGTGAAGTAATCCGGTGTGCTAAAAATACTTTTTCGCTTTTTGATGATTTCATTTAAAATGCGCCATGTTTCTTTAATGTTGAAATTGAATTTATTTAATAAGTCACTGTAGTGCTTTTTTTCACTAAAGCGCTTAATACTAGTTAGCTTGTTGCGATACGTCTTAAACTTTGATTCGTTATTTACAGTTCTATTTTTAATAACTTTTTATGCAAAAGATTTTTTCTTTTTACACATTTTAGTATACCTTTAGTTAACCACGGTTTAATATCTTTCTTTCCACCAACTTCAACCTTGCTTAAAGGGCAATGCTTATCATAAAGAGATTTTACAGTAGATATAAAGTAATTGTAGGCAGTGTTAACATCATCACAGTACACACTTGACCAGTTGTGATTAGCTAATTCATCGTTCAGGTTTGCTATATTAATATCGTTAACTTTTCTGACAAAACGAAACATTTTTGTAACTTTTTTAGGTAAATTGTTACAATCAATGCATGCAAAGATTGGTAGATGATCACTTATAGTGTCATCAATTAATATGCCGTTCTCACTTTTGTCTAACATGTTTGTAAAAATGTTATCAATTAATGTTGCGCTATCTAGAGTAACTCTTGTTGGCTGATTAATCATTGGGTACAAACCAAAACTATACAACATATCTACGAATGACTTTGTTTCAGGGTGGTGGTTGTAATTCAAAAGATTTATGTTAAAATCCCCACACATAATAATTGCTTTATTATTTCTTCTTTCAAGTAAAAATTTCTTAACCGACTCCTTAAAAGTTTCAATACAGCTGCCCGGGGCTCTATAAATGCAACTTACTACTATGTTTTTGCCTGAAGGTACCACCAGCTCAACAGTAACAGATTCGAAAAGGCCATCCGTTGCAACAGAAAAAGACTGTATTGACTTAAAAACAAATGAATTTGAAACATACAACATAACTCCTCCTCCCTTCTTATTTTCCCGATTAATGTTCATACTTGTAAAATTTTCCATATCAAATTCAGTGACATCGTCATAGTTTTGCAACCAGGTTTCGCTAACAGCAATAATGTCAAATTTGCGGTCAAGGCTATCGAGATAGAGTTTCATGGCTTCAAAGTTAGCCTTGATACTTCTACAATTTAGATGAACGATAGCATCTAAATTTAGAGTGGTTAATGTATATTGCAGTATAATGGCGGACATTACATTGAAACAGTATATTGTGCAAAAAACATATTGTGAAGAAATGTTATTAGCTGTAAAAAAATTTGCATGTTTGTTATGTCCTGCTTGTCAAAATAAAGAGTGTCAAGAACATACTTGCCATTTCGCAAGTGTCTATACATGTTGGAATGAAGCTAAATATTATATTCATTTAGATAAAGTGTTAGACAATGCCAACAAACGTTGTGAGAAGTATGGGTTAAATGCTATAACATTTGATGAATTAAGTAGTTGGTTAGTTTACATTGAAGATGAATAGACGCCAATTATTCACACCATTGTGTCTATACTTGATTTATAAAAAAAAACATGTAACATGTATTTATTGGACAACGAAATAAAATGTAATATGTGTTGATTGAGGTATGAGGTGAAATAAAATGTGGCGTATGTGTACAAGTGCTTTTCATTTAGTGTTAACATGTCAACGTGGAAGGAATACTTAACCAATATTTACTTTAAACCGGGTCAACCCGGTGCATTTGCTGGTCCTTACAAACTTTATCACATATTAAAAAAACATTATCAACCAATTACTCATTCCAAAGTGAAGACATGGTTACAGAATCAAGATGCATTCAGTTTACTACAACCAGTAAAATATAGGTTTAAAAGGCAACATGTCATTACACGCGGTATTGATGACATGTGGGATATTGATTTGGCTGACATGGGAAACCTAGCCTCTTATAACGATGACACCCGCTTTTTATTAGTTGTCATTGATGTGTTTTCGAAATATTTGTGGGTGCAGCCAATACCTAACAAACCACATACGAGCGTCATACAAGCTTTCCAGAATATTTTTCATGGAACACGTCGAAGACCACGAACTCTAAGGTCAGATAAAGGAACTGAATTTAAAAATAGATGGGTAAAAGCATTTTTGAAGAATGAGGGAATTCATGCTTATACGACAAAGAATGAAACAAAAGCCAACTTTGCTGAGAGAGTCATTCGTACTCTAAAGGGAATGATGTATCGATATTTTCTACATAATCAAACTTATCGATATGCAGACATCCTTCAAGAATTGGTATACAATTACAACCATAGACCACATGGCTCTCTCCCTAATAAGTATGCTCCTGGAGATATTCTAAAGGAAAATGAATCTAAAGTGTGGAAGTATATGTATGTAGACAAATTGAAATTGAAACCAAAGAAGAAGAAAAAACCTTACAAATTTAAAATTGGTCAACACGTTCGCATTTCTCACTTGAAATATACGTTTCAACGAGATTATCATATAAAATGGACACAAGAAGTGTTCATTATCACACATCGTTATAAGAAGCAAGGAATACACTTGTATCGTGTGAAAGACTTTTTAGACGAAGATATTGATGGTCATTTCTATGAAGAAGAATTGCAAGCTGTTACAAAAGATATTGAATCCATCTACAGAATTGAACAGGTCTTGAAAACACGAAAAAGACGAGGTGTAAAAGAATTATTTGTCAAGTGGTTAGGCTGGCCAAAGAAATTTAACAGTTGGGTAAAAGAAACAGACATTCAAAAATGAAGCATCCATTCACATGTTTGGTCTCTGGACTTACAGGCAGTGGTAAAACTTCTCTGGTGAAGGAAATTCTAGAACAAAATTTAATTAAACCCTCTCCAAAAACCATTTTATGGCTCTATGCAGCAGATCAACCTTTGTACAAGGGAATGAAAGGTGTACAATTTTACCAAGGCATTCCAGACGACATTGAAGAGCGCTTTAACCCGAAAAAACCAAACTTACTCATCATAGATGACTTAATGACTAAATGTCATAGTGATGAGCGTATGACACGCCTCTTTAGTGTTGGCAGCAGCCATCAAAATCTCAGCATTATTTTTATTGTGCATAATTTGTTTCATCATGGTAGAGAAATGAGAAATATTAGTTTGAATACACATTACATCATTCTGTTTAAAAATCCTAGAGACAGTCAACAAATAAGTACATTAGCGCGACAAATGTATCCTGGAAAATCTCATTTTCTCATAGAAGCCTATCAAGATGCTACGAGCAAACCTCATGGTTATTTATTCATTGACTTGAAGCCAAAGACAAATGATCAACTACGTATTCGTACAGGCATTTTACCAAAAGATACACATTACGTATATGTTGATAAAGTAGTGTATGAACAAGAACCAAGTCACTTGACCATTCGCAGCCAAGATGCCTAAACGTATTCAAGCGAATCAACCTTTTCTTCATTTGCTCGCACGCAGCGGGCCTAAACGACGTAAATACTTGTTACAGCAAGCTACTAAGGAGGAATTAACTAGCTTGTTTGAAATTTGTTTGAATATATTGCGAGGACATTTACCCTTAAGCTCAAAAAGGTTTAAGCAATTCAAGCGTGAGCGTCATACCCTTCGCACTCTAGCAGATAAGAAGATATCACTTCAAAGAAAAAAGAAGTTGGTTAATCAGAAAGGAGGATTCCTTGGAGCTATTGCTAAATTTGCATTACCTTTGCTAGCTCAGTTGCTGCTAAAATGAAACATACTTTAAAAATGGTCCTTATTCCTGAATATGAATATAAAATGTTGTTGGAAAAGAAGGGAAAAGATGGTGAAATAAAATCGAAAGTGAATAAACTTTTACGTGGGAAACGAACTCGTGAGAAGGCAATTGAAATGTCTCAACTTCTTGGTCGTCATTTACGAACAATTCAATCACAACAACAACGACAAAAGTCTGTTACATCATCTGGTGCAGCAAAATCAGAAAAGTCGCAACAGTTTCTAAGCTATTTTCAACCTATATATCATGGAAAACTAACACAACTTTTGGTAGAACTTAAGAAACATGGTACGAGATGGACAGATAAAAATGAACTTGTATTGAAAACTGGAGATGTCACTGAGAATTCCAACATTATTGATTTGTTGAAAGAAGCATTGGTTGCTACAAGAAGAAAAGAACGACGACAACCGCCGCAGGGGTGGAAGCAGTTTATTGAGGAAATTGTAGACGCTAATATCCCAAAAGCTGTTTTTGGAAAAAAGACAACTCGTGAAGATATTGCAACAGAGATAAAACAGCGTCAACAAAGGTTGTTTCCAGAAGGATGGGAAACTTTTTAACATGGTTTAAACAGTTATGGTGTTGCTGTAAAGACAATGAAAATAAAAATAATATTCCTGTAAAAATTAGGTGTGTAAGCGCTTGTTGTCAAGGAGAAGTAGTAGACAGTAATATAGATCATGGAGACAGTGAAGACGACATGAGCCAGACATAATGTATATACACATTCAGTCTATCTACATCACACAAACGATTTAGTCATCATGGAGTCAACAAGTTTTTACGTCACTTTGCCCAGCAATGCTAGTTTGAACTATTATCCTACTAATAAGGCGTCTAATTATCAAATTCGTTTACCTCGTACAATATATTTGAACGGAAAATATGAAGTAGCCTTAGCTGAAATTCAATACCCACACACATGGACGACAATGAGGCCAGGAATAGACTATACTCTGCATTATCGATCATATACATCAGATGTATTTTATCCAGTTTATATTCCATATGGTTACTACAGAACCATACCTGAAATATGTACTGCAATAAATGCAGAATTACAAAAATCTATTAATGCAAACCCTATTAGGTTAAAGTTTGATAAAATTAGTCGAAAAGTTTCTCTTATTTTAAAAGAGGATTATGATATTGTCTTTTCTACTGGATTAGCTGAGATTTTAGGATTTAAACCAGGTAGATGGTATAGAGAATCCGGTCCTGCTGAACATCAATCCGATGTGAAACATGGATTTTATACACTTTATGTGTATTGTAGTATTTGTGAGCCACAAGTAGTTGGAGATTATTATGTTCCTTTACTACGTTCTGTTCCCATTGAAGGGTATGATGGCGATATTATTATGAAAACTTATGAAGAACCTCATTACGTCACTGTAAACACATCCAAATTTGACACAATAGAAATGAATATTAAGGATGACACAGGTTATAATGTGTCATTTCAAACTGGGAAAGTGATATGCAAACTTCATTTTCGACCAAAAGCATTATGAAAGCATATAGACACGATCCGTCAGCATATCGCAACCATTTTCTTCGTCAAGTGGGCGGGGAATTCCCAGGATTTAAAGGAGCACGAATACAATATGGAGATGGTATTGGTTCAATATTGGGATCACTGGCTCGCAAAGCTATTCCACTGCTGGAATCGTTGCACCACATCTTAAAAAGGCTGCGAAAGATGTCGCGAAAGATGTTACAGGCCGAGTAGCACAACGTGTGATTGGTGATGTGTTAGGAGGACAAAAGAGAGTACAACCTGCAAAACCTGTCAGAAGGCGAAAGGCAGCCAAACGGATAACATCAACAAAATATAAGAAAGATATTTTTTAATCATGTCTTTAATTCATAATCATTCTTGTGAATGTAGTCTTTCTCCATTAGAATGGTTTCACATACCACCAAAGCAAACTGCTGTAGAAAAAAGTTATAATGTGGACTATCAACCACTCACTACCATTAGAGAGGGCGCTCCACTAGAATTCTACATTCCTGCGAGTACAGAAGAATATCTAGATTTAAAGAATAGTAGACTTCATATTGTATGTCGCATTGTAAAAGCTGATGGAACACCATGCGATGTCGATGATAATGTATCATGTATCAATGATTTGTTTAATGGGTTATGGTCCAATATTGAATTGTTTCTAAATGATCGTTTGGTATCACATAGTAACAATACCCATGGTTATACCAGCATCATATCTCATCTCATTCATGACTCGGAAGAAAGTCTCCATTCTGAGCGCTCTCTGCGTTTCATCTATAAAGATACTGCTGGGTCAATGAATAGTCATGAGGTGAAAAGAGCTAATCATGAAAGATATGTAGCAGGTTTTCATATAAATGTTGAGGGTGGTGATGTAGCTGTGCAGGGAAATAATGGTTTACATAATCGTTATTTGTATACACGTCAAAGCCGTGAGTTTACGCTTACAGGCGGTTTAAGGGTAGATTTGTTTGAGCAAGAACGCTATCTTCCAAATGGTATTAGTATGAAATTACGTTTACATAGACAAAAAGATGAATATGTATTAATGGCTGCAAATAATGGTTATAAAGTAGAAGTGAGAGATGCGTTTTTAAACATTCGCAAAGTGAGGGTTAGTCCAGGTATTTAGTTAGGACATGCAGATGCATTGATGAAAAGTCCTGCTAAGTTTATTATTACTAGAAAAGAGTGTAAAGTGTTAGCTATTCCAGCGGGATTTCAATCTTTTGTGAAAGATAACATCTTTTTAGGCCAATTACCCAAACGTATTGTCATTGGACTGGTTTACAATGAATCCTTTGCTGGAACAGTATTGAGAAATCCATACAATTTTGATCATTTTCTTCTTAACTATATGCAGCTTTACACGGATGGTGAACCAGTCCTATCTAAACCTCTCAAACTTGATATAAATCGAGACAAATATCTTGATGCTTTTGAAACGCTTTACAAATCTTTTGATAGATTGAATGGTGAGAAAAGTTCCATTATAAAACGGGAAGATTGGCCTAGAGGTTATGCTTTATTTTCGTTTGACTTAACACCTGATTATGATGGTGATGATCATTATGCCCTTATCAAGCATGGGAATTTGCGACTAGAAATGAATTTTGCTGGTGCCTTGCAAAATACAGTCAATGTTATAGTGTATGCTGAATTTGATAACATTGTTGAAATAAGTGCAAATCGTAGCATTCAATTCGACTACCAGTCATGAACACGAAGCAGATAGAAGCCATCCTATCCCATGATGCCGCGACAAAAGACTTGTTTCAAGGTGTGTTTGCCATGGACCAGTTACCATCTTTACAACGTGGTGCCTATGTCATCAACACAGACGATCATGATGAGCCAGGAGAGCATTGGGTGGCAGTATATTATGACAAAGACCCTGTGGAATATTTTGACTCTTATGGACTTTTACCTATAGACAGTCGTTTGAATAAGTTTTTAAAGTTTAATTTCATGTATAATTCAATTCCATTACAAACACCGATATCATCTACATGTGGATTTTATTGTGTGTATTATATAATTCAAAGAGCTCGAGGACATAGTCCTTTTGAAATCATTGATGTATTAAGAAGAAGTGATGGTGATTTTGTAGTCAAAGACTTTGTATATAGACATTATAAACCATTATTTTATTGATGTATATAGATCAGTATGTTGTATTAGTTAAGGTGTGGTAAATGTCATTCATAATAGGTAAAGGATTTTGTATATAGACATTATTTTAATCATGCTGTATTAGTTAAAGTGTGGTAATTGTCAATGTTCATTTATTATGAATAAAAAAAAGGCAGTTCTATACAAGTTTTCTTTTTATTGTGTTATACATTATTTTACATTCTTCTTTATTCAAAACATAGCATAAGGAATTAGTTACATTTCAAAATACTTATTTTACAAACCCATTCAATACATCGATAAACAAATGCCATTCATACCAATCTAAATTAATATATGTATCATAGACATTACATCCACGTTTGTAAATGCTATGGAAACTAGCATAGCACTGTCCATTACCAAACTTTATCATTTTAACATCTTCGTGTTCAGACAGTTTCAGTTCATATCCATGATCATTTATATCAATGTCCATCACCATAACACACATGGGATGTGTCAGCTCAATGGACTTGGTGCCTCGCGTGAGTTGCACTCCTTCCTCTTTGAATTCAAGCGTCAGGTTCTTTCCAATCCAATGCTTGCAACAGAGCGTACCATTCCACTGTGTTGAGGACCATGTAGTCGTAGTCTCCTGTAAGCTCGTAATATTGGCGAAATCGTACAAACACGTCTAGACAGTTCTCAGTCACACGCACTTCTAATTCATTTGAGACTGCCAGGAGAAAGCCAGGTATCCTCAACTTGTCTAGATGGTCTTTCAACACAGATTGTTCGTCAGGTGATAGAATGATATACTTTTCAAAATGTTTTAGCACAATGTCATCACATACGTTTCTCAGATATGAGAATCCGTGTGTAATTGATTCATATTCCGATAAAAAGTCTTCCATCTCGTTGAACAGTCAGATCAACTATGAGCTGCCTCCTTGTCTGCAATGATGTTTTTATGCTCGGATGATGGTGAACAGCGGATGTTGTATAGCTTCTAGGAATCGTAAGACTGCGCGCCAATTCTTCATATCAAAGTGAATCATATCTGTATATGGAGTATCTGGCACAACTCCCTTATAGTGCTCTCGATAATCCTGTAAAAGATTTCTCCAAAATGTCATGCGTATGTTAGAATCATGTTCAGCCACAAACACTTCCACTTTATTTTCAAGTCTACGTTCAAACCCAGATTCAAGCGGTATGTTTTGAAAGTCTTTCCACACTTCTGGTTTAAACCGATGATAACTTGTTCGAGAACCTATTATCACTTCATTCCTCTCATTTACAGTAAGGTAAGCACCACCGTTAAACATGAGTGCATTCATGATGGTTATACCTTGTTATGAGCTGTCTTCTTGTCTGCGAAGCCTTTTATCCACTTCTTTCACTTGCTTCTTCAGCATTTTCCATTCAGGTATTGTCAGCAAAATTCCCTTTTTCGTAGGACGGTTTCTTCCAGTCCCCTCATCTCTGAGGTATTTGCGAATGTTTACCACTCCTTCATTGCTCTGTTTCATAATCTTGATATACTTTCCATTTCCTAGAGAAAGCATTCCATCCCACGACTGTGGTGTTGGCACCGTCGTCTCCATTTTCAATTTCTTGATGGTGGTGGTAGGATTTTTTACTTTTAAGTCTTTCACTGTATCTGCAAGAGTATCCATATCAGTTGCAGATCTTTTACGACTTTCACGTTCCATGTTAACGCTTCAGTGTCCACACCTCAAATAACTCTTACGTTGAAGTGTCTCCCCCCTTTTATAATGTCGTCTTGTAATGTCCATGTGCCAAGGTGGAATAGCCATCATTCAACACGTACCGCTTGTCGTCATATGGAGAGAGGGCTACTTTCTTCAACTTCTCCGAAAAAAGCTGGTGGTCATGACTTCGAATAATGTGTCCTGTAGCCATCGTTTGAGTTTGATTGAGCAAACTGTCTCTATACTGCACATGTTGCATACGTCTTTGACAAGCTCGAGTGATGCCTTTGGCTGTATGTTTTTCTTTCCCGCCATACATCAAACTGTACATTTTCGGTCTGAGTCCAACAAATTCTTCAATGGGGATACCCGCCGTCTCATCCTTCATTTTCCCAAGCACTTTTTTGTTCACGTTGGAATGTAGGAAATGATTTGAAGGATAGTCACTTGTGTCAAACAGGTCAGCATCTTGCTGCATATCTTTGTAGATATCTTCCGTTTCTATGTCATAACATAGACTGTCGGTGTCGCTGAACAACAACTTGGCATTGGGATACTTGACCATGATGTAATTGTAATGAAAGTCAAACATAAGCACTTTGCTGAGATCGAGAATGGTACAACCAACTTGAATGGGCTTATCAAGAAGTAAATCCACTTTGCGCAAATGTACGGCGGTCAAATCTTCGTTGAAAATTTTGAATTTGTGGAAAGACGGTTTAGCCACGAGTTTCTTGAACCGCTTTTCTTTGTGAACAAGTTCAACATTGATTCGCTTTCTCACATTTTCCATGGTTTTGCCAAACACAGAATTATTCATGAGTTTGAAGAAGTCTTTCTCAAATTGGTTCTTGGCCAATTTTCTCTTCTCCGTGTTCAAGGTAATGTATTTCTCCAACCATTTGCTCTGTTCAAACATAATCGCGCGGTGCACTTCGGTAACTTTCAACCCAAGTGAGACGCACTGCTGTAAATTCCTATAATGAAGCACATATTTCTTCTTGTTGCATAGGTTAGGTATGAGCTTTTCACCAGGTTTACCTTTCATATTCAGATCTTTCCGTAACTTCTGACTGTACTCGGACAATTCTTCTACTTTGACACATTTCCGTTCTGGAGCCACTGGGTAGTGATTATGACGATCATGGATTGAATGTGGGTATTCTAAATCCACTTCTAAAATGTACCCAATGTCGTCATCTTCAGCCACATCCATGAAGTCGAGGGATTCAGGCTCACTCACCCACATAAATCCACGTCGTGGCATGCTTTGCGACATGGCCCAACCATACAGGTTGTTTGCGTCCAGGTACATCAGGTAGTTGTTTGGCATCTCAGAATTGTAATTTGACACGTAGGGATTATTTGCTTTCGCGAACTTGTGCGTGATCACAGATATTCCTCCACGTAGGCCTTGTTCAACCATTTGGTACATATCAATGTCAGTGATCAATTCCAATTTCACCTTCGTCACTTTCAGCATAGCATCCCACGACAGTCCTGGCGCTGTATAATAATGGGCAGGATCCAATTCATACGTGTCTAGGCATACTTGACGAAAGTTTTCAAACACGTCAGCCAGCAGCAACACATCTGATTTCAGGTACAGGTCGTGGTATTCACCGAATGTGGTACACTTGAATGTATCCCACACCTTCTGCGCATGCACATAATCCTCGTCGCTGATGTCTTCTTCACTGAGCAGACTGTAAAACTTGTCCTTTGACGGTAGTTGTGTTTCAGCAAACTTGGATGACTCATCCACGTAATCATAGGGGTACACTCCCTTTCTCAGCAGTAAATCTTGTTGGTCGCTATCGTGAATGTGAGACGTCATGTTGTAGAAATTGTCTTTCCCTTCTGCCGCAAGGTTGGATACCAACTTCTGTAGAGAGGTACTCATAAACTGAAAACTGTCTGTAAATTTTAGATTGCTCATGGTGAATGCAATATATTTCTCAATGGTGTTGGGAATGACCGTAATAGTTTCATTTTTGAACTTTCCAATTTCTTCCATGATCAGGTGACTGTCATAGCCTTGTCAAATTGTGGAAAAACACAGGAATGATAAAAGAATCTTTATCCCCCTGCTTATCCTTTCTAAGTCGAAATTGTAGGTTACATTCATTATGCGCTGCTCCGCGATATTTACCATTGATATGGTCATGATCTCTCACACGATCTGCTCCTAGAGGCTCATGACAAATGTAACAATCGATGGCATTATTAAAATTGTCTTGATCCTCATGGGTCATCACCATATCCTTCGGCAGCTCTAAACCACGTACAATGCGATCACGCTCGTTGACCATATGGTCTAAAAAGACTTTTACGGCATTGTCTCCTCGATACAAGACTGGTGCGCGTGTTTCGTATTGACTGACAACCACATAGGCAAAGCTGTTTGGACGATGATGTTGATACTTGTCTACCTCATGCTTTTGCGTGAAACATTCAAAGTCAGCATAAATTACAAACGGCGCTCGCTGTTGTTTAGCCACATTCTTAAAATTGATAATAGGTACCTTGGGAAATGATAAACGTTGCGCCCCATGCTTGCCACACACTTCACGATGCTCATCTAAAAGCTCTTGTCGCATAAACCCGTGAAGACAGTTGAAACAATAAAAAGCTGCACCATCATGCTTTGATCGATAGGCCATAAGTCTGCTGAAATTCTTGATCAAGCAGTAATGCCTTTTCTTACCATTGCTAATCATAAGTAAGTTGATTTCTCTTGCGCTGACGTTTCGACTCAGTTGTATTGGAACAACTACATCATGTTCATATCCAAACACGTTGATAGACACATCGTTCTCCTTTTCAAACCTTTGAATGTTAGTAATGGGTGTCGGAAATGTCATGCCCTCTACCTTTAATTCATTCTCAAACTGTCTGTATTGATTTACACGATGTGCATTTTTTGTTGTTGAAGGGTGAAGGTGAGCCAAAACGGACCAAATAAAACACTTGTTGTCATCATTCTTAATGTTTAATACACCCTTCGTATTCTTCACTTTCTTCGGCAGCGGGATAAAACTGTTCGCTTCCAGAGGTGCTAACGTAGCTGTATGTACTTCAATGTACAGTATATTATCCAGAAACCATCCAGAGCCTTGTCGCTCATGTTCATCAAACTGGGTAAACAATTCTTTATAGGCTGTTGGTAAGTCCTGATCAATATCCGCTGGATTGTACGCTGCATACGTTGGACTGCTGATAAATGCATTATCCAATTGTTCTATCATGATACCTTCTGCATTTGGTGTCATTTTCTTGAAGCGAGCATGTACTACAATGTACCATTTCATTCCATGTTCTAAAGTCTCCAGCAAATGTGTCTTGATACGGCTCTCTTGCTGTCGCATTTCAAGCAGTAAATCCGTTTCATTGTCGGGCTCAAACCGTTTCTCCTGCGCGTTTTCACCAAGACTAATCCTTCTGCCTTTCCCTACTTGCCCCGTCTTTCGCCTCTTTACAGTTTGTTCTTCCTGAGGTGGAGTGCATGTATGCACATCAAACACATCCATTGAGGGAAGTATTACATTGCATCCATGGCAGAGAACTGAACTCGGTATGAAAATGCCATCTTGCTCCATCTTTCGTCTCTTTGCTTCATTCTGTCGATCAAGCTCTTCAATAGCACGTTTCACGACAGTTGTCATCTCATTTTCAGCGCATGTATGCGACTCCAACAATTCCACTGATGGAAATGTTGCATAACACTCATGGCATAAGACTCGTGAGTCTGAACTATCAGCCATTGTTGCTGTCACATCAATTGCTTGAAGTGAAATGCTTGAAATAGGTTCTCATACATCCCCTTTTATACCACTCAGACTTCGTCAAATTGACTCAAATTGCAAAATGTCTATACCCGTTTATCCTCACATTTTCTTTTCGGTGATAGTCGACCCCTGGGGGGGGGGTCCTCACCGCTAACAGTCCACGCCTGGGGGGGGGGGTCTTCACCGCTGACAGTCCACGCCTAGGGGGGGGGGGTCTTCACCGCTGACAGTCCACGCCTGGGGGGGGTCCTCACATTTTTTTTTACCGGTGACAGTCGACCCCTAGGGGGGGTCCTCACCTCTGACAGTCGACCCCTAGGGGGGGTCCTCACCTCTGACAGTCGACCCGGGGGGGAGGGGGGCTGTGGTAGAACTGTCGTTTTCCTACTACTTTAAAAGATTGCAAAAATCTGAAGTATGAAATTATAATTAAATATAAAACGTGAAGTAAATAAAAAAGATACTTTCGTTTGGATTAATCCAAAAGTCTTTCCTCATTTTCCGCAGCGTTTGCATTCGCTTTCAGTGCGATAGGCTGTCGAAGTATTTATGGATCAGTCAACACTCTCTTGTGATTTTATCATTGTACAATGGACTACCTCTTTCTTAATAGTTTTACGTGATATTTTCGTACTCACAGATAAATGACAACGAAGCTTTTCTTGAGCATGATTTTTTAACCTTAAAAGGCTGTAAAATTTTCCTGAACTAGAATTTCTGAATGATTTAAAAGACTGTACAAAAATTTTCTCGGCCACGAATTTTGGAACACTTTCAGTTTCCACAACTTCCGTTATCAAACAGATAAATACCTTAATGTGTTTTCTTATGTTCAAATAATCCGCATAGTCGTCGAGATATTTCATCATTTGCTGTAGAACCTTAAGGTGTTGAAGGCTCCAAGTTGTATGAACAGATACGAGTTATTAAATATTTATTTCTTTGTACTGCTTTGGCAGTTCAAAGTGACGGAATCACTACAGTACTGTTTGAAGACGTTACAATTAATGTCTGTTAAATGGGGTTAGTGCCGCGGTGAAGAAATAGTTCATATTCGCATCCACGTTCAACAAAGTAATTTTCAGCCTGGGTTGATCGGTTTCAGATATAGTCTCAGGGAACTTGCACTCACAAGACCTTTAATCCAGCAAGCAATATTTCGCACGTTCACCCAAATTCAACAAAATAATTTTCAGTAATTCTTTGTTTGATTTCAAAAATGACAAATAAAACAACAAAATTTTCATGAAATTCTCTCCCAACACCATTAATTTGAAGAATCTAGGAAGAATGGTGTGGAAAAAGAGACAGACTGACGGACGGACACTCAAATGGAAATGTTCATAACCAATATCGCCCATCACCAACGGAATCACTACAACATTGTTTTGCAAATGTGTAAATATTTAACTTCACTTTAACCTCATTCATATTTAATATTTGCTGAAGGAATTAAGAATTCGTGCCTAGATTTTGAAAACCCAGGTGTTTGAATTCCAAACACATTATTAGTATGTAATAATATTATGTTATCATTATTATGTAAGAACATGTTTGTTATATATGTATTGGTAAAGGTTTATTTTATATGATTGTGAATACAAAAAATTTGGATCCCCGAAACTAAATCTTTACCTATATATATTGCAGATATATTCCATTATCTGTCAAAATTGACAAACCGGCATTTTGTCAAAATGGATAAAATTACACAGATCCTTCATCGCGACTTAGGGGACTTTTCGGCCAAATTTCCATAAAACTGTAAGATGCTTTCTGAAACTGTTCACAATAAAAAAGAAATCCATATTGCAGATGTGCAACGTCATATTAAATTTGAAATCGACCGAAACTTGAGGAATCGACATGTTGTCAAAATTGGGTAAAAAATCTTTTTTCCCTGACATTAACTACATTCTTTTCAAATTTTGGGCAAATTTTGGACATAGCTTTTTTTCGGAAAATGTCTTTAGCTAAATCACTATAAATATGTCAATCGCCAAAAATTAACTGTGTTTTTTTTGCATATTTATGTAAAGTTTTATCCCAGTTCTTCAAAGCTTAAAAAAAACAAATAGATAGATTTTTAAAAGCTGAAGACAAAAGAAACTAGAGCGGCCAATGAACAACATCAGTGCACCCGAGCATGTCACAATTTTTATTAGCAAGCCACAGCCGTTTTGTTTTTGTTAACAAAAACAAATGCCAACCCCCCCCCCCCCCCTTCACTCCTTTTCCACCGCTTGGCCTTAATTCGGTTTATAAAGTTTCATTTTGGCAATTTTATATTGTTTCAGAATTATAAGACGTTTAGCTTAAATAATATTTATGAATTTATGAATATATATCAATGTGTCCAGACGGGGGGGGGGGGGGGGGGGGTACGCAACACCTTTATCCTATTTCTGAAATGGGGATATAGGTAACGTGAGTTGTGGTTATCTTAATCCTCAATTTCTATATACGTCCAAGTTCAGGTGTAGCAATGTGGAATATGGTCACTATAAACTGGGCTTAGAGTCGACGTCTTTTTTAATTTTGGTCTCGATTCATAACTGTGCAATAGAGAACTCACCTGGATGAGGAGCTGAAGGAGGGGATATTTTGGTGCCAAAATGGTGAGTTGCTTGTCATAGACAAAACAACAGATGAACCACTTAAAAGTGAAAAATACTTCCACGAACAATGCTAGATAAGGTTACACATATGGAACAGCTTACCTAGCGAAGTGAAAACATCTCAGCCGGGGAGGGTGTGAAGAGTAGCAATACCCTATATACTTATTAATTAACTACACGCATCTCTCTTGAAGCGGATCAATAACTGAAGGGAACAATAAGTAAGCGCACAGAAAATGCTATGTCCAGCCAGCCGTGATAACTTGTGCACTAGTTAACAAAGGAACACCTCATCCCGCTCATCAAACCCAAAACCCCACCCCCTCACATCGGAACAGCTCTTCACCGTTACCCCCCCTCCCCCGCCCCCACCCACCCACCACCCGCTGCTGATCAATCTAGATGCTATCGAGGCTCCCCCAAATTCAAAACAAAAATGTGTGGGGGAGCGAGTTGACAATCACTTTTTCACGTCATACGGCGCCACGCGTTGTTCAACAGCAGTCAAATACCACAGCAACCGGCACTCCCACCCAAGGCATAATCCCACCAAGTTTGATCTAGTTCTCGAGTTATTGTGTTGACAAATTTAAGTGGCCACAACACGTTCTGACGTCATATGACGTCATCCGTCGCGCTATATATGCAAACTCCATTCCGAACCGGCGGACCCAGCCAATGCATTATCCTACCAAGTTTGAAGCTGATCCGACGTTTCGTTCTGCAGTTACAGTCATGACGCAACTGCCCTGTTTTGACGTCCAGTGATGTCACGCGTTGTTCGATTTACGTATAAAGTACAATTCCATCCGGTGGACCAACACAAGGCATAATCCCACCAAGTTTGAAGTTGACGTTTCGTTCGACAGTTATATAGTTAACAAAATCACCTGTCTACAACAGACACACACACACTACACACGGCGAAAGCACAAAACAAAATGTTTCCCTTCTACGGGGGAAAAATAACCAGACGGACGGACGAACGACAGATGCCCCACTCAGGGGAACAGACACGTGACCAGGCCTAAAAAAGACCTAAAAAAAGAGGAAAGGGCACACCTTTGCTTTATTTCACTGACTCATATTACAATTTAAATTAAGACTAGCTGGCAATCAGTTTGAATATTATTTAAAGCAATAAAGTGTATAATATATAGGAAAGAGCCAACTGATAATACTGAATCACACACACGGTACTCACGCGATGAGCAGAACACAGTGGGAGAACTTTATGGGAACCCCAAAACACACACTTTATGCATGTTCCAAAAACCCAAAATAAAGAATTTGACGGAGTTTCTCAGAACCCAAAAATTAAGCCTCTAACGGGGGTTTTTATAACCCTGAAATAAGGACTTTTGATGACACCGAAAAAGCACTTTAGAAATGCTAAAAAAATTACATTGTCTTGCATAATACAACACCGTTTTCGAAATGATCAGTTTTAGTCTGTAACGCTTTGCAATATACTTGAATATTTCGTTTCAGACATGAGGAAACACGAGGAGCTTTTATCAACATTCAAACTTTTATCGTGTCATTGCATTTCAATTTTCAAATAAAACACTTACAATAAAATAAAAACAAAACGATTTCAATTTTTTTAAATAAGGACTTTTAAGGACCCGGGTAATGAAAAAAAATTAAGGATAAAGTAAGCTAACTGTCAAGAGCTCCAAATCAAGACTTTTTGTACGGAAAAACACGGAGTGTGTACGCAGCGTGAACATACGCAGTGTGCACATACGCAGTGTGCACATACGCAGCGTGCACATACGCAGCGTGCACATGCGCAGCGTGCACATACGCAGCGTGCACATACGCAGCGTGCACATGCGATACACAACAAAGAATACCCGGCGTTATTTTTCTTACAAGTGTGATATTGACTGGTTAAGACTTTTCAACTTTGAATATATTCTTGTCCCGAAAAGCAGGCTGTGTTGGGCGCAAATCAGCTGAAGTATAACAATTTCAGCAAACGTTTGCCGTGTTCATGTTTTTGCAAGATGTCACACGAAGTTTGCCACTGCCGCCTCCTCTCATACCAGCATTCGGCAGTTTATGAGGGCCAAGCGAGGAAAAAATGGAAAATCAGCTAACGGATTTTATTGCTTTAGAAAGCCATTAGCGCCCATGGAAAAAAAACGAAAAACCGGACCGTTTTCAATGGAAAAAACCCTGGAAAACCGGTAAAAACCGAACAAGTATCATCCTTGCAATTACATTTTGCAAGGGTAAATTAAATTGTCTATGAAATCTTTGAAGTCAAATTTTGCCCTGGCAATTCCTGAATGCTTTAGTGGACAACTAGTGTGGAGAAAAGTACTGAATAACTACCGCTCCAAACACTTGAATGGCTATTACAGGATATTACAGTGTCCTCAATGCAAAACATACATCAATCTGGTGTTGTTGCCGGTAGCCCTAAATATTTAGCAGTACTTAAATGCCAAAAAAGAACTCATCCCTTATTTTTATGAGGACAGAATACTACCATCGTCTCCACGTCGACTAGAAATATGTACCCACAGAAAGACGCATGCGCACAACTGACGCATATAACAAAGTTACCTATTACCAAAATACAGCATTTTTTTAATTTTCCACTTTTTCACTATTTTTGATTGTTTTTATACATGAATGTTTTCACTTTGTATTGCTCTATTGTTCTGCTTTGTTTGTTTGTTTTTTTTAAGAAGTAGTCTGCTATTAAATTAAATATCATACTGTAAAGGACACGCAGATTCATGAACACATAACGTTTCTCTAACCCACAACCCGTGCGAAAGAAAAATTAAAAACAAGAACAATACAGCAGACTATTTCCCCTCGAGGGTGGAAACATAATGACTACGTGAACGCAAACGTAGCAACATATCACGTGACATAATAACCATGTTAACACAAACGTAGCAACATATCACGCGACATAATAACCATGTAAACACAAACGTAGCAACATATCACGTGACATAATAACCATGTAAACACAAACGTAGCAACATATCACGTGACATAATGACCACGTAAACACAACGGTAGCAACATATCCTTTGACTTGACCAAACCAATAATCTACATCCCATTAACCATGACGTCATTGTTATCTATTCAACAACAGTAAAACCATTCCCCGTCAGCAGATAATTCCTCTCCTTATAACGCAGCAGGTTTGCCTCTCTGTACGGCATACAGTACTCATATAACTTCTCAACACTACGATGTATAGGCTCGAACCGACCAATAGCGGCCAGTTCCTTGTTATAGTTCCACTGCAAATCCCTCATGATATGGAAATGCCTCCGTGGCCATCCTCTATCCAGCCTTATCTCCATCTCACGCTCCTTATCTTTGAGCATTATCTCTTTCGAAGGCAACTCCCAAGTGTTACATAACCGCGAGACAGCGAAGCGAGCCTCACCATCAAACTGCGGAAACGGACAATAGATTCGCGGTACACCAATGAAAAACAAGGACTCCTGGTTCATATGAACTACATGTTTGTACAAAGGGGAGACATTTTGATCACGAACTGTAAGACCACACTTCTCGCTGAGAAAGGGAAACGAGTAATGATACCCCGTGCAAAGGAACAAGTTATCCACACGCACGACTGCTCCCCGGCATAAAACGGCTGACTCTCTCACAGTTTGGATGCTCGGAAGTTGCACTACATTTGGAGGTAAGTTACTGATCAGCCTACTTCCCCTGTGGCTGATGTACACCTAAAATAATCAACGCGCTTGATTCGGCGACATTCGTTCTTAATCGATAAAATTTTTTTGTGCCTATTCCCACACTCGTTAACATTGCACGAATAACTATATAAAATCGACATGCCATGACATCAGTCCCACGAATCCCATCAATACTGTAACGTATTGTCGATATCAAACACTTCTCACGCAAATATACGCGTGTTTTTTGCCCCCAACCCCCCTCCTCCCTCCAAAAAAAAAAAAAAAGAAAAAAAAAAAAAAAAAAAAAAAAAAAAAATCAAGAAAGGTTGATTTCTCTGTAATATTCATCATCAATCAATTGATATTGCTTGTTCTTGTATGTGGTGAGGTCAAGCACTCGGGTGGCGTGGACAGCCTCGTATAACGTCTCGACAACGCGTGGGATAGGCTTAAACTGCCCGATCACGGCCAGGTGGTCGTTATACTGCCACTGTTTCTCGCCCATCGTGTGGGCGTATCTGGGCGGCTGTCCCTCGGCTAGTCTGGCCCTGAACTCTCCATGCATATCGGCCAGCATTTCCTCTTCTGATGGGAGTTGAATCTGTTCCGACAGTACCGCTGCAATAAGCTGAATTTGGCAGTCGAAGAGAGGAAAAGGACATATCTTTTTCGGGATACCCACGAATGATAACGATGGGTATTTAATGTGAAATAAATGCTTGTACAGCGGCGTGACTGTTTCCTCTTCGTCGATGCTCACAAGGTTTTGGTCGGAAAAGAAGGGAAACTTGAAGTGATAGCCAGTACAGAAAATGATCATGTCTGCCTGGAGATTGGTGCCGTCGCCAAGGGTTATATTCTCCCTGCTTATGCGCGATATGCCTCGAGTTTGTAAGACGTTTTCCGGTAAGAGCGATTTTAACGGCGCACGATTGTGGCTCAGAAAAACCTGCCAAAGAAAAAAAAAAACAAAGACCAAATTTATACTTTTTAAGTCAATCACCGGCGACATTAGAGTCGGTCAACTGACGAACAGGAATTCAAAATTTCAGGAAAATATTAACAAAATTGAAAATAAAAGGGAAACTTTCAAAAAATTCGAGTACCGAAAAAAGAAACATTTTTATTTCAAAGCTTAACTTTAAAAAAACCTATTTCAAGCATCAGTTTAACAAAAAAAAATTTATTTTACTTTTATTACAGGGATACATCAATCAACGAAATAAATGCAGGGCGTAAGAGGGAAGCCTTTTCAGAAACGTAGTAAGTTGGGATTACCATTTTGTTTTATTTTTGTCATTCTATAACGTTCACGAAACATCTGAGATTACAGTCTCAGCAACTGTCATGATTTAGAAAGGAAACCACATGCAATCACAAGCAATAACGGAATGTAAATAAAATAAAAACTGATTTTTAACATGTTGCCCTTTGTTTCTTTTTGTTAGTAATTGCTCACATATGCTTACTCTTACGCGATCATTCGATAGTGTTTATAAATGCTAACACTGTGTGCGAATGTTCGCAAATGCTTACTTTTTTCGCAAATGGGGCAATGTCCAGGGCGATATCAGTGCCAGAAGAGGCCGCCCCGAGCACCACGACGGTCTGGCCTTTAAATGGCTCTGGATGGCTGAAAAAAAATACAAGTGTATGTTACATCAATCAATAGTATCGGCTCAGATTAGAAACGAACTAGAGCGGCCGGTGCACATAAAACGAGTACAGCTTTATATGCCACACTTGCAAATCGACACCTGTTTGGTTTCATGTTTCCCGGCTAACAAATGTCTCCCGGCTAAACCCTATGGGCCGATTTCACAACTTGAACCTGGATCTGGTCTGAAACCAGGTTTCAAAACCAGTCCAGACAGAGTTTTGTCAGTTTATACAGACATCGAAGATCACATATGAATGTGGTCTGAACCGAGGCTGTGAAATTCACTGTGGTTTGAAACCCAGTCTTAACCGCGGTCTGGACTGAGCTTGCTCCAAATCGGGCCTAGACTTAAGTTGTGAAATCGGCCCTATATGTCTCCCCTTGGTCGAAGAAATACAAAACTTTTGCATATATGTATCAGGGTTGGGTTTGTTCCAGTCCAAAGGGTATTTCTTCCGGACAGTGGAAGAAACCTGGAAGAAATGGTTTTTTGCCGGAAAAAAACTGGACGAAACTGGACAAAACTAAAATCATACCATTTTATTACCATACACTCAAGTTGTATGCATGGTGCAATATACACATACATATCACATACATATCGTGGTGAATTTGCTTTGCTCGCCGTGTTTGAATCATTGTTTGCTGCATTTTCCGGTTTGGAACTTGTGCTACACTTCTGATAGTGAGACCTTAATCTGCAAGCCTTAGATAAAGATAAAGTATGATCACATAATTTGCACTTTGCAAAAACTTGTTTATTCTTATTTATTTCTATGAAGTGCAGCCAAATTGGGTCTTTAGGTCTGCCTCCTTTATACACTTTGATGCCTTGTAATTGTCAACATTGAATAATACTAATTTGGGGATTCAAACAGGGCCTTATATACTTAAAATAGGCTTGGGTGACATCCGGAGTAGGTGCAGATAAAGCACACGAAACCACACCCTTCATTGTCTCAGAAGATTACAGTCACTGTTGTGCTGTAGTATTTTAGACACCCTCTGGCATGGGGTTGGGACATTTTGTACCTTTGTCACTTTGTACCTCCGCCATTTTGTACCTTTTTTGACACTTTGTACCTCAAATTTTGGGACACTTTGTACCTCCGCGAAAGACGTTTTGTACCTTTTCTGCCACTTTGTACCTTACCATTTTATACCTTTTTTTACGTGCAATACTCAGTTAAAACAAAAAAAATTAAATACCGCCTGCTCTACCTGACCTACAATTCAGTGAAAATAAGTTTATTTATTAATTGCAATAACCTGTGGGATAGTTTTGGGGGCCATTCCGTAAAGTGGCTTTACCGTGATTGCAATTATCCCGAGTAACTTTTCTTAACAGTATTAATTGCATTACTTGAGTTTATGTTATAGAGTTACTCACTGAATGGGACAGAATTGAACAGGAACCCACATTCTTCATTTTCGTTGAAAATGTATTTTTGGCGATTTTTAAAATTTTTTGATTATTTAAGTTTTTTGGCCATATTGTTGCGATGAGTCTAGGCCCAACCCCCCCCCCCCGACCGAACCACCCCCCCCCCCCCCGGCCCTAACCCCCCCCCCCCCCGACCCAAAAACCCCCGGTTCTCAGGTCTATTTTATATTTTGTAACTGCGATGCATCCACGTTGTTAATTACATTTCAAATGCCCATTGAAGAGATCACACGGCGTTTACAATTGCAATTTCTGAACCACTGAAGGAAGTGATCATCATTATCAAAGAAACTTCATGCATCCATTGATGATAGCACTCAGTTTTTGAAAATGCAATTGCTCTCACGGGTGATGAGTGTGTACACATTAAAAATTGCAATTCATATGCCGGTTGCGAGATCAGTCGGGTTTACAAATTACAATTTCTCTTGCGATATATGTGACTTATATCCATTGTGATTCACTTGAATGGGTAATTTCGTGAATAGCTTCAATACTAACAAGTCCTAAAGAGATCAGCTCCAGTTCATCGACTCCCGAGTTCCGGAGTAGGTTTGCAGGAACGTATAAAATTACCCAGATTTCTGTGAAAAACCATCATTGAATACATCACATCTGCTAAAGGCAATCCAAAGATATTGTACCAAGGGCATTTGTACGTAAAGCAAAAAAAAAAAAATCTAGTTCGAGAATTCAGCTTTTGTAGTTGGAGAGTTGAAATGTTTGCTTTGAATTTATCATTACACATTTTCTTTGAGAACGGGATGGGGGGGGGGGGGGGGGGGTGTTTGGTCGGGGGGTTTAGGCCGCCGGGGGGTTTTAGTCGGGGGGTTTTGACGGGGGGGGGGAGGTTTCGGCCGGTGGGGTTTCGGCCTGTTCCCTTCCTGAAAATGCATTTTTGGCGATTTTTTAAATTTTTGATTATTTAAGTTTTTTGGCCATATTGTTGCGATATCTTCGAAACAGTTTGTTCGATTACATCGCAACGGATAATTCGAGGTTAATGTGGATTAAATTATCGGCTTAGACTTAGTGGTAGCTACAACTAGACTGTCATCGGTGACAATCAGAAAATTCCGTTGCTCTTTTGCTGGTTACACATTACGCGACAGCAAAAAAACGTGTATTGTATCGTAAAGAAGCGTGCAAATTGACTTTAAATATGTAAAATTAATCTTGGTTGTAATTTTTCTCATCTTAAAGAGGGTTCAAAATGACTTTAAAAAGGTGCAAAGTGGTAAGGTACAAAGTGGCGGAAAAGGTACAAAACGTCTTTCGCGAAGGTACAAAGTGTCCCAAAAAAAGGTACAAAACGTCTTTCGCGAAGGTACAAAATGGCAAGGTACAAAGTGGCAAAGATACAAAATGTCCCAAGACCTCTGGCATACTTTGGTTATCTTTTGATATTAAGTAGGCAATGTTTTGTATAAATGCCCTTCAGTTTTGTTGTTGAGTAGCTGTGCTTAAAGACAATGAAAAAGCTAACTCAAACCAGTGGAAGACGTCCTGTTGGGGGAAGAAGACGGCTTGATGCAAAAGGCGTATTTATACAGGGGCCCCTCGTTAATTCGTACTCCTCGGGACCAAGGGAAAAAGTACGAATTAACCGAGGATACCAATTAACCGGGGGTCAAATTTTCAAATGGACAAAAACAACAATGAACCTTCAAGCCTTGCGCGCTTTCGAGAAGGCTCAAATTGGCTGGTTTCAACACCACTGATTTTTTTATCCTTATTCTTTATCCATGAAGCAAGTGTACTTTAGGTACCCCATACTCCGTTATTATTTCAGTTCTGATTTTTGAGCCATTCGTTGTTTGCTTTAACACTTTGACCTTAAAGTTCATTGTGTAATCACTGTGTTTTCGTTTTGATGCCATTTTTCAAGTTGAAATGCTTGACCACTGTACTTATGTGCACGCTCCGGAGCGCGAAGTGATCACGGAAGACAAACGACATCTTAAGCTGCCGCACAGTACCTGACAGACGATGCTCCGGATTAGTGGCCAGTGAAAGCGCTGTGCACAATAAGACACTCGGCATATTGAGTAGACCATGTCAATCATAATTCCTAAATCTTCATTATTACTGCCCAACAATGCGCATTATGCAACCCCTTCATCTCGCTGCACATGATGCCTGAGTAACGGGTTGTTTTAACTGTGTGGCATGCCTAATCTGTATGGCTCTGCATTGATAAAAGGCCGGAAAAGAAAAAAATTGAGGGTAAATTTTGGGAAGAATTATCCGAGTCCTCGTTAATTCGTACTTTTACATAGAAGTGAATGGGTCCCAAAATCGGGACCGACGGAATTGGTACGAATTAGCCGAGGGACCGAATTAACCGAGGACGAATTAACGAGGGGCCCCTGTAGTAGCTGCATATATTTAGCGGCTGCTTGATGTCGCGATGATAAGACATTACGTCGTCTGCATAAAAATCCTCGCATCCACATGTGTATGTGTATTTAACATAACACAGCACATAGCCTGGCTCATTTACAATACTAACCCTTGTTAGCACCCACACTACGTATACCTATATTTCGACAAACGATTAAAAATGTTGGCTTGAGGCTGTTAACAAACTCACTCAAGTGCTCAAAGACTGTGAATTTTTAAAGTTCAGCTGGGCCAATGTAATCGGGCCAACGTGGCTCATTTAAAATACCAATTCTTCGTATCATATCATATCAAAGAGTCATTTATATTGCGCATATTCAGCTACTATGCGCTACAATAGTAACTAATGTCAGCCATAATCCTAGAAATAATAACATAGAACAAAACATTATATCACAGCTAAAATTGTTGCAGTCACGAGTGTCCCTAAAAAACAACTTTATCGTTAACTGAAATAAGCTTTCTTAAATAGATATGTCTTCAAGTGTTGTTTGAACATTCCTAAACTTGGTTGAGTTCTTATGCGAGGAGGCAGAGCATTCCACAAGACAGGAGCTGCATGACTGAATGCTCTGTCACCGTAACGTGTCCTGGACTTTGGCACACACAGGTACATGGAGTCGGTCGATCGGAGATTCCGTTCGGGGCAATACAACACAAGCTTATTACAAATATAGCCCGGTGCCTTACCATGTAGAGCTTTCCAAACTATGCAGGAAGGTAGGTACATATAGGTAGGACCCATCCTACCTATATGTAAAATATTTCGTCAATCGATCAAGAAATGTAGCCTTGAGTGTGTCAACAAAGTCACTGAGGGTACTTAAGGACTGTACAAATTTTTATTTTAAAGTCCAGCTATGTCAATGTCTTTATGCGGACCTGGCTCATTTATAATACCAACTCTTGTTAGGATCCATACTACCTGTATGAAAAATAATTGACAACTGATCAAAAAATTTAGGCTTGAGTGTGTTAACAAACTCATTCCAGTATTTAAGGGTTGTGAAAATTTCTGAAGTTCAGCTGGGCCAATGTCCTTGGGCCGACAGAGCTCATTTACAACCTTTGTTGGTTCCAATACTTCCTATATGTAAAAGATTTCAACAATCGATCCAGAAAAGTAGGCTTGAGTGTGCTAACAAACTCATTCAACTGAGTAAGGATGGGAAAATTTGTTCAGCTTGGGCCGACATGGCTCATTTACAATACCGATCCTTGCTCGTTCCACTACTACCCATATATAGAATATCTTAACAATCGGTCGAAAAATGTAGGCTTGAGTTTGTTAACAAAAAGGTTTCGACAGACGGACGGACAGACAGACCCGAAAACTACAGTCCCCCGGCGGGGGACTAACAACAGGTCTAATAATAGGGGTGATGAGTATTATTAGGCTAGAAAACTGACCAATGGATTTCGTGGCATGTGCTATATAAGACAAAGTGTATAATGCAAACAAGCGTTGAACTGAGCAGATACCATATTGTGTCGCAAAACCCCACTTGGTGACTTACTAATTGCACTTAAGGTTGTGTAATCACTCCATATGAAAACTCACGATGACTTAATATACACAAAAATAGTGTCCAAAATCGCCTGTTATTTCTTCCAGTTTTGTCCACTTTTGGTCTGGAAGAAAGTATTTCTTCCGGACGGTTTAAACCAGGTTTTTTTCACCTTGGAAGAAACCTGGCAATCCTGATATATATATTACTCTTCGTTACGGCGACACAGACGTATATCCAACAAAGTACATTTATAATAAACTAGAGCAGTGTGCATAGTCCACATATTCCCCACAGGCCCCCAATCAGTTAAACGGAGTATGGACAACTCGCCATAATACCAACTCGCCATAAACCTAGTCGCCATAATTTCCGAAATGCTTACCAACTCACCATAGGTCTTGCCATCTCGCCATACTTTTCAAATGCCCTTTCGGCCTTACATATATATATATATTAATTATAACCGAGACATGCTGTGTAAAATACAAGCACTGAACAGAGTGTGCGTGCATAAGGAAAATATTTACTACCGAAAGGGGTGTTTAACTGAGAATTGTAGGTCACACAACTCAAATCAGCCATGTCGTTTTCATAGTAGTCAGATGATTTGTTGGATTGATTTCAAGACTAAAAATTTTCTCCTTTTATACAGGAAAATTGCACAGTGTCGTAGTGTGATTGGTCTGTCGGGTTACCCAGTAACAGAGCTCTCGCTTCATTTTGCTAGTCTCATTGGCTTACTATGACTATGAATAATTGCAATCTCTCCCATTAACACTCAATTGCAATTTCATTTCAAACATAATTGCAATATTTCCCACTAACACTCCATTGCAATATAACTTAAAAAATAATTGCAATCTCTCCCATTTACACTCAATTGCAATTTCATTTCAAAAATAATTGCAATATCTCCCGCTAACACTCAATTGCAATTTAATTTAAAAAATAACTGCAATCTCTCCCGCTCATAGTGGGACTGCAATTTCATTTCAAGACCAATTACAATATCTCCCGCTTATTCTTCATTGTAAACTTAAACTAAGCAAAACTTAAAATTGTGTGTAAAATTGAAGCAAAAAAAGAAGAAAAAAAAACATTTTAAGTTAAACATGCATAAAAAAAATGAAAGCATGAAATTACATAAAAATGGTATGTAAAATGTAAGCAAAAAAAAAAAAAAAAAAATAGCGCGAGTTGGTATAAAAATATGGCGAGATGGTTTCCAAGTCGCCATATGGCGAGTTGGATTTATGGCGAGATGTCCTGACCCCCAGTAAAATACGGCCATCAATAGTCAATCAAGAGCAAATATTTTCCAAGTCCAGTTGGTGCATTTTCCTTGGACGAACCTGACCCATTTACAATACCGATCTGTGTTTGTTCCCATAGAAGCTGCGCACCAAGTTTCATTAAAATCCCTGCAGTTCTTGAGATATCGTGTTAACAAACTTATTCCGATGCTGAATAATTTCCCGGATTTGGTAAATTTTGAAGTCCATTTGGTTGATTTTCCTTGGGCCAACCTAACTCATTTACAATACCGATCATTGTTAGTGCACATAGAAGCTACATACCAAGTTTCATTAAAATCCCTGCGGTTGATCTTGAGATATCGTGTTAACAAACTCATTCGGACGCTGCATAATTTCCCGGATTTGGTAAATTTCAAAGTCCATTTGGTCCATTATCCCTGGGCCAACGTAACCCATTTATAATACCGATCCTTGTTAGTACCAACAGAAGCTATACAAGAAGTTTCATTCAAATCCTTGCAGTTGTTCTTGAAATATTGTGTTAACAATAGTCAACCAAGTTCTGAAATTTTCTGAGTCCATTTTTCCTTAAACGAACCTTGCCCATTTACAATACCGATCTGTGTTTGTTCCCACTGAAGCTACATGCCAAATTTCATTAAAATCCATGCAGCAGTTCTTAAGTTAGCCTGTTAACAAGCTCACAAAATAGTCAATCAAGAGCTGAAATTAAGTTATCGTGTTAACAAGCTCTTGAGGACAGACCGACACGCGGTCGATCGCATATATTCCCCACAGCTTCTACCTGTGGGGAATGGAGTCAGAACATCTCACCATAAATCCAACTCGTCATATGGCGACTTGGTATACCAACTCGCCATATAGCGACTTGGAAACCTACTCGCCATACTTTTAGACCAACTCGCCATACTTTTTGCTTACAGTTTACACACCGTTTTCGTGAGAATGTACTCGATTACTCAAGTCTAATTTCATGCTTTCATTTTTTATGCATGTTGAAGTTAATATTTTTGGGTCTTTTTTTTCTTTTTTTTTTGCTTCAGATTTACACACTATTTTAAGTTTAGCAACAATGGATCGCAATTCCTTTAATTGAAATACATGAAAGTAATTCAGTAAAACCGGGAGAGAAGCAATTACTTGGAAATCCACTTGAGTATAAGTGGGAGATATTGTGATTGTTCTTGAAATGAAATTGCAATTCCACTATAAGCGGAAGAGATTGCAATTATTTTTCAAATGAAATTGCAATGGAGTGCTAGTTGGAGATATTGCAATTATTTTTGAAATGAAAGGGCAATTGAGTGTTAATGGGAGAGATTTCAATTATTTTTAAAGTTAAATTGTAATGGAGTGTTAATAGGGGAGATTGCAAATTGTTCATAGTCATAGTTAACCAATGAGACTAGCAAAATGAAGAGAGAGCTCTGTCACTGGCTAACCCGACAGACCAATCACACTACGACACTGCAATTTTCCTGTATAAAAGGAGTAAATTTTTGGTCTTGAAATCAGTTCAACAAATCTGGATAAATAAATTTTTTTTTCCGTCTATTTCTTTCTTTTTAAAACCCCTTTTCGATAGTAAACAATTTCCTTATACACGGACACTCTAGTTCTTGTATCTTACACACCTTTTTTCGGTTGTAACCAATATATATACAAGGCCGAAAGGGCATTTGAAAACTACGGCGAGCTGGCAAGACCTATGGCGAGTTGGTAAGCATTTCGGAAATTATGGCGACTTGGTTTATGGCGAGTTGGTAAAGGGGAGTTTGGCGAGTTGCCATTATGGCGAATTGTCCTTACTCCGTGGGAAATAAATGAGTGATAATAGCTTCAGCAGAAAGAACGAGCTGACATACCGGTAGTCATGGCTGTGCATCCATCGTCCGGAAAACGTGTCCAGTCCGGGAATGTCCGGAATTAGTGGCACACTGTAATGTCTACCAAAACAACACACAAAACTCCCACTGATTTAGTCTCATCAGCAGCACAGAAGCTGAGGCCAAAACCATATTTAGCTTCAATCAGAATCAAACCTTACACTACCACATGCCAAAAACACAAGTAATTTTCTCGTCGATTATAATGTCTTTTTCTATTTTCCGTTTTTACTCTGTTCTTCACTTCACATCAAAATCAAATCATAAGTCAATATTCAGTACCCGGTATCAATGTACAAACTAAATAATGTATAAGATAATATACAAATAGTACAAAACAACTTCCATACAAGTGCCTTACTGTTTGGAACAACTATGTACTTCACTATGCCAGTTCGCTTTGTGGCATGTTGTGGCCACTTGTGGAATGCTCAAAAAGTATGTTGTTCCTGCACAAGAATTGCCTTACCATTATACATACCCATTGCAGACTATAACGGCATCAAAATCCTTCTCCTCCGTCTGTTGTGTTGTGCTGCTAACCGGCGTGACCTTCACCTTCCATCGCACTTGACCCGACTCCCCTGTGTGCGGCTCAACATTGTCAACAATGTGACTGAACTGAAAAAAAATACAACTCATCTCAACAAACCTTACTGCTGTACGACAAAAGTCGATGAAATCTCGTCGAAGAGACACTCGAAAACCATGCCGAGGTACGATAAGATATTATTCTCTATTTAACACTTTAGTTTGCACACATATCGCACCATAGAACACTTCATGTCGTGCAGCAATTTCTTTTTCTAAGCAATGGCTGGAAGACTAAATGAGGGTTGATTTTCAAACTCGTTAAAGATGACCGAACCCACCGCTTTCACCGAGCTAAAGCAATATGAGCGAATGCTAACTCCCCGTTTACCACTTCAGTTTCGGTTATCAAACAGATAAAGAAGTACAAAATTATTCGGTCACTTTTTGTCCCTAATAGCGGGGTTTCACTGTACCTTAATGTGTTTTCTTATGTTAAAGTGATCGGCATAATCGTCGAGATATTTCCGGACTTGTTCGTGTCCAATGAACGATGGCAGATTCTTGTCAAACGGAAAGTCCGGAAAAGCCATTACTTCTTTCGGTAGATTTGTCCTATCATTAAAGATCACAATGCCTTCAGTTAGGTAAAATGAATCAAAATAATTGTTCAAGTTAAACCTTTAAATTTTAATGACTCACAATCCCCCTCAAAGACCCACAACCCCCCTTTTTAAATATACAGCAACCCCGACATGGCAATATGTAAATTGTTTCTTTGTTCTTGTAGCCCGTTGCGACACACACAGACCTTAAATTACGGTACATGCTGGAGTGAATAGGCAAGCCGTCAGCGTCCACACCGGTTCTCTCCGTGTACACCCAAGTGCCGCCCGCAACGGCTGCCTGCTCGTACGCCACGACGCGGAACTTGCTTGGTAATGCCGCTAGATGGCGCACGGCGCACAAGCCCGCCGCGCCTGCGCCAATTACACACACGTTAATTAAGCGCGACATCTACAGGCTCTACTTCTCCCTAAAAAATAAGTAATATATATATATACAATCGATCACGTTTGATCTGAAGTGCTCGGGACCGAAAAAAGTTCAAACTGAGCGAGCTACAAATTAAGCGAATTGAGGCTAATTCGTACTTTCGGACCTTTCCGATGGAGGGGTCGTTTACATTGCAAAATTTTGTGGGACAAATTATAAAGAAATGACAAGGAAAAACATCATTTTTCTAATTTTTTTCAACATCCACACTTTTAAATCTAATCAGCTCATATGATTTTTATCATAACTATTTTACTTATTAGTATGCCCCTTTGTTTAGCCCAGTTGTGGATATTATCGCACAATTTTTGTAAGTTTTTTCTATCATTTCTTTACACCAATATCCCAAATTAATTCTGTTGAAACGAGAAAACTTTCAACCAAATTCTAAGTACGAATCCGCTTCTCAGACAGCAAGCACATGAAGGGCCAGACTATGAAGGGCCAGTGTATAAAGGACAAGCCCATTAAGGGCCACTGCATGAAGGACAAGTACATGACGGGCCAGCACATGAAGGACAAGCACATAAAAGGCCAGTGTATAAAATAGGGAAATTATTAAAAACGGTTTCGGTCTACCTACGTCAAATGTCTACCATCCCTCTCAATTTCCCGTCCCGTAAAACACTTCAGACACCAAAACAGGTGTAAACACGAAAGCTGCCCAAAATCATACCCTGCGCATTTGGGTATACTTGAATGCCGTATCTGAGGCGTTTTTCTTAACTTGTCATTTTAGCCCTGGCGGCTATACAGACGTATACGAGGGAGAGGAGAACGAATGGTTAAAGTAGATCCACATTTGTGAAATGAAAAAGAACATCTTCCGTCGCTCAAAACAATTTTATTTTGTCAAATATCACAAAATGATGTATATTCAAGTCGATAGGGTTGCAAAACTTGCCGCTGGCTTATTTATTGGAGTTGGAATTTAGCATTTCGTTGTCACCAGTTACGATCTACTCTAGCCACTTCTATCTACTCTCCATCGTACACAGATTACAGACTAGAAACTGGTACGAGTAGGGTATGCTAATTTTGAAGAAAATTGTAGCAACTTTTCGTGCAAAAGAATGTCATTATATCTGGGTCACTACACCTACTAAGCGATGCTGAACAAAAAAGAAACAGCACTGCGATTTGATAATGTTCCACATTCCTTCTTGGTATACTGGCCATGGACTACAATCAATGTTACCAGTAACTTAGATTGAATACGCCTGTGCCTGTAGCACCGCCACCTCCCGAAAACAACAATTATCCCGGAAACGATATTTTTTGCCGAACCTCCCGACAATTGGCACTGGTTCTCGAATGCACAAGCAAGTATTTGTGAAACACACGCAGGCCCAACCGCCCCCACCCAAATTCATAGGGGTATAAAGCGACGACGGACAGACGGACGGACACCCCAAACCTATAGGCCCCAATCCGAAGGGTTGGGGCCTAAAAATAATGAGCCGCTATAAGAAAACTGTAAGTATACTCGTACACATTTGAAGTCAGGTTTATGCTCACATGTAATCCTTATAGCTCTTAGCAGTCATTTTGAAAAGCAAATGGATAGTCTTACAGTTTGCACTTAAGATTTATATTTCGGGATGATAGAATAAAGTGGTGAGTTACACCTCGAAAATCATGCCTGAAAATATACATAGGTCTGGCATTTTCGTAAATCATGACATTTTACTTCGTGCATAACAGAAAACTTGTGTAAAATTCTGTATTTGCTACATACAAAAGCATATCCGGATCGCGTCTAAAACACGAAAGTTATTGCGCAAAAACCATTGAAAAATGGCGAACGATCCCAGATTACTAGTAAATTGACTTTCAAAATGGAATTTTGTTGACTTCTGTCATTTTTTCCATCATTTCTTTGCATCGTTATCCCACCTGAATTCATTCGAAACGCAAAAACTTCTCGGCAAAAGTCTAAGAACGAATTCGCTTATTGTTATTAGTTTATAATATTTGTTTACTGGCTCCGCATGCGTTACATAATAATAACTTACCGCGGCACTACTGTTTTACTCCTTTCGTGTTTATGTTCAACCAGGAAATGTATTTGTGGTCCAAAGTCCGCTGTGTACTTGTAGGCCCAGTGGGTGTGAGTGATAATCTAGGATCATTTCATATTGGGTTTGCAAAAACTTGTAGAAAACTTACATCTTCTTCAGCTATGATACAAAAAAGCAAATCGATACATCCAGTAAACGTATTTGCTTCGAAATCATAAAAATGGGATGAAAAAGCTTACATATATCTATCCTTGTGTTCGTTTTGGAAGATTGAAGAAGTAAACAAACGAAAGTGTAAACAAGCTGCGCAGTGGTTTTGACAGCTTTTTGTTTACGAAAAATTTCAAGCAAAACGAACAGTAAATGAGTGTTTTTATCGCTCATTACGGCACGACCTAGGAAATTTTGATTATCACACTTATTTTACATATTTCAAGGAAATATAGAATTCTATTGATAAATATGGTTTTAACTCAACTTGTATTTCAATTAGACATAAATATCTATATCTCATATGCGTTTTGGCAAATAAGTTATAGAAATGCCTTTGTTTACATTTCCGCCATCTTGTATCTGACTTTCTCTGTAGATTATGTGTATGAATATCCTGTGAATAACTCCACTGTGGCTTCACTTCCGGTAAACACAAGCGACGCCAGCTTGAGTAAGAACTTAATAAATATACGTTTTAACCCGTTGTTCATCCTTCCTGCTTGCTGCCTACACGCCTATTAACACTACCACTCAACTAATCTTCATGGTGTCAGATGTTTTGAGTTTCGAACATGGCAACGGCATTGAGAAAACCTGAGATCCTCAGCTTTGAAGGCAACTGCGCTGAAAACTGGAGAGTGTTCGAAATGGAGTATGACATATACGTTAATGCAGCTCATCCAACCGCAGACGCTAAAACACGTGCCTACATACTACTCAACCTCGCAGGGAAGGACGCAATAGAAAGAGCAAGATCTTTCGTGTACGGTGAAAACGAATCTGCCGAAAATCCAGTGGATCTAAAAGCAAAGTTCAAAGCGCTATGTGAACCGAAGAAAAACATCACCATGCTTCGTCATAAATTCAACACCCGCAATCAGAAGACGAATGAGAATTTCCAGACATTCCTCGTCGATCTACGAAATAAAGCGGATGCATGTGAACTGGGCAACAAGAAAGAAGAATTTATTCGCGATCGAATTGTTGTTGGTATTTCAAGTGACACGGTACGTAAGCTTTTATTAAAAGAAGCTGATCTAACGCTTGATAAAGCAATAGAAATATGCCAACTTCATGAGTTAGCTGAGACTGATAACAAAACTGTTAACCAAGATCCAGATGTTAACTCTATTAAACAAAAGAAGATTCAAAACAAAAGAAAACCCCAGTCAGAACAAGTTAGAAAGAACTGTTTTAATTGTGGTACTACACATCCGGTCAGAAAATGTCCTGCATACGGAACACAATGTTCTCTCTGTGGTAAATATAACCATTTTGCTGTAAAATGCATGTCTTCTGGTCAGAAGCAATCAACTTCGCAATCGCAAAACACCAATCAATCGCAACAAAGATCATACAGAGGCAGAGGACGTAGAAGATTTTCGCAATATGGCCGACGTAGCAATCTCCATGAGATTGATTACACAGATGACACTTATGACGAAGAATCCGAACCGGATATCGCATCTGCACAATTAGAAAATTTTGTGATCGAAACTGTAGACATCAACCAAAACAACGTGAAAGATGAAATCCATGTTACAGCCTACGTGGATAACTCGCCATTTGAGTTAAAAGTGGACTCGGGTGCCAAATGTAATGTGATCTCAAGTGAAACACTCGCATCGTTATCTCTCATTACACACCCTCAGATCAACACCAGAAACAAAGTGAGGTTGGTGACTTACAGTAAGGACACAATCGAAACGGTAGGAACCATTTCGCTTAACTGCAGAATTTTTAACTCCATTGAACCTCTCGTGTTTCAAGTGGTACAACAGAACTCGAAAACAATTCTAGGTTTGAAAGACGCTCTTAAGCTAAATCTCATTTCGTTACATCCTGATGTGCATGAAATTAGTACAACCCCGTGTGAGAAGCTTCAAAATCCCCAAAATATCCCGAGCGATATTTGGAGACACCACAGTGATCTCTTCAGCGAAGAACCTGGATGTCTGCCAATTACATACAAAATGAAGCTAAACCCGGATGTGACCCCTGTCATCAAGCCTCCTCGTAATGTGCCACACGCCATGAAAGATAAAATCAAAGAATCCCTCGACAAAATGGAGAAAAATGGCATCATAGCAAAAGTCACTGAGCCTACCGAATGGGTTTCATCAATGGTAGCAGCAAGAAAAAAGAACACAGATGAATTACGGATCTGCATTGATCCTCGAGACCTCAACAAAGCACTCATGAGACCTCACCACCCTTTGAAGACACTCGACGAAGTAGCATCTTCAATACCTGGTGCAACTGTATTCTCAGTTTTAGATGCCAAAAGTGCTTTTTGGCATATCAAGCTAGATGAGAAATCTAGTTATTACACCACCTTCAACTCCGTGTTTGGTCGCTATAGGTATTTAAGAATGCCATATGGTATTTCATCTGGTTCTGAAGTCTACCAACAATCCATTGAAACGTTGATGGAAGATACACCCTGCAAAGTGATTGTCGACGATATTCTCGTTTACGGTACCAATATGGCTGACCATGATGCCAATTTGAAAATCGTCCTCGAAAGGCTACACAAAATAAACCTCCGCCTAAATGTCAACAAATGTCGATTTCGAATCAGTGAAGTCAAATATGTCGGCAACATATTTACTTCCAAAGGTCTACTTCCGGATCCAAATAAAGTTACAGCCATCAACAACATGGCCGCTCCTGAAGACAAAACAGCACTTCAACGATTTCTCGGAATGACGAACTACCTCACGAGATTCGTAGAAAACTACAGTGACAAAACATCTGTGCTCCGAGAATTACTCCATGACAACGTCGCCTGGCATTGGGAACAAAGACACCAAAATGCCTACGATTCACTCAAAAACTATCTGTGCAGTCCTCCAGTGCTTTCGTACTACGATGTAAAAAAGCCAGTAACTCTCACTTGTGACGCATCCAAATCTGGATTAGGTGCAGCTATCCTACAAGATGATAAGCCGATCGCTTATGCCTCTCGTGCATTAACCGAAAATGAAATCAAATGGGCACAAATAGAAAAAGAAATGGCCAGCATCGTCTTCGCGTGTACAAAATTCCATGACTACATCTATGGCAAAAGTGTGACAGTCGAAACTGACCATAAACCTCTCGAAAGTATTTTCAAAAAGCCGATTTCAAAAGCTCCTGCCCGTCTTCAAAATATGTTACTCAAACTGCAAAAGTACAGTCTCCATATTGTTTTCAGAAAAGGTAGTCAAATGTATCTTGCCGATACCCTCTCACGTGCTTATCTCAAAAATGGACCATCAAAACAAGAACAAACAAAATTCGAAGTAATGGACGTCGACATTCCCATTTCTCCAAAGAAGACAGAAGAATTAATAGCAGCTACAAAGTCAGATGAGACTCTTTCAAAATTAGCTCAACTCATAATTCAAGGTAACTGGCCCACCAAGTTTCAAAGTGCACCTACATGGCTAAAACCCTTCTACCCATTTAGAGATGAGTTATCAATAGACAATGACATCATTATGAGAAGCACCAAAATTGTAGTTCCATCAGCACTACGCACAGAGTACATAACACAACTGCACAAACACCATCTAGGTGCAGATTCAACAACAAGGCTAGCTAGAGATTATTTTTATTGGCCAAAAATGGAAGAAGATGTTCACTTCCATGTCGATCAGTGTTCTGCCTGTAATGCAACAAAAGCGCACAATCAAAAAGAACCAATAAATCAACATCCGGTACCAAATTTACCTTGGCAAATTTTAGCATCTGATTTGTTCGAATGGAACTCCATTGTGTATTTGATTTTAGTTGACTCTTATTCTGGATGGTTTGAGTTCAATACCCTGAAGGACATGACCAGTAAGTCTGTAATTACCCTCCTGAAGCGCCACTTCGCAACCCATGGAACTCCCCAAGTGCTTATAACTGACAATGCTCGTCAATACACCTCGCAAGAATTCCAAGAATTCTCTCAAGTCTGGAATTTCGAGCATGTTACCTCTTCTCCAAGATACCCTCAAGCAAATTTCGCAGAAGAAGCTGTAAAGAGAGCAAAATCGTTGCTCACTCGAGCTGAGAAAGACAATTCCGATGTTTATTATGGATTACTTATGCTCCGAAATACTCCAAGGGATAATCACTTGAAGTCACCAGCTGAACGTTTGTTTTCTAGAAAAACAAACATTCCACTTCCGACAACAACAAACACCCTGAAACCACATCTCATCTCCGGTGTTCCTAATTTGCTCTACAAAAGTCGTTCACAGAAGAAGAAATATTATGATAAAACTGCTAAACCCTTGTCTGTGCTTTCACCCAATCAAACTGTAAGGTTGCAAACTGATAAAGGTTTCGATAAACAAGGTATTGTGACTGGTTTCGCTCAAACACCTCGTTCATACATTGTACAGTCAGGTAATAAGGAGTATAGACGTAACAGACGCCATCTATTGCCAGTTTCTGAAAAGTACAATCCGCCATCCGAAAAGGGCGTATCAAGTGTTCCTCAAAATATTGTGAATTCAAATCCAGTCATTGCTCAAAATAAAAGTACGGAAAAGAGTATGGTAAATGTTCCAAAAAGTGTTAAAATTTCTGAACCTGTAGCAGAAAAAATGATTGTCAACCTCCCTACAATTACCAAAACAGACCAAAATGTTAGGCAAAATGTTATGCGTAGTGGTCGTATCTCAAAACCTAACCCAAAGTACTGTTGATTATTTTCAGAGCGATATTGAAGTGATTAAAAAAAAAAAAAGATAGATCTACATTATGTGCTCATATATGTGCTTAACAATGATATAATGTTAGTACATGTTTCTCATGTATTAATACTTTATATGTGTCTTCGTAGAATTTAGAATTCATGTGTATCTTAGTTGTTAAGTATGTTATTTATTTAATTTATTTTACAGCGAGCGATAAAACCTACAGAAATAACAGTGATCTACTAGTTTATACCGAAAGAACACAAAGACTTTAGAGCCGTGTGCAAAATATAGACTATTTATATGCTGAAATACAATAAATAACAAATAATTTCACATGTATGTTTCAGTGATATATGATGAGAGACAATAGCAGTTCATAAGTTAGTTTACAACAGTCATCAAAGTAAATGGTAATACTTATGTAAATATTTTGATTATAATGTCAACTTCCTGTTTCATAAGTTGCAAAATATTTAATTTCGTTTAAAAGTCGTTTGATATTGCATCTAAGTTGATTTTGTTATCATATGTAAGCAGTGCTTTATTATTGCTAATGTTCTACACGAGTACAGTTCATATACATAAATGCTTTTTTAGTATATTTCAAAATAACTTAAATCGTGATCGATAATTTAAGATTATGTGACACTGTCTTATTTTGTTAAAAGGAGAGATGTAGATTATGTGTATGAATATCCTGTGAATAACTCCACTGTGGCTTCACTTCCGGTAAACACAAGCGACGCCAGCTTGAGTAAGAACTTAATAAATATACGTTTTAACCCGTTGTTCATCCTTCCTGCTTGCTGCCTACACGCCTATTAACACTACCACTCAACTAATCTTCATTCTCCTTAGAAATTTCCTGAGACTAAAACCATCTCTAGATAACGAGAAATTATCCAAAACAACAACTCTCATTCTTCCAAGAGTCTCTTGATTTGAGGAGACGATCAAAAAGAATGTCAAGTCAAGTCAAGTCAGATTTATTCAGTGTCTCACATGGACAATGTGAATATAACAAATAAACATATGTTAAAGCTGTGATTATTAATACCATATTGAGGCGAAAAAGAGATCGAAAGATAAAGAAAAGAAAGAAAAAAGGAGAAAAAGAAAAAAGTCACATCAGCCGAAGACTGAGATATACATATATAACCAGTTATTATCAAGCTTTTTCTGAACACATTTAGTGGGCACTTGTAGGTGTTTAGGCTAAGCTTTAAAATGAACAGTTTTACCCGTACAAATAGCAGAGTACAAGCGGGAGTTAATAAAGTTTCCTATTTCTACTGGACGGATTTTTAACATTGCTGTATTTTACATGAACCATGGTCATAGAGGGGGTTAGCGGTACAATTTCTATATTGATCATACTATCCGCCATTTACTGTGATGTAAAAGGTGAAGGTCACATCATGATGGAAATGATGAAGCTCAAAAGGCACATCATTTCGATCATAACAAACAAAACCGGAAACACGTGCCAAGCACGTTTTTTTGTGATGTAAAGTCCAAAACGAACAGGAAATCTCCATCATTTACATCATTTCCATCCAAAAGTAGAATAAACGAACACAAGGTATATATATATATAAAGTTTTGACTACATGCAACACAGTAGGTCGATATATGTAGCATATTGGTCAAATTTCGAATTTTCGGAAAGCCTTAGATCCACTCTTTTCGTCGGTATTTCCATAAATACCCTATGTTTTAGAGAAACTTACCTTTCTCCTATCCTGCACTGAAAAAACTACGTATATACCAGTTTCATTCCGAAAGTGTCGGATTTTTTCGCTTATATGCACATTTTTCTCAGTTTAAATTCTAGCTTTACCCATATATGTTACAGCGTATTTGTCAAATCAGCGAATGTGTGAACTCGTTGAAATTTTCAGCGAATATATCAAATCGCTGACTCAATCCGCGAATATGTAACCTCGATGAAATTTCAAGAGAATGTGTAAATTCGCTGGACATTTCAGCGAGTTTACACATTCGCTGAAAATTTTAGTGAGATTACACATTCGCTGATTTGACACATATGCTGTAACATATACATGATTCCTATATGTGAATAAGGGCTTCCTAGTCGGAAACAACATTTTCGATTCTCGTTACTTTTTTTGGCCCTCTTTTTATTATTTACTACAACACTTCATTGTAATCACATTTATATATTTATTTCGAAAGTATGGCTTTTACGCAGTCGGCTACTTTATGAAAATCTTACTAACCAACAGGGATAAAGAAATAAGCCATATACTATGTCAACATAGGCGTAGCCATCGGGGGGGGGGGGCGGGGGGCCTGAGCCTCATCACTTTTCAGAGTGAGGGTCCATAGTATCCCTCGCCCCCCCCCCCCATTTTGTGATGATTTTTATTGTATTACATATAATGGAACTTTCTAAACCATAGTGGTTGTGACCCACCGTAGTTCTGCTTTTACTTAAATAAGTGACTGTGTGTCATCGATCGATACTCAACACATGTACTACAAAATAATTGCTGTTTATATTAGGCAGACCGGCACATCAATAATGGCTGTATACTCATTGTTTGCAACGTGATGGTGATACTGGTGTATTACATAGAAAGTTTAGGAGAAGTTTAAGCAGTTGCTTCTGGCATATTACCTATTGTTGGCCTTTAGAATTATACACATATATAAGTAGGAAAAGAAGAAAGAAGGGATTTAACTGAAACGGTGAGTACTTTTCAATCATTTAGTGTGCAAAAGTGCAGTAGCAACAAACTTTGTTGACATGGGTATCTAATTTGTAAAACAATCTAAAAAAACGAGATATCTCTTCTCCTGAAATACATCCTTAGTATATTTAACAATATTAGGCGCTATATGTAGGACATGTAATTTACCCATTTACAATTTTTTACACCACCGGATCAAGGGAGATTGTGACCAGCATTCACTCGTTATCTCACACGGCGCACACCCACCCCCTCTTCGTCCGGATTCCAGCTCCCTACTCTCCACGTGCCCGATTTCACAAAGAATGACCACCCTTTACCCTTCAGCCCAAACCCAACTAAACATAGAAGTCACACTGGATTAACATGCGAAATCAAGAAATGTCTTTCATTTTAATTATATTACAGATGAGCCAGAGTAAACGTATGAACATTTCTGTGTCAGAGGGGAAACCAAGAGGGGGCATTCTCAATTATTTCAAACCTGTTTCATCAAGTAAAACAACCCCTTTACTGGGTACATTATTAGATAGTGAAGTGCATGGTGGTCATACCCCTTCCCCATTCTTAGTTAAGACAGTGTCTTTTAGTTAGTATATAAGCGAAAACCACTAAAGGTTGAAACTTCGTCCCAAACAAAATATACTAAATCGACTCTGAGGAATTAAATGGTGGTACGGAAGTTGATCTTGAGGTCAATGGTCAAGGTCAAACATTAAATGGGTATATTACTACAATTATCAGCTTCGATTCAAAGGTAAAAAGTTTTACTTAATCGACCCCACCGGACTTTAATCGTGGTTTGATGTGAGCTAAATGCGCTTGATCAGTGTCCTTGGACACTCTTGTTATAAGTTCCAGAGTGTCTGTCTGTCCGCCCGTCCGTGCGTTCGGGTTTTAACAGATGGTCTGTACAAGTCATATCTTCATAACTATTGATATCTTTACCTGTACTAATGCTTATTGAGACTATATACATTGTCGATAAACTAGATTTAATATTTTATGTTGTCATATGGTGACTTTCAATGCATATTTTATTATTTTAAAAACAAGATCTCCACTTAAACTGTTGCAAAAGCAGAAGAAAAAGAGTCGAAATTTACTGCTGAGGCACAAGAAAGTAATATTAGGTATATTTCTTTGATAAATAAGCAGTAGTTAGGCTGTCAACATGTTTGATATTTACCTAAATATGGATCTAACCACACAAAAAAACATAACAAAAACTGTCACCTTTATTGTAAGCTCATGTATTTAGCTTAGGCAATGGATATAATAATAATTACAGACTATAAAAAGTTTGCCCTGGTTTTTATTCAATTTTTATCATTGTATTTTTCATGCTATAAGAAAGCTTCATCTTTCAATATATGTAACATATCAATAAAAGTATCCAGTATAGTCAATAAGTTTCTTTTTTATGTAAATAATACCTATTTTAAGCAATTTTTGCATTTGAAGAAGTGCCCAAGCTCCTTGTTTTTCTGAATGCTGTACGAATCTTCACCAACCAAAAGGCGATGTGGTTTTAAAGAAAACCATACTTCAAGTGGGTTTCCTTGGAAGGTCTTTCAAGGTATCGTGGTACGACAAGTTTCCATGGATCACATTATGTGAAACAATAGGAAAGGTGTGCTGTAATGTGTGCCGCTGCATTGGCAAGGGAATTGCCATGAGTAAGCTATGTGACACAGCTTTAACTGATGTCGGTTTCAGTCACTGGAAAAACCAATCGAAAGATTTAAAGGACATGAAAACAGGCAGGGACACAAAGAAGCCATCACGAAATTCGCTAACCGAAGTGAGCCGACTGTTAGTGCTACAATATCCAGTCAGGTATCACAAGATCAAAGAAAACGTAGAGGTCTGTTTCTTAAACAGCTAAGCTCACTACGATTGCTACTCCGCCAAGGTTTGGCCATTCGAGATCATGACGAGCATGAAGAAAACTTGCTCTTCAAAGTGCGTTGCGAAGATGACAAAAACTTGTTGTCGTGGTTACAAACCAACAAATAAACTTCACCAGAAATAAAAAATGAATGTATAGGACTGATGATTAACTCTTTACTAAGATAATTTTTGCTGGATATTCGAGATGCCCAGATATATGCAGTATTGGCAGATGAAACCCGAGACGTAAAGAATAAAGAACAACTCTGCATCTGTTTGCGTTGCGTCAACAGTAATCATGAGGTACATGAGGACTTTATTGGCTTAGTTCAACTGTCTCGTACGGATTCAGAACCGATATATATGGCTATTCGGGACGTGCTTCTTAGATGTGGTGTGCGTTCGGAAAACTGTCGTGGCCAGGGCTATGACGTAGCAGCACCTTTGACACCTTTGACGAGGTTAAAAACACGGCACATGATGATTACGGGGTCATAGCCTAGGTAATTTACAAAAAGCTGCAGGAGTTTGAAGCATATTTTGGATTAAAACTATGTTTTGCGCTGTTTTCAGCTAGTGAACAGCTGTCATATTTACTACAAAATAAAGAGACATTAATAGGAAAAGCTGTAAAACAAGCAGAGATTTTATTGGCGTATTTTACCAGACAGCGCACAGACGCTGCAGTTGACAATCTGTATGATGAGGTCTTAGAATAAAGTGAAAAGTAAACGGAAGCCCCAGTTCTAAAAGGAAAACGGCGTCCTCCCAAGAAAATTGATGATGGAGCAGAGGCTGAATCTCCGGTATCGCCCAAAGACAAATATAGAAAGGTCTGCTTTGAAGCAATTGACATGATAATTGCAGATATTGATAGCCGCTTGGGAAAAAATACCCATGAAGTACCGATGACGATTGAAAGGGAGCTACTGGCTAATCCGGATGCTATTACCTCAATTTACGATTTTTATGGGAGTGATTTGAACTGCGAAAAGCTGAACCGACAATTAGCTATGATCCCGGACATGATTACTGGGGTTAAAAATGCGCAGAGTTCAGGTGATTAAAAACTGTCACAAAGATGTCAACTGTGGTGGAGATAATAAGAAAAAATGCTACGTATGATGGACCATTTTCTGAATGCAGCAAGTTGATAAAACGTTTGATGACAATTCCGGTTTCTTTTTCATCTGCAGAGAGATCTTTCTCTGCTCTACGGAGGCTGAAGGCGTATCTGCGTTCTTCCATGTCACAAAAAAGACTAAACCACGCCATGACCATACGTTGCCATAAAGACAAGACAGACACTTTAAACCTCACAGCTGTCGCACGTGATTTTGTGTCTAAACACGACTCAAGAATTTCTTACTTTGGTGCTTTCGAAGAAGTACAAGTACCGTAATCAAAGTCGCCCCCCCTCTGAGTTGTTAAACGTGACTACGCCCATGTGTTATTGTAGCATTAATTTTCTAAGTATGTAGTAATATAATGTATAAAAATTACAATTATCATTACGAAAGTTTCCCCCCCCCCAGTTGTTAAAACATGGCTACGCCTTTGATTATGTCAAGCTTATTTCCATTTTCTCCGTTAACTTTTATATTGATATTAGTAATAGCTATCATTAATATTACTCCGGAAAACGAGTCTTTTAATAACTGGGTCACCTTTGACGTAAGAGTAAAAAGAACATTGAGCTTTGAAAGGATGTACTGAAAAGCAAAAAATGGCGCGTTTTCCGACTGGGAAAATGTAAACCTTTGAGTATTAGAGTTATGTGCTCAGGTTTTGAGACTTGCTATATTAATCTGGAGCATTGTTCTACAGATCCTGGATTTACTTTAAACATCAACAAAGAGCATCAATAGCATGTTATTGTCAAAGAAGACACGAATTTATCACCTATTTAGCAGACTACAAGTATAATCTAGTACAATGCATTCATGCTCAAGCTGGTAAAGAGAACAAATCAGTGGGGCATCGTGGGGGGGGGGGGGGGGCACTACAGAGTAAGAACAGAGTTATTTGTTAGTAAATAACAAGGTGTTTTTCAAATAACTTATTGCCAGTTTTAACGGCCCATGAGCTATCGTTCGATTAAAATAGTGTGATACTGAGAATGTCTTTTTATCAAGCGTTGACAAAATGTAATTCTGAATTTGAAGTGAGAGGTCTCTATACCCACTAGGTTTTCTGGAACTAGAGTGAAGTATTTGCAGGGGGCTGCTGTTGAGCCATTCGTTTGTATGAACTGCAATTATTCGAAACAAATTTGGATAACGTAGCAACAGGACGATAGTTTCTTTTCCGTTCTTTGTCCAGTAAGGATATCTTTAGGAAGGGCGAGTGAATACTTCTTCCAGCTGATCTGTTGCACCGGCGTTGGTGATGGAATGGATGTAACAAATAAACAACTCATTGGGAACTCACTTGATGCAATTGATGACCTAACAATCTACACTAGGCATTGAAATATCGATTTCATTCCCTGGTGTATGGGCGTCTTCATTAGATGCCTGCTTTGCACTGATATTTTTTTCACACCTTGTCAACGAAATACTCACTGAAGAGCCTCCTCAAGATTTGCATAGTCTTGCAAGAATAGATTTCAAATTTAAAATGATTTTTGGCGACGTTAAGAAGTCTTTCCTTTGTCTACTTAAGCTTCTATTGTGAGTATAGCTTTTGACTAGAACAGTGAATTTTTAACATACAATACATACTCAGGAGGAGAGTTAATAGACATAATGGGGATCTATCTGTTAATTCTGTCTTTACATTCAAAAAGAGATATATCCAGGGTTCAGGAAATTCTGCTGATTGTCTGGGTAAACAACCGAATATTGTTCACTAAACTGCGAACCCCAGGAATAAATAGTACATGTTGTTGTAGTGTGCACTTTTCTAATTTCTTGGACAAGTTACCGAATGTAATATGCAAGCGTTTGGACAATGACGCAAGTTTTTTCGCACTTTCACTGTGCACTAGCAATACTGAAACAAAGTGAAGTGGTTTGCAGCATCTTCCCTTGCATCCCTAAGCCGATCAATGTATACAATGGAACCTAGAATTTGGGAATAAATTTGGTGTACATGGTTTAAGACCTAATCCTCTTTTATCTAAAAAGCCACAATCTGATATGTACATTCGAATTTCAGAGATAACACGCATCAGATTTTTTTATTTACTTCCCACCTCCAATGTTTTTATTTTCATAACAATGAGCAATCTTGTTTCCTGTCAGGGACAAAGGTTGATACAATATTCAAGCATACATTTGAAAAGAACAAAATATTATTTCAAAACAACTTTTGTGATACCGCTTCTTTTTAGATAAAACATACCACTTAAAAATCGGTAACAATGGTGGTACTTTATATTTTTGTTCGTGACCACAACAAAAAGTATAAACTGATTTTATTACGCACTGGACAACTGCGAAGAAATTGGCCCACACGTAAAAGCAATCCTCAGTTTGGTCAACCTACAGTATATAAAATATTTGAAAAAAAAAAAAACGTAACATTTATTCAGTAATAACAACTTATAGTCAAATTACAATTTTAGTCTAGTCTAATTACATTATCGAATAAACACATAAACACAAACAATAACTTACGACCCCGCATAATAACGTTCACCCATTATATTTATACATCACATTATTGTATATCAAGTATATTTCATTTCAGCAACGTTTTCGGAACAAATGGCTGAAACAATATAGCACGAAGTAAAACAAGCATGTTTTCAACACGTTAGAACAACAGCCTCTGCAAAGCACTAACTAGTAAAGCTACGCAAGAGAACAGCATTTCTAAAAAAATACTCACTGAAATGACTAGGGAAGATAAAAACAAGAATGTCCAGGGTCAAACTGCCCAGTTGAGACTTTGATGCGACGAATATACAGTTTAAAATAACGCAATTTATTATAAGAATATTACGCATACCAAAATTTTGATCTTTACCATATTATCAATTTTGAACTGCTTTAAGAAAACCACTTGGTCTCTTCATGACCATACAGGAAAATTTCAATAATGACTGCTGTAGGAATAAAAGGCTTAATTTAAGAAAAACATTATCAACATTATAATTATCCCAAGCCATATTAACCAAATCGGGTAGTTTAAGCGATATCGAAATACGAGTAAGCGAAAGCCAACTAACTTTAGCTTTGGACACGGCTGACAAGGCGGTGTTAACAAGAATGTCCAGGGATATTGTGACCAGTCCAGATCTGGTGAATCAAGTATCAATAGACTTGTATGGTTGCCAAAAAGTAGTAGTCATATTTTAAAACCGGTTATTCAAAATTGAACATTCGTGCAAAATTTTAAAGGAATCCGTTCACAATTCTCGTCGAGGAAGCATTTTGAAAATTGGCTTCTAATTTTTGTGAAATGTTCACATTTAGCCAAATTTTGGAGGACCGTCAAAAAAGCAACTGCTCAAGAGAGAATCGACCACTGAAAATTTATGCAAAATTTGAAGGCAATCCGATCAAAACTGTGGGAGACAAAGCATTTCGAAAACGGCCAAGTAACAAATTATAAATGCCCCGATTTAGCCAATTTTTGGTGGATCGCCAAAAAAGTAGCTTTGCAAAAGAGGACAGGTAAGTGAACATTTACGCAAAATTTGAAGGCAATCCGGACAAAATTGTGGGAAAAAACCTTTGGAAAATTGGCTACAAAAAATTTAAGAAATGCCCCCTGTGCGCCAATTTTTGGTGGATCGCAAAAAAGTAATTTTTAAAGACAGACCCGTCTCAGGAACATTCGCACAAAATCAAAAAGGAATCTGATCCAAACTTTGGGAGTAAAATTTTGAAATTGGCTACCGAAAAATTAAAAAATGCCTCCCATTTTGTCAGTTTTTGGTGGATCGCCAAAAAAATAGTTTTTCAAGGCGACTGGTTAGTGAACATCTATGCACAATTTTAAGGCAATCCGATTAAAATTGTGGAAGAAAAAAACTTTTTAAAGTTGGATACCAAAAAAAAAAAAAAATAATAAAATAAATAAATAAAATAAAAAATGTCCCTATTCGGTCAAATTTTTGTGGATCGCCAAAAAATTTTAAGAGAAGTCTACCAAGTAAACAGTCGTACAAAATATGAAAGGAATCCCATCCAAATTGTGGAAGTAGAAGCATTTTGAAAATTAGCTATTAAAAACTTGCACCCCCTCCCTATTTAGCCAATTTTCTCTTGGTTCGTCAAAAAATTAACTTGTCAAGACAGGACGGCCTAGTGAACATTCATGAAAATTTGAAGATAACCCGATCAAACTTGTTGAAGAAGAAGCATTTTGAAAATTCGCTACCAAAAACTTCATAAATGCTCTCCATTTGGCCAATGTGGCGGATCGCCAAAAATTAATTATTAAACAGAGAAAAATAGGACAATCGTACAAATTTTTTGAAGAAAATCTGATCAAAATTGCGTAAGAAGAAACATTTTAGAAAATGGCAAAAAAAAATCTGAAATACCCCAATTTGGCCAATTTTTGATAGATCACCAAAAGAAAAGTAATTTTTCAAGACAGACCTATCTAGAGGACATTCGCACAAAATTTGAAAGCAATCCAATTAAAATTGTTGGAGAAGAAGCATTTTGAAAACTGACTACCAATAAATTAAAGAATGACCCCCATTTGGCCAAGTAGATTTTCAAGAGACCTACCTAGAGAACATTCGCAGAAAATTTGAAAGCAATCCGCTCAAAACTGAAGGAGAACATGCATTTTAAGTAAAAGTTTACATACCTACATACAGACGACGGATGCCCCTCTATTGATGTGATAAGACCATTCTGGCCTAAAATGGGTACATATTTCCTATATGAGCCTGTCTAGTGAAAATTTTTTCGGGTTAGCACAGTTTCCACTAAATAACGCCAGGTTATCAAACGTTTCATCTCCTAATCTATTTCAATGCAAAATACACTACATTCTACACACCACAATGTAAATGGGGAAACTCAATTAACTGGCGAAGCTGTTCCCCAAGGAGGTGAAAATCTCCTGCACCATCATAACTGCTGCGTAAGATCACGTGTCATGATTCCTACACTTTTTGAGCACCTGTCAAATATCAACAAAAACCTGGATTTCACGAGTGCATCCAACTCTCTAAATCATTCCAATCCAAAGGCAACAAACAACCTTGTCCTATTCTTTCAATTTCATTCTTTTCATTAAGATAAATATATCCCAACAAATTGCTAGTTTTACGAAGTGGGAAACAGTAATATGAAATAGCACAGCGCAATGGTTCACCACTTCCGGTAAACGAATGATGCATTTGGCGTCTAGACAAGTGCAAGTGTATATGTTCGTCTCAGTTTACAAATCTGAACAACCAAAAAAAAAAAACAGTTCCCAATAGTTTACCAGCTTAAATATTTTTTTTTGGCTTAATTATATTCTTTTTGTTTACACGACCAAGAATTGTTATCAAGTTGCAACAAAACTGAAATCTTTTGAAAGTGCACACCTAGTGCTTAAAAGGGTAAAAGATGTAGATTTCCCTGGTACTCCTACGTGAAGTATTACTGACTGGTCAATAATATCTTCACGTTGGCTGACAGTAAGTCCATGTATATGCCTTGTCACACGGCGTTATCTACAGAGATTTCGGTTCCCGTCAACCTTGAAAAAGTATTGACTCTGGAATCCACCAATCAGATTGCTGCATTTTCCCAAGTCAAGAAACAAAGGTGAAAGACAAAGCGTAAAGGACAAGTTCATACATGTTTCAAGCCCATGAAATGTGCGAGCCTGCACGTTGGATCTTGAAAATAGAAACAATGAAATGAATATAAAGAACCATAACAACCCAAAAAAGGTAATACAGAAAGACGACAAAATGTTGCGGAATGTACAAACTAAATCTCCTTGACTGCTCATGCCTCTGGCCTTACCTGCAAATTGTCCCCTAATCACTGTGGTGTGCTTTAATGTATCGAGAAACATTTAGCGATTTTACACACCATAACTTGGTTTTAGGACGGATTGAAGATATGGTGCAAAATAATCAGTTAACAGAAATTCACGAGAATTTCGTGATTTTACGAGATTAATTTTCCAGGCTTGTTGATTTTCCTCGCTTTGCTGATCCCAATATATTTGTCAATGTTGATTTGCCTGCAAAAGAAAAGGTTTTTACGTTTACATACACCACACATAATAACTACAGATACAACTTTACGACGTCTAAGTCTGTCGAAAAAAAAAAGTGTCTGTTCATCATTCGAAGTTTATCTAACTAAAAAATTATTTTTAAAATTAATTGAGCAAATATTATCTAACAAAACACCTTGCCAGCGGCACTGTAAACAATCTATATTCACGAAGATTTTCATAATCACTTAATGACGACACGCTATTCAAAATTTTACTTATTTTGCATGTAAATTTCAAAGTTTTTTTTTTCTTGGGGACGTAAATGTTCACGGTCAAAATATGAAAGAAAAATGTGATTAAGATTTGCTCTTTGGAAACACAACGGCCCACACCAACAAAAGTGAAACGCTACGTATGTATATGCGTACGCTACATACGCCAAACTATACAAAAGGCGCTCATGTTATATAATTTACCAAATTGTTGTACATTGGTAAAATGATAAGTAGAACCAAAAAGCAGCTGGACATATGTCACGTAGCTCTTTCAGTCCGAAATATATGTCATGTAAAACAACAGCGAAAAAAAAACAGTTATCGCAATCGAAATTTTATAGAATTAACGAAATCCCGAAAGAACAAGTCATCAGCGAAACTGATTAATGTCCACCGCCACAAAAACGCTCGATGGACAGGAAATTTTATAATGACTAAGTCCCCCGCAGGCGTGCAATTCAACGATTTTAAAAGTTAAACGGAACAAAAAAAAAAACATTCTAAGAAATGTTTGATTTGTTTAACTATATTCATGTAGGCTTGAGTGTGTTAACAAACTCATTCCAGTATGTAAGGGTTGTGAAAATTTCTGAAGTTCAGCTGGGCCAATGTCCTTGGGCCGACAGGGCTCATTTACAATACCGACCTTTGTTGGTTCCAATACTTCCTATATGTAAAAGATTTCAACAATCGATCAAGAAATATAAGCTTGAGTGTGTTGACAAATTCATTCAAATGAATAAGGATTGGGAAAAATTTATGAAGTTCAGCTGGGTCAATGTCCTCGAACCGACATGGCTCATTTACAATACCCATCCTTGTTCGTTCCAGTACTACCCATATATAGAATATCTTAACAAGTGGTCGAAAAATGTAGGCTTGAGTATGTTAACAAAAAAGGTGTCGACAGACGGACAGACAGACCCGAAAACTCTAATTCCCCCTGGCGGGTGTCTAATTAAAGGCTAATTTTACTGGGTTTTCCCAGCTTGATCACAAGTCAAGAGGTGCAGTATTCATGTTCTCTTTCCTGGGGGCCTGGGCCTTCATAAAGAGCAAACTGAATCCGAGTCCCAACAATAGAAAGTCGTAAAACTTCCCAATTCCAAACCATTGGAATAAATAAGTGAAATATAACTCTTCATTTTATTGGCATTAAGCCATTAACACAGACAATATCTAAGCGTTAACAAGGTGGGGGGAGGGGAGGGGGGAGGGGGGAAGGCAGTCATCCACGAACATTGTGCTATATCTACTCTTCCTAAATGGTACAGTAGGCTCACAAACTATGCGACGAATCACAGGTGACTTTACAAACGAAATTCAACAATCTCCCCCAAGACCAGTTCATGACACGGCCAGTTTTCTTTCTTTTTTTTTTTAAACTAACTCTATACTTATTGCACCAGTATTCGAGTTATGCTGACTGTACCAGCGTCGAGTTATACTGATTGTAGTATTATACGAGCTATACTGACTGTACTACTATCCGAGTTATGTGATAATAGTTTTCTACCACGACTGCAATTTTCGCACAAGCCTTCTGAAAGGCTTGATATAATTTGTCACAAGTTTTATTATGCGTTTTGACCCGATGCAATATCACGAATATACACTTGAATAGATACTGTATATACAGGCGACTAACTTTGTTAAAGATTGCAAAACTAAATGCATGACTATAGAATTCATTTCTTTCTGCTGTTGTTGTAAAGTTTGTTATGATAAAATGGTTGCCAAATTAAAATATAAGGTGTTAAGTTATAAAGAGTTTTTTTTAAACATATTGTTAAAATACGCAATAAAGGAAATAAAATAACCTATTGAGTCAACAAAAATTGATTATTTTACAACGAATCACTGTCGAATTTGGTTTAAAAAAATCAGAAACGAATCGCACCGAAAAGCTAGTAGCACTTAGCACATTTATTTCATATGACACGCTATAGCGGCGTCTCTCGCTACAGTGAGTCAAGAAAGGGAACCGATTACAGAAACGAAAGTAGCTTCGAGTTTCGGAATCAGTTTCGGAATCTGAAATATACAGGATTTAGTCACTATTTGGTCTTTCACACACACACACACACAAAGCTATGACTGGCGGGAACAATAACGGTACGCCCCTCAATTGTCCAACTGTAATTTTTTCACCTGAGATTTGCTTTTATATGGGCTTTGAATGAATATACTTAAAATAACTGATTACATTAGTTAAGCTGGGGAATGTGTGAAAGCACCGGATCAAATTGAATCTTTTAGCACGTTTTTCTGTGTGTAAAAACCCATCCTATTGCAACGGTACCTCCATATATTGTCAGGACATTAGTAGCTTCCATAAACAAGTACAAAAATCTTTGAAGTTTTGAAACAGCCCCGGACCAATGTTTGAAACAAGACACGCCTTTTGGCCCATTATAAGCAGTTTCATCAAAATAACTTCGAAAAAAGTTTCAATTGGTTTCTTTCGGATCTTTTGGCTCAATTCAAACCCTTGAGATCAAGTTTTTTTCTGTTGCAACATGATCGGCAACATTCTTTATTTCCATCCCAAACAAATCTACAATTCCCTGTTTACAGAGAGGTAACACGGGGAGTTTGACTTACTTTGCGGCTGAGTGATTTTAGCAGCCAGCCAAATGAACGGATCAACCAATGACTGCCTATTGACCACCGACACCTCCCATAATCTCACTGAAAACAAATCATATTCCATTTTAATTTCATTTTTGAATTTAACCCCGTAAGTTTTAAAAACAGTACAGCAACAAAGTCTGTACGATCATGAAATCGGTCAGATAACAGCAACAACAACAACAACAACAATTTAATAAGAAGAATTTAACATCAACTTTTCAGAAATTGTTCATTTTTACCTTTTTCTTTTTGAGCCCATTTGTTTGCAGTATGAAAATCGACCTGCCGTTGATCTTTCAAATCACATTTATTTCCTAATGATATAATAAGAGCCTACAACAGATCACAAAACTCACTGCTAGCCTCGTACAAAACCCACTGCTAGCCTCGTACAAAACCCACTGCTAGCCTCGTACAAAACCCACTGCTAGCCTCATACATGAATCATCAACAACTTTTCAATACAACTTCCCCTGTATGGGCTGATATAGTTCAGCTTTTACTGGCTTTTTCTCGAATTAGATGACGTCATCACTTTTTCAGCCATAAAACTACCCTTGAAGCAATATATTAATTTTCTCAGTCTTTTAGAACTTCTTGTTACGTACAAAATACAACGACTTCATTTATGCCTTCTTGACTGCAGGGGAAAATTTCACTTGTGAAAATACAAATCGTTTTCAGTAACCAATTTTACAGAAATCGAATCGTTTACTACGTCGCCATAACATAACAATGATGGTTGAAGAAAAATAAAAATATGCGAAGTAGCATGACGCGTCCGAGCACTCAGTCACCTCTTTTTTATCCTTATGTTTGTCGATGTCTTTCTTGAGCTTATCCATGCACTCAAATGAGGCACGGTTCGTAACATCGTAGACCAGGACAAAACCCTACAATGTATGAAGCAAACTTTTCACTGTATACACGATATTTCCTTTCTTCTATTCTTTTTTTTTTCTCTCTTTCATTGTGATATCATATAAACTGAAGACTTAATTTTAAGGGCTCACTGGAGGAAATAATTTCCTTTCAAACTTTAATTACTGAACGGGAAAGAAATATGGACTTGGGTATAAAACCACGATACACAAGCCAAACACATTATGAAACTGACAGAAAAGAAAAACTTTTGAGAACGGAAATTCTCAAGCAACTGGATATACTGGATTACGTAAAAAAATCAACAAAAAATAAATAAATAAAAATAAATAAATGTGATAAACGGCATGACTCACATCGGCTAAACTGAGATACTGTTTTGGCAGTTCGGGTTTACTGGGATCCTAAAACATACAGGCAGAAAACGTATTTTTTATCAATTAAAAGTGAAACAGTGATAGACATTTCAGCTACTTTATATACCACCTAAAAGTACGATGTTTTTGAATGCCAATACTGCACACAATTACACGAAGGACCCTATTTTACTAATACACAAAGGTGTTGTTTTAAACATCTTTACACCTTCTACAAGTTTAGCTGTCTTGGTTTTAGGGTTTGATGTATTAAGGTCAATAATATACTTACCAGACCAGCTGTATCAAAGAAATGGACACACTCTTTTAAGCTTTTATGTTGATCAATAAGTAAGTTGGCCACGTAAATGTCCTCTATTGTAGAGAAGGTAGGCTGCGGAAAAGAAAAATTTACAGATATTTACATTAAATCATCATTGTTTGTAGTTTAAAATACCAGGTAAACAAAAGCAGCACGTGATTTTATCGACAGTACGAAGAGCAGTAATCGCATTTCAAATTGACAAATCATACACAATAATTAATCAACGGATGACTGTCACAAACGTTACTACCAATATGGATATTAAATGTGTAAGATTTTTCTATGGATTAAGAGAAAAAATTAAATAATGCCTAACGGGTGTGTAAATTCTAATTTTCCATTTTTCCTTAGCCCATAAAGTCACAAATGCATTCTTTTTTCCAGCCAGAACGTCTGGCAGTTTACAGTGACTCAGTAAATTACTCGCAGCAAGTTCACTTCTTGGTCCAAGTTTTACCGATATCAATCTAAAGTGATTGTATGTTTTTATTGTTATCAAAATCTGTATTGCTTAGTGATTAGTTATGGAGCACATTTTTTGTGTTCTTCAAAATAATACCCTTTCACATTTTTACATGTTTGGAAAATTCAGTTATATTGTGAAATAAATTTCTGCAGACACCCTAAGCATTGTTACTTACCGAGTTCACAGTGTGGTTGTTATAAATGAGTTGTTCTAATATAGCAGTTTTGCCAGTGGCTGCCTGACCACACACGACCACTTTGCATAGCTTCCCCATCAGTGATTTCTAATCCTACATTCTAACACAATCTGAAAAGAATCCCAGCTTTTAGGACCTTATTTTAAGGCATGAGAGGAGTGGAATGGGAGCGGGGGAGACAATGGATGTCCGAATCAGCTACGTATTATTTTCTTTTTCTACCTCAATGTATTTACATATACACTATTTGTTTGGCCGATATTTTTCGGGAAAACTGGTGACCAACAGTACTTTCTGTACACACAATGACTTTTTAATCACATGACAAAACAACACGAGCGTGTGGATTGATCAAGAACTACTCCAGTGGCGTTTGAATTTATTCCATCCTACCTCCAAGAGGCGGCCTCCTACTGAGGGATCGGCTTACCGCCCAGCCGTAAAAGCGAAGACATAACAAAAGTGATGCAGAAACTGACCAATTTTGACCAAATTTAGATTTGGTAGAAGGTGTTATGGGCAACATTGCATTTTTATACGTTTTTCTTAAAGCTATCCGCTTATTATGCCAGTTTTTTGCCGAACGGACAAAAAATACTACAGCTCCACTGAATATTTACCTGGGAACCGGGAAGGGAGGGAAGGAAGGAAAGAAGAAAAGAAAGAAAAAAGAAAATGCAAACCGCAGCTTCTAATGGGGGGGGGGGGGGGGCAGAACTATAAATACTGCCTGGAAAACCGATAAAGGGAGGCAATGAAAAAATTAGCCTTGTGCAAAGCTTGAACCCTCGACCTTGTGATTATTAGTCCAATGCCTTCACACTTGACATAAGGAGGGAAGTGGTCAGACGACTGGCGAAGAAGCATAATGTACCAACACATTGTGATTTCTGGAATTTGACTGTTTAGGTCAATATTTTGGCCAGTTTTGGTCAAACAAAATAGAGGTCGATGCCATATTAGTGGAACAATGGAAGGCTTCGTAGCTCTGACAGAGAGATATACGATGTTATACAAGTCAGAGCTGACTCGGAGCTAACAAGTTGGGTGTTAAAGGGGCTAAATAATCTCTTATGTTGAAAAAAAAATAGAATTTTTATGTTTTCCCTTTCCAATGTCTTTATAATTAACCAAAAAAATGCAGTCAAAACGACACCTCCATGGAAACGATCCGAAAGTACGATAACTGACTTGCTGACTTGTATAAGCCAAATCACACTTTGGGCGTTTACAATAAAAATACTCAAAAATTCTGAGTTTCGAATAAAAATAACCGGGTATAAAATGAAAGAAATGATAGAGAGATTTCGCCTAGGATCATTCGCCACTTTTCAATGGTTTTTGCACAATAACTTTAGTGTTGTAGACGCGATCCGGATATGCTTTTGTATGTAGCAAATACAAGATTTACACAGGTTTTCTTTTATGCGCGAAGTAAAATGTCATGATTTACGAAAATGCCAGGCCGATGTTTATTTTCGAGGTGCAACTCTTCACTTTATTCTATCATCCCGAACTGCAAACTGTAAGACTATCAATTTGCTTTAGAAAATTACTGCTAAGAGCTATAAGGATTACATGTGAGCATAAATCGGACTTCAAATGTGTATAATAACAGTTTTCTTATAGCAGCTAAGTATTTTGCATTCGAGAACCAGTGGCAGTTGTTGGGAGGTTCGGCAAAAAATATCGTTCCGGGATAATTGTTGTTTTCGGGGAGTGGCGATGCTACAGGTGGATTCAATCTAGGTTACTGGAATGTATAAGCTGTTTTTTGCGATATTTCTTCTATATTTGTCTATCATTTCTTTAATTTTTTACCCGGTTCCCTCGCAGTCGAAATTCAAACTTCTTAGGCATTTTATTCGAAACACCAAACGTGTGATTTGGATTATGGCTTACGCGTAACTCTGAGTTGGTGATGGGCGTTTCCGACAACAAAGCGGGCGATAATGGGGATTATCAACAAAGTTGCAGCTTTTACAGAAAACAGAACAAGCATTGGGTTGTTATAATAACTTCTAACAAAATCAATTACCGAATGCTTCCGCCCCAAATAAGGAAGAGGCTAGTTGTATATTTGAAATGCGACTTTAGGACGTCCAATGGAAAATATTAAAACAAAAATTGTAGTTTAAGTTATTATGAAGGTAACATTTTCATATTTAGCAGTTTCTCTTTATACATTTATTCACTTTTAAAAGATAAAAACCAACGCTAATATCGAGAATATATTCAGCATATCTTAACTCCAACTTGATTAATGACAATTAAAGGAGACCTATGACCTACTTGAACTCTGCGCACAGCAACAGCTTTGCATCCTTAGTACATACTTCGAAGCTAAACAACGCCACAAGGTTTCGTATAGACATCCAAGGTCTGGCCATTGGCATCAACTCGACCATCTAGTAACCAGGCAACGCGACTTACTGTCAAAGTTTTGTGGGTTCTTTCAATCCTTAATTCAATATCCGCCAAGATTTATTTACAATTGATAACGCTGTTTTGATTCTGCGTTAACCGAAGAGCCGAAGAGAGAGAGAGAGTGTAAACAAATTACGAGTATTTATACAAGAGGACAAGATACTGGAAAATTTTAGAACATATGTGAACATACTTGAACAATGGCGTTAATATGGGAGTTATCTAGAACCAATTTCATCATTAAAGTGAAGATTCTAGAAGTGTAGAATATACTAGTGTCTTTGAGAAATAGCCAAACATTTATAGACTGTTCTATTACACTTACATACGGTGACACATGCTCGCACCTAACACAGTGCTGACTGCGACACTTACCATTCTCTTGTTCTACTTACGGCCAAGGTCATTGCCAAGAAACTACAGTTCGCCAAACACACTAGTCTTGCTCGCATCAACACCCTTAACACTAGGTGTAGATTATGTGCATGAATATCCTGTGAATAACTCCACTGTGGCTTCACTTCCGGTGTAAACACAAGCGACGCCAGCTTGAGTAAGAACTTAATAAAATATACGTTTAAACCCGTTGTTCATCCTTCCTGCTTGCTGCCTACACACCTATTAACACTACCACTCAACTAATCTTTATGGTGTCAGATGTTTTGAGTTTCGAACATGGCAACGGCATTGAGAAAACCTGAGATCCTCAGCTTTGAAGGCAACTGCGCTGAAAACTGGAGAGTGTTCGAATTGGAGTATGACATATACGTTAATGCAGCTCATCCAACCGCAGACGCTAAAACACGTGCCTACATACTACTCAACCTCGCAGGGAAGGACGCAATAGAAAGAGCAAGATCTTTCGTGTACGGTGAAAACGAATCTGCCGAAAATCCAGTGGATCTAAAAGCAAAGTTCAAAGCGCTATGTGAACCGAAGAAAAACATCACCATGCTTCGTCATAAATTCAACACCCGCAATCAGAAGACGAATGAGAATTTCCAGACATTCCTCGTCGATCTACGAAATAAAGCGGATGCATGTGAACTGGGCAACAAGAAAGAAGAATTTATTCGCGATCGAATTGTTGTTGGTATTTCAAGTGACACGGTACGTAAGCTTTTATTAAAAGAAGCTGATCTAACGCTTGATAAAGCAATAGAAATATGCCAACTTCATGAGTTAGCTGAGACTGATAACAAAACTGTTAACCAGGATCCAGATGTTAACTCTATTAAACAAAAGAAGATTCAAAACAAAAGAAAACCCCAGTCAGAACAAGTTAGAAAGAACTGTTTTAATTGTGGTACTACACATCCGATCAGAAAATGTCCTGCATACGGAACACAATGTTCTCTCTGTGGTAAATATAACCATTTTGCTGTAAAATGCATGTCTTCTGGTCAGAAGCAATCAACTTCGCAATCGCAAAACACCAATCAATCGCAACAAAGATCATACAGAGGCAGAGGACGTAGAAGATTTTCGCAATATGGCCGACGTAGCAATCTCCATGAGATTGATTACACAGATGACACTTATGACGAAGAATCCGAACCGGATATCGCATCTGCACAATTAGAAAATTTTGTGATCGAAACTGTAGACATCAACCAAAACAACGTGAAAGATGAAATCCATGTTACAGCCTACGTGGATAACTCGCCATTTGAGTTAAAAGTGGACTCGGGTGCCAAATGTAATGTGATCTCAAGTGAAACACTCGCATCGTTATCTCTCATTACACACCCTCAGATCAACACCAGAAACAAAGTGAGGTTGGTGACTTACAGTAAGGACACAATCGAAACGGTAGGAACCATTTCGCTTAACTGCAGAATTTTTAACTCCATTGAACCTCTCGTGTTTCAAGTGGTACAACAGAACTCGAAAACAATTCTAGGTTTGAAAGACGCTCTTAAGCTAAATCTCATTTCGTTACATCCTGATGTGCATGAAATTAGTACAACCCCGTGTGAGAAGCTTCAAAATCCCCAAAATATCCCGAGCGATATTTGGAGACACCACAGTGATCTCTTCAGCGAAGAACCTGGATGTCTGCCAATTACATACAAAATGAAGCTAAACCCGGATGTGACCCCTGTCATCAAGCCTCCTCGTAATGTGCCACACGCCATGAAAGATAAAATCAAAGAATCCCTCGACAAAATGGAGAAAAATGGCATCATAGCAAAAGTCACTGAGCCTACCGAATGGGTTTCATCAATGGTAGCAGCAAGAAAAAAGAACACAGATGAATTACGGATCTGCATTGATCCTCGAGATTCAACAAAGCACTCATGAGACCTCACCACCCTTTGAAGACACTCGACGAAGTAGCATCTTCAATACCTGGTGCAACTGTATTCTCAGTTTTAGATGCCAAGAGTGCTTTTTGGCATATCAAGCTAGATGAGAAATCTAGTTATTACACCACCTTCAACTCCGTGTTTGGTCGCTATAGGTATTTAAGAATGCCATATGGTATTTCATCTGGTTCTGAAGTCTACCAACAATCCATTGAAACGTTGATGGAAGATACACCCTGCAAAGTGATTGTCGACGATATTCTCGTTTACGGTACCAATATGGCTGACCATGATGCCAATTTGAAAATCGTCCTCGAAAGGCTACACAAAATAAACCTCCGCCTAAATGTCAACAAATGTCGATTTCGAATCAGTGAAGTCAAATATGTCGGCAACATATTTACTTCCAAAGGTCTACTTCCGGATCCAAATAAAGTTACAGCCATCAACAACATGGCCGCTCCTGAAGACAAAACAGCACTTCAACGATTTCTCGGAATGACGAACTACCTCACGAGATTCGTAGAAAACTACAGTGACAAAACATCTGTGCTCCGAGAATTACTCCATGACAACGTCGCCTGGCATTGGGAACAAAGACACCAAAATGCCTACGATTCACTCAAAAACTATCTGTGCAGTCCTCCAGTGCTTTCGTACTACGATGTAAAAAAGCCAGTAACTCTCACTTGTGACGCATCCAAATCTGGATTAGGTGCAGCTATCCTACAAGATGATAAGCCGATCGCTTATGCCTCTCGTGCATTAACCGAAAATGAAATCAAATGGGCACAAATAGAAAAAGAAATGGCCAGCATCGTCTTCGCGTGTACAAAATTCCATGACTACATCTATGGGAAAAGTGTGACAGTTGAAACTGACCATAAACCTCTCGAAAGTATTTTCAAAAAGCCGATTTCAAAAGCTCCTGCCCGTCTTCAAAATATGTTACTCAAACTGCAAAAGTACAGTCTCCATATTGTTTTCAGAAAAGGTAGTCAAATGTATCTTGCCGATACCCTCTCCCGTGCTTATCTCAAAAATGGACCATCAAAACAAGAACAAACAAAATTCGAAGTAATGGACGTCGACATTCCCATTTCTCCAAAGAAGACAGAAGAATTAATAGCAGCTACAAAGTCAGATGAGACTCTTTCAAAATTAGCTCAACTCATAATTCAAGGTAACTGGCCTACCAAGTTTCAAAGTGCACCTACATGGCTAAAACCCTTCTACCCATTTAGAGATGAGTTATCAATAGACAATGACATCATTATGAGAAGCACCAAAATTGTAGTTCCATCAGCACTACGCACAGAGTACATAACACAACTGCACAAAAACCATTTAGGTGCAGATTCAACAACAAGGCTAGCTAGAGATTATTTTTATTGGCCAAAAATGGAAGAAGATGTTCACTTCCATGTCGATCAGTGTTCTGCCTGTAATGCAACAAAAGCGCACAATCAAAAAGAACCAATAAATCAACATCCGGTACCAAATTTACCTTGGCAAATTTTAGCATCTGATTTGTTCGAATGGAACTCCATTGTGTATTTGATTTTAGTTGACTCTTATTCTGGATGATTTGAGTTCAATACCCTGAAGGACATGACCAGTAAGTCTGTAATTACCCTCCTGAAGCGCCACTTCGCAACCCATGGAACTCCCCAAGTGCTTATAACTGACAATGCTCGTCAATACACCTCGCAAGAATTCCAAGAATTCTCTCAAGTTTGGAATTTCGAGCATGTTACCTCTTCTCCAAGATACCCTCAAGCAAATTTCGCAGAAGAAGCTGTAAAGAGAGCAAAATCGTTGCTCACTCGAGCTGAGAAAGACAATTCCGATGTTTATTATGGATTACTTATGCTCCGAAATACTCCAAGGGATAATCACTTGAAGTCACCAGCTGAACGTTTGTTTTCTAGAAAAACAAACATTCCACTTCCGACAACAACAAACACCCTGAAACCACATCTCATCTCCGGTGTTCCTAATTTACTCTACAAAAGTCGTTCACAGAAGAAGAAATATTATGATAAAACTGCTAAACCCTTGTCTGTGCTTTCACCCAATCAAACTGTAAGGTTGCAAACTGATAAAGGTTTCGATAAACAAGGTATTGTGACTGGTTTCGCTCAAACACCTCGTTCATACATTGTACAGTCAGGTAATAAAGAGTATAGACGTAACAGACGCCATCTATTGCCAGTTTCTGAAAAGTACAATCCGCCATCTAAAAAGGGCGTATCAAGTGTTCCTCAAAATATTGTGAATTCAAATCCAGTCATTGCTCAAAATAAAAGTACAGAAAAGAGTATGGTAAATGTTCCAAAAAGTGTTAAAATTTCTGAACCTGTAGCAGAAAAAATGATTGTCAACCTCCCTACAATTACCAAAACAGACCAAAATGTTAGGCAAAATGTTATGCGTAGTGGTCGTATCTCAAAACCTAACCCAAAGTACTGTTGATTATTTTCAGAGCGATATTGAAGTGATTAAAAGATTAAAAAAAAAAAAGATAGATCTACATTATGTGCTCATATATGTGCTTAACAATGATATAATGTTAGTACATGTTTCTCATGTATTGATACTTTATATGTGTCTTCGTAGAATTTAGAATTCATGTGTATCTTAGTTGTTAAGTATATTATTTATTTAATTTATTTTACAGCGAGCGATAAAACCTACAGAAATAACAGTGATCTACTAGTTTATACCGAAAGAACACAAAGACTTTAGAGCCGTGTGCAAAATATAGACTATTTATATGCTGAAATACAATAAATAACAAATAATTTCACATGTATGTTTCAGTGATATATGATGAGAGACAATAGCAGTTCATAAGTTAGTTTACAACAGTCATCAAAGTAAATGGTAATACTTATGTAAATATTTTGATTATAATGTCAACTTCCTGTTTCATAAGTTGCAAAATATTTAATTTCGTTTAAAAGTCGTTTTATATTGCATCTAAGTTGATTTCGTTATCATACGTAAGCAGTGCTTTATTATTGCTAATGTTCTACACGAGTACAGTTCATATACATAAATGCCTTTATAGTATATTTCAAAATAACTTAAATCGTGATCGATAATTTAAGATTATGTGACACTGTCTTATTTTGTTAAAAGGAGAGATGTAGATTATGTGCATGAATATCCTGTGAATAACTCCACTGTGGCTTCACTTCCGGTGTAAACACAAGCGACGCCAGCTTGAGTAAGAACTTAATAAAATATACGTTTAAACCCGTTGTTCATCCTTCCTGCTTGCTGCCTACACACCTATTAACACTACCACTCAACTAATCTTTACTAGGGATGAAAGTAAATGCCGCCAGTTTAAGGAGGAACTTCATTTAAAGGTGAAATCCCCCATAGTGAGGATTACAGCTTTGATGATGCATGATCGACACTCAAATCAGCCATACATGGAACTGCTATAAATTGTTTTGGCAAGAGTATCAACCGAAGTAAGGATTGGTTCGCTACCTACGCTAACAAAAAAACTCCAGTAAAAATGAGGCCTATCTTACACATCATAAAACCCATCGCCGGAAACGCTTGACAGCCTAAAACGTGCCAAAAGCGATGTTCAGCAGAAAGCCAGGTACTTTACCAATCTCTTTTAGCTCAATCTCTGTAACAATCTCGATAGCAGACATGGGCAACATATGCGCGATGTATGACGACACAAAACAAGCACTGGGTCCGTGAGTCAAAAAGACTGCCCCTGTTAAAACCAAGTCTGGGGAAATAATCACAGACAAAGGCAAACAGATTGACAGATCGGTCGAACACTATTGCGAGTTGTACTCAGGAGTGTCAGAAGTAAGTGACGACGCCGTCAACTCGTTACCGCAGTCCTGATGGACTTTGACGCAGAGCCCAACCTAGCTAAACTTGGTAAAGCCCTCGAAGCATTGTCTGGTGGAAAGACCCCAGAAAAGGGTGGTATTTCAGCAGAAATCCTGAAATGTGGTAAACAGTCCCTCCTTCCCAAGCTTCACGCATTACTTTTACCCTCTTGGAAACAAGGCTTGGTCCCGTAAGATGTGAAGGATGCAACTATTACAACTTTTTACAAAAACAAAGGAGACCGGGGCCACTGCAAACACTATCGAGGTATCTCACTATTCAGCGTTACTAAAAATTGATTGCGCACGTCGTTCTCACGAGAATACAAACGCTTGGAGAACAAATATATCCCGAATCTAAATGCGGCTTTACAGCCAAAAGGTCAACAGTTGAAATGATATTCTCCCTACGGCAACTGCAGGAGAAGTGCAGAGAGCAACAGAAACCTCTATATATCGCCTTCTTCTATCTGACCAAGGCCTTCGATCAGGACTATACAAGATCTTGGCTAGAATAGGTTGCCCACCCAGAGCTTTGGGTCTATTTTGTGCTTTTCACCACGGTATACACAGTTCACTCCACTTTGCGTTCCACTCTGTCGAGGAAGGTATCCATGTATACAGGAGATCAGACGGCAAATTGGAAAGTGCTTGTAGATTTTGGGCGAAGACTAAGCGCAGACTCGTCATGATACAGGAACTCCTTTTTGCGGACGATGCAGCTGTAGTAGCACACAGCGAACAGAAACTGCAGCAACTGATGGACCGCCTCGCCATTGCTTGTGACAAGTTGGGTCTAACAATCAGCGTGAATAAAACGGTTATCATGCCACAAGGTGCCCAACAGGCTCCTGTAATTACCCCAAACAACGCTCCCCTACAAGCTGTGCACAATTTCTGCTACCTTGGGACAACCGTCACAGACTCAGTTTCGAAGGATACTCCACATAACCCGGCAGGACCAAACGCGGTCATACTACAGAAGGCCGAACTCCCAAGTGTGTCTGTATTGCTGAAACAGAGACGACTACGCTGGCTTGGCCAAGTTCGCCGTATGGATGACGGCTGTATCCCTAAGGATCTACTTTATGGTGAAATAACTGATGCCATAAGGCCAAAAGGACGTCCAAAACCCAGGTTTAAAGACGCCTGCAAACGTGACATGAAGGCATTTGGGATCCCATGGGAGAGCAGGGAGGCCCATGCAGACACCAGGTCCACGTGGAAACGCGACATTAGTGAGGGCTTGAGGCTTCATGATGACAAGTGGATGAGCAAACTTAATGCCCGCAGACTTAAGAAGAAACCCAAACAGACTTAAACAGATAACCACCGTCTCTGGCAGACGGATGGATGCCACATATATGGTATAAAATAACTGTCTGTATTAATTGCTGTACGAAGACTAAAACCGGCGCTCCATCAATCAGGATTATGACGTTATTATGTCTCCCCGACGGCGTATAAAGTCTCCACGTCAAAAATGCAGATATTTTGAACGAACTCTTGTGTGAACAATATTTCAATAACGGAAAGTCATATTAAATTCAAATCTGATATGAATATTCCGTTGATCAGTCGGACGGCTTGTTCAGTTTCGACGTATGTAGGGAAATTAAGACAGGTGTATGAGGTTGTTACGTTAAAATGCTGCATGCAAGATTTATCAGCCGCTGAGTATCAGAAAGAGTTGAAAGTTGGTGGGTTTTTTACTTGCTCGGTTCGAAGATTTTAATAAATTTAGTCATGAGTACAACGGACCAGTGCGGTGTATGACGTCATCACGTAAAATACGCATATAATTTGAACAAGATCTTGTGTGCAAAATATCTTTTAGGAAAAGTCGTATCGACATACAGTTTTATATCGGTATTATTTGGTTAAGTCAAACGATTGTTTCAACTTTTGAAATTAAGCAAAAGCATCATTACATAAAAATTTCTCTGTTGTTAAGCAAAATATCTCGATAGCGGAAAGTCGGATAGACCTCAAACTTGGTGTAGTAATTCCTCGAATAAGTCGTACGGTTCTGATTAAGCATTAAACTTGAATGGAAAATTAGGAAAGGTGTATGACGTCAACATCCTCTTTCTCTCCCCGCCTCTACATTGTGTCAGCTCCTGTGTCAACTAAGTTTAGTTGTTAAATACGCTGAGGATTTCAGCGTTTTCCAGAAGTTTCTCTAGTATTCCTGCATACTTTAAAATACTTAAAAACAGCAACACCTTTACCATCGGTTCAATGCTATTTCTTGTTGCCTTAAATTGAGCTGTTTTAGAATTTCTCATCTACGGCTATTACCCAACATGCCACCCAGTCAGAGGTCAGTGTCAGTTGGAATGGATGATGAAGTCGTTCTCTGCGCGGTCATTGAATGCTATTGTCGTATTTTTAGAAATCAGCAGGTCCAGCTATTGTTTTCCTATCGCCGCATACTTGTATTGTATTCCAGACTTGGTATTGTTTGCAGTACCTGAAAGCATTTTGTCGCTTTTTAGACCGGTCGTCTGATATCTTAGGCGCAGTTATGAAGAATGCCTTACTAGTGTTTTTGATCAAGGGGAATGTACGAAGACAAGGTAGTTTATCATGGCTATATCTACGCTTAGGGTACAGCCCCATTACCTTGGGTAAAAGGGATAGGGTTGCGTTTACAGTTGTACCTTTTTTAGATCGCTGGGAGGGGGTGAGGGATGGCGAATGACGGTTAGTAAAAATATCCAGATCATCTTCAAGACCTGGATAAAAAGATGTAAAATAACACGTGTTTGTCGTAACCCCTTCTACACTAGGATAAAAAGATGTACGGTAAAACCTCCCTGTCTTGACTAACTTCAGGATCCGGATAAAAATTAACGTACAGTAAAGCTGCTGTAGTGACCAACAACACAAACCTGGATAAAAAGGACCAACTGTAAAACCCATTTTAGCGACCACCTTCCAGACTTGGATAAAAAAATACGTGCATTAATAGTGACCATCATTTGTTTATTTTTGAATTTTTGACTATGAATTATGATTATGTCTGCAGAAATAAATACTTTTTAGCAATAAGAAAGGAAGCAAAATGGTTTTAGAGGAATTGTGGGTTTAATCAGGGAGACATTTGTTTTTGCTTACAAAAACAAGAAACTAAATAGGTGTGAATTAGCCTGTATTCGTATGTTTTATGTGCACTGCCCCTTCTAGTTATTTATGTGAGCATTCAGGAAGTGTATAAATAACTATGTAAGCGATGAGATATAAGTGCTCAAGGTCTTGCTATGTAGTTAATTAGTCGTGACTTTGTTTTGACCTCGCTCATCGATATCCAGATCGATATCCAGTGAGTGCAGTACATAGCTAATGGACGGAAAAGAGGGATGCGTCGAGTCACAACAGTAGTAGCTGGACAAATATTCCATCATCAATGATGTGACGGATGGATTAAGGTTAACTTTACGGTCCGTCGCCAAGGAAATTAAAATTTATGCATATTTCATAGTTTTTTGCCACATAAACCCACTCTCAGAAGACATACACCCAGATCAGTGATTGAGGGTATAAAAAATCGAATATAATTTGCTGAGAGATATGAGTTTAGCAGTGGCAATGCAGCACAGAAGAGCTGATTGCAAATAACTTTGCGCAACTGCAGAAGCTAAGTAAAAACCTGCGGCATTGGCCATTCATTGAATAAGCATTTCCGTGATCAGTTTCTTTATGGGGTTAAAAGTGGGCATACTCTTCAGAATTTATTCGGAAAAGAACAGACGCAAAGGACACTTGCATTGGAAATTGCCACCAAATACAAGATATAGAAGAGAAGTTCGCCACTATTTCGAAGAAAGGAGCACCCCCCGCTATTAACACCATTGCCCAATTATGTTGCAAAGAACTCGCTGTTAAGCCAAACTACGCCCAGTTTTGTTTGTTTTGTTTGTAATGCAAATATGGTGGGAAAAGGAATTTTATCGCCCGCGAAATATCTCAGATTGGGCAGCTCCCATCAATATTGATAAAAAACAGTCACTCTGTGTGCATGAAGATTTTACTCTGGACTGAATATTTATTTATATCCAACTGATGACAGCAAAATCAGTCTGTTAAAACAGCTTTTTACATGTGTTTTTGTGAAGATTTTAAGATTCTAGACACCGTCTTGTAAAAGTACATTACATCCAACCAACCATCGTAGAGACATTTATGGCTGTTTCTGGCCTTTCTAAAACAAAATGTTTATGATAATTACCGACGTGCCTATTACAAAGAAAATTGCTGGTGGAGAGACAATCGCAGTTTCACAAGAACTGTTCAGCTGTTGTGACTTTTGTGACAATTGCAACACGTAGTACCACAATGACACATTTATAAGAATGCGTTAGCTTACACCGAAAAACTCACAAGTTTTACAAAGCGTCTATGAATGGCTGACATAAAAGAGAAGTTGGATGTCTGAAGCCAAGCTAACAAAATGACAAAAGTTTTTATTACCATGCACGAAACCGTATCAAAATACCAAGTTCATGTACCGTGAACACAAGACGAGCATCGTCTCAGTGAAGCCAACCACACAGTTTACCGAAATGAAAATTCAACAGACAAGATAAACCTGGACCCAAACGCGGAAGTAACCGTCAAATATTATCGCCAAAGCTGTGATCAAAGACACGGTTTTGACTCGACTATGGGAAGCTTGGCCTCGAGTGTGAAGTGCTGACGTTGTTCTTGCCAAATTTGCACGTTCCAGCACCCGCATGATAACCACCAGAGCAACAATGACAACAATGAGGCACAGGCGAAGTCCCATTATTTCGTCGGAGAGTGACGCATTCAGGAACAAATAGTCTTGAAACCGATTGCAATTTGCATTTCCCCATTTGTGATGAAAGATCATCCTGCTGTTTACTAGTTTATTTTCTATCCCCAATGTGGACTGCAATAAACAATTACAACAAATTTGAACACATTGCCACAAAATTGATGCCAAAATACCGATAATTAACAGATAAATCGAGTCAGTATTTAATCTAAATTACACATGAAATATTTCTGACATAAAAATATTTCATTTATTATAATTAATTATAATCAAGTTCTTACCATTTGTGGTGGACTTAAACTTCAGGTTAAACCTACATCTATCCAGTATGACTAACTTTAACAGACTGACCAAACATGTGGAGAAATAACAACGAATGGGGTAGGATATGGTTGCTTAAAGAGAACACGTGTCCTAAACCAATCACAAGGGATCACTTGATTGTAACACTTGTCTTAAATTTAGTGGCCATATAAAAGTGAAATGTACTATCTCAAAAAAACTAACACCAAGTCCGCTACATAAGGATATGCACCTATGTCCAATAAAGGGTTTGTAATTGGTGTATTATTAAACTATACATGTGCCTTATGGTAACAGATGCAGTACATTTACAACCTATTGTAAAACATATGTCACCAGTTAAATTCTCTATACTCTAAATGCAAAAGCTATTAGATATAAATACCAATGACTAGTGATCATTTGGAATTTTTGCTGGTAGTGTAAGTACAACCTTTGCTATTATTAATTTTCTCTTCAGTATCTTCCGGGTTTTAACCAATCTCTCATATCTTCTGTCTACGAATTTCTATATTATATTTTTATATCGAAGCACTCAGGCTGCAGTTCTACAAAATTCAAAATGCAAATGTCTCAATAAAACGTTGAGTGAGTATAGAACATTAATTAAACCTTTGACCTGTGTAATTTACATTTACATGCATAGGACATATATTAAATGTAAAGGCGGTATTGAAACACATTTATAAGGAAAGCTAGTGCCTATCTTTTTAGACCAGCCAACTTACCATATGACGACCGTATGGAAACACTTGATAAATGTATTGTTGATTATACATGTGAGACCATATGTTTAAAGCCATATCCATATATAGTGTAACACTTATAAGCAATATATGGCTCTGAATGGTGACCATGTAGTGAACATATTACAGTCTTTTGTAATCTGTGACCAATATATTGTGAATATATAGATGTAATAGGTTTAACGTAATTGTTTATAAAATCATTACAATAAATTCTTATTTATGCAGCCATGTGCTACCCGTATAGTCAAAATCGACCATTTAAAACATATTTTCAAATATGTTGTCAACTGTCCACAGATTTTTCCATATGGTGATCACTTGGTAAATTATTTGCTAATGAATCCTAATATAGATATGTGGAATTTTCACAATGAAAACAGGTGTTGATTAACAAGTTTGAACATCATTATTGCATGGTCGAATTTGACTAGATGGTTGCCATATGGTCACCACATGGTTAACTTATGTTTGCAAAATAGCAAAATTTGCGGCTACCACATGGTAAAGAGATGGTTTGACCAGGTAGTTAACAACAAACTGATAAAAGATTAAATGTCTTATATGGTTAGCATTTGATCACCTTGTGGTGCCATATCGTTAACATATGTTATCCCGTATATTTCTTAGCTTTGAACTTATGTTCAAAGTTTTCCCAGACGCAAATTTACCGTATGGTTATCATAGATTGAATACAGGTATACTGTAACTACCAAGGGTTTCCGAAATAAAGTAAAGGGTTTCTATTTTGAAACTTAGCAATTTTAGGCGCCCACTTCGAAACCAAACAGAAGCTCCGGGTTTACTATCAGGAAACAGTTCTCTAATAAGAGCCCAAGGGTTTCTCTTTTTTATGGGGGTGAGGGGCATTTTCAAAACTCTGGTAACTTTATAGTAAAAACAAGTAAATTTGAAACCACTCTTCTACTAAATCGCTCCATGCATCGGATATCGCCCGAAAATAAAAAAAAAACACAAACAAAAACAAGAACAACAACCACAAATCTGTGGAACACACAATGTCACTGAAATTGTACAATCTAAACTCAATACATGTATGCGATCCCTTATTTTTAAGCGCTAGACGTTAAGTGTTGAAGCTTTAGCGCTAGAAGAGAGTGGAATTCCTCTTTTGTCTGCTCGATTCTCACTTGTTTAACTTCTTCCATTCACAGGTCAGGGAATAATGTCTTGTTAGAGATTCTCCATAAAGAACGCACGTAACGGAGGGGGGGGAGGTCTGAGCCAATGCGTACATTAATGTATAAGTGAAAGGCTGACGTACGTTATGGATAACCCCTTAACTTATTCCGTGAAAGGAGAAAATTGGTTGTAACCACTCTTTTGCAATTGGTTCGTTCCTTTTTGAAAAATATCAATAGCCTTTCATTTATAAGAATATACCCACACAGTGCTTTAGGACTCTGTTAGGCACATTCAATTATGCCTCTTATTTTATTCATTTAACGATGAAAACAACTCATTATTCTACATTAGCGTACGCATTGGTTCAGACCCTCTGGTGAATAGGTACTTTATGGATGATCCCTTACTATTGTTTTACTTCATGTCCAAGACTTGGCCCAACGTGATTTATAGAGCAGGTAGAAAACACAATAATAAGCAAAAGAAAAGAAATAAAACAGGAGTAAAGATTGCGCACTGGGGTGAAGATATTAGCGTCCGTGGATATCTAAACTATGACAATACTAGCATAATTTAACATTTATTACATCATTTGATGTTTGCTTACTTTTTATTAATTTAGAACTTTTATTTGAAAAATAAATTTGATGCTCTTAATTAAACTGACTTGATGTCGCCGTACTCATGAATAAATTCAGTTATAAATTATTTATTGCATTTAATACAACAACTTGAGATATCTAATTACATCTATCTATAATTATATCTATAGGAAAAAGAACGTGATGGAGGCTCTTGCGTTACACTCGTTTAATCCAAACGCCTCAAAGGAAGACGAATTGCCGTTCGTTGCAGGGAGTATTCTGAAGATACTGAATATGACTGATGATCGTAACTGGTACAAATCAGAGCAGAATGGCAGAGAAGGATTCGTCCCTAAAAATTACATTCAAATGAAGCCCCATCCCTGGTACTATGGGAAGATAAGGAAAGTGGAGGCAGAACAATTCCTGTTATCTCAACAGGATGGAGGATTTATTATAAGAGACAGTGAAAGCACTGCTGGAGACTTTTCTCTGAGCGTGAAATTTGGTGAAAGTGTGCAGCATTTTAAAATCCTTAGGGATGGTGCTGGCAAGTATTTTCTATGGGTCGTGAAATTCAACTCACTGAATCAGCTTGTAGACTATCACCGCGCGGCTTCGGTTTCGAGATCGCAGACAATTTACCTGAAGGATGTAGATGAGACGAAACTAAGCAGAGCGCTCTTTGATTTTGTGGCAGCGGAAGAAAACGAGCTGTCATTCAGTCGCGGTGACGTCATAGCACTGACCAGCGATCCAGAATCAGAGGAATGGTGGCAGGGGGAAATAAGACGTGATGGAAAAGTATTCACTGGTATGTTTCCAAAAAACTATGTCCAGCGTATTCACACAAATTAGACTGTCATCTCACGTCCTAGATAAGATAGATGGTATATAAAGAACGTTTTTAATAACTTTGTTATGTTCTTTTCTATTTAAGAATAATTGTTGAAGTATAGTTTTTAATTTCTGGTTAATAGTTTGCTATAGAGAAGAGGACTGTTTTTATGTGAATTACAACTGAGATGTGGTTTGTTTGTTAGCACCATTTCTACTATCTAATCTATGTGAGGATTATTATCGAGATGTGGTTTGTTTGTTAGTACCCTTTATAATATCTAATCTATGTATGGGTTTCAGTAAAACACCAGCAATAAAACCAACAAATTTATTGATAATAAAATTTTCATGGGTTTCATGACGAGATAACAGAAAACTAAAATACTCAAGAACGTCCAGGGACATTACCAGGCGCCAACGCAGTAAAACTAGGTAAATTTGCTTCATCGCCCCAGCTGTATGATAATGATAACTAGATAGACAAGTGCCCCCGGACATCAGTGCAAGAAAACATTCATTTCATTAGCTGCGATGATTTTATGAAGCACACACTACAAGTTCGTTACAACGTCATCGGTTGTATTGATATACCCCCCACAACGCAGCAGTGTTACTGTCCTGCCTAAAGCTGTCCGTGTTTAAAAATATCTGGCCAAATAAACATGAAAATTTGAGATTGTGACAATTTTGGTTTCCGGTTTCAAACGTATGCCGGGCAAAACATGAATTTATCAACAATTACACTTATTGAAACACTAATTTAAGAACCTAAACTGACACCAAAGAATTTTTAAGGATCTTTAAATAACAGGTATATTAAATACCCTGCTTTCTTTGGTTTAATAGGTTTGCCCGGCCGATTTAATTAAAGCAGAACGAATTGCTAACTCAAGTTCGTTAAAAATTGGTATTTGGAGACATTGACTGATTTGAGTACTCCCACGTCAGTTTGCTATTTTGAGTTAAATTCTTTAAATACTCGACTTAAACTCTCACGCAAGACAGAAATTTACACCCAGAACCGATCTAGATCTAAAGTGTTGCATAAAATAACGTAAACTCAAATGTGAGAGTGCTATGAACCAAACTCAAATTTCAAATCTAAGTTTTCTAATTAAACTTAAATTATATGCATACTGCAGATGGTATTGAACTTAACATTCAGTTTACTCTCATATTTAGGTACAATATTGAACTCGAATATTAAGTTAAATTTTATGTACATGGCAACGGGCCCATTTAGGCGAAACTTTGGTTAAAAGGGCAGATTTTCTCAAACCCCGTCATGTCGCTAAAATGAGGTCAAGCCATATGCGCACCCCATTAACCACACAACCCGAACCCGGGCCCTAAAAAATGTACAGGTATGTATTTTAAGCACTGTTTAAATGAACACGGGACCATTTTTTATTCTTCCATTGTAAACCATAAAAATACGGTTTATAAGCATAATTTTTATTTTTTTGTAAGCTTTATTAAGTTTATCAACTACTTTTGAACAGGAATCGTACATTACAATTGCAATCAATAACAGTAATAATAACAATACATTTGAAAGCGATCGGATCAGAACTGTGGGAGGAGTAGTATTTTGTAAAACATTTTACAGATGCACAAACACGGATAAGATGACTTACAACAAGTGATCTGCCCTGACTAATATAACGACAAAATTGATTTGAATTAATTAAAATGCCAAGTCTGCATAAGCAATTACACCATGAAACAAGAAACGGAGTGAAGATAGCTGTATCAAACCTTTTTTCAGTCAGACTCCTCAGACTGTCGTAATTCCATTGGATGAGCCAGGAATCCCACAAAATTTCCAGATGCTTGAAATACATTGAACTGTTTTGATATATTTTATGTCTTTCTTAACACCTTCGTTTTCTTATCGCCTTTTAGTCCAGTTTTACTGATTGATCGATGTGGAGATTTAATTCGCTTGGAATCGCAGTTTCTTCTCGTAGTATCTATTCTCCATCTCCCTGCGGTTCGTTCTTACTGATTCCAGTTTTACCTGGAGTAAGGAAACTTGTTTTTGTTTGCTATGCTGGTCTATCATGTTGTCCTTTTCCACCAACTTGTTTTCAAACTCATCCCTTGTTCCATCGGCTTTAGATGCGCTTGGACAAGGTTAAACCCTCAATTTACATCACCAATTACTTCTCCATTTTCGTCACCAGTTCTGTTACCAGTTACTTCTCGATTTACGTCACCAGTTACGTCCCCATTTGAGTTGCCATTTATATTTGACCGGGGTTTCCCTGTATAAACATATTTTACAAACCTGTGTTAAAACTAGTGTAATAATAGTCAAACTATTCACTGACAATTGGCATGTCTGCATATCACGGCAGAAACATCAGAGTTGTCGTTGCTTTTGAAAGTTATATAAATATTGGTATTTACACCTTGGACTTTGCCTCAAAGATTTCTTGTTAACAAAAAAATCATTGTTTCTCTCTTTTTCCCTATTCATAAATTTGTTTTATATTTTTGTTTTGTTTTCGTCGACCTTTTTCCCAGCTGGCGCCCCGAAAGAGCTGAGGCTGCAAAATAAATGATCATCATTTAAGACAAACCGTTATTATTGCGACATCACACAAAACCCTTCTAGTAATTTATCTCTGTGGCTCTGTAGAACAAAATCGAACATAGGATGCAGTAGAGAATTAAAGATTTTTTTGCAAAAGGAGGGACCAGGGCTTCCAAAATGGGAGGTGAGACGGGGGGTTGGAGTTGAAAATACAGGGCACGGACCTCCTTCCCAGAACCGAAAAAAGCGACCACAGGGGGAGGAGGTGTAAAACAAACTGGCCGTCCACCCACTTAAAGGTTTCCCACTGGGCTCAGCTAAATCCGCCAGTGGGATGAAATCAGTTTTTACATGCATGACAAAGACAAGGGCAAAATATGTAACAAAAATGATTCCTCTGTGATGTGTTATGCTACAACAGTTTAGCTGAAAAGTTTTGAGACCGTTATTTACAAAGATAAACAAAATACAAAACAGTTATAAGGTCTTATCTTAACGACTGCGGCAGCGATTACACAGAAAAGTACTCTCAAATGAAACCGCATTTTACTATTCTACTGCACGCGCTAATCAGTTTCTCGACACAAAATTAAACATTAATTCACTTCAACAAAACAGTATCCTTATCAGAATGATTTGTTTATATTTTTACCTATATATTTACCATGGACTTTGGACTATAGGCTGATTATAGGCTAAGATTACTAAAATTACTTAAATTATAGTCTAATTACAGGTTAACATTTTTACGATTACTTAGACTATGGGGTTGATTACTGGCTAACATTACTACGATTACTTAGATTATAGGCTGATTACAGGCCAACTTTACTTCGATTACTCAGACTATAGTCTAATTACAGGCTAATATTTCTACGATTACTTACACTATGGGCTGATTACAGGCTAACATTACTACGATTACTTAGACCACAATCTAATTGCAGGCCAACAATACTACGATTACTAAGACAATAGAATAATTACAGGTCAACATTCCTACGATTACTTAGACTATAGTCTGATTGCTCGGTGGCCGAGTGGTTAAAGTCGGGGTCTTGGTGGTTCGGTGGCCGAGTAATTAATGGCGCTTGCCAGGCATGCAGTTGTTCTTTAGCCCAGTTCGAAACCCGCTCGTGGTCAGGAATCATGACAAATTGCAAAAGCTCCAGGGATGTTGGTGTGCTTATATAGTCCTCTAATATCAAGTTAGAGTTGCATTATTGTTAGGCGTATGTGCCAGTAGATAGGGATTTCAGAGACACTATATGGCCACGTCGAAATTATAATAATCCTGAGTTTTAAAAAAAGTAATCCGTAATTATATACATGTATGCGCACATTGTAAACCGGTTTGAGCAGGTTGTCTGAAAAATTGGTACATAAAAACTCACTATTATTATTGCAGGCCAACATTCCCACGATTACTTAGACTATAGGCTGATTAGAGACAATCGTTGCTATACTATAGGGTGATTATAGTCTAACATTACTACGATTACTAAGGCCATAATCTAATTGCAGGCTAATAGCATTACTACAATTACTTAGACTATTATTATTGCAGGCCAACATTCCCACGATTACTTAGACTATAGGCTGATTTGAGACAATCGTTGCTATACTATAGGGTGATTATAGTCTAACATTACTACGATTACTAAGACCATAATCTAATTGCAGGCTAATAGCATTACTACAATTACTTAGACTATAGTCTGATTACAGGCTAGCATTAATATGATTGCTTATACTATGGGCTGATTACAGGCCAAAATTCCTGCAATTACTTAGACTATAGGCTAATTACAGTAATCCATTATGATCGCTGGATAAGTTTAACATTCAGATTTTGCTCTTAAACTTCAAGCTTTTATTACTGCAGGCTATTGTCTGAGATTCAGAACGATAATGTAATGCCTTAAATAAATAGATAGTTGTACAAAAATATTAATGACGCCATGTAGAATAAATGCATTCCAGCTGTTATAAAATATTTGCACTGCATATGTTACGGGGAATATATAAATTCTTTGCAAAATTACAAAATATAAATTCTAATTAAATTTCCTGAGCTGACAGGTTATTAAAATAATACACTAGTCTATAACAATCTTTGAAACTGAGAACACACATAACCCAGACCTACATACTAACATACATGATTGAATTCTAACATATATAACTGAAGTTAATATCTATTTAAAAAATCTCTCGAGTTTTCCAGCTCAATTTCACGGAAACTGAAAGATTCTAGGAAACTTCTAGGATATCTACAGGATCCTTAAAGGTTATATTGTGTAAAAATAATTTTTAATTTCATTCTAGACCGTGATTTATACCATATTTTAAGTTAAAATAGAAGAGATTAATGAGCCAAGAATATAAAAAAGATTAGATGTTTAATAATTTAGGATATTAATCTTTTAACTGTGTAAGAAATATTTCATTCAATAACACAAGCCCCTTATAAAGCCTGTAGTAGCTGTGGATCTAAAATACATTTCCTTCTGCTGGATTACAGCTTTAATGTATGGGAGGCAGACAATTCTCTTTTGAACCATGAAGGAGGATAGTCTCAAATTTATGGTCTGGATTAACAAAAGGAAAGGGGCAATAAGTAGTGGGAAAATACGGGTTTGAGCACGCGCGTGCTCAAACCCGTATTTTCAGGTGTTTTGAAACCCGTACGGGTTTGAGCACAGGTGTGTTGAAACCCGTACGGGTTTGAGCACACCTTCTGTAGCATGGGGGGCTGACTGCACGGATTGCTACATGGAAGTAGTATAAAAGCATGAGTGAAACATGTCAACTAGTCAACTAGTAATACATTGTGTGACGAGAAAAGACTTCACAATGTCAGCATTACTTCTTGACAGATGTATGACTATGGACGACGTCTTCAAAGTGAATTATACTAACTATGTGTTTTCAAAGCTTCCTACTTTTGAATGGGATTGGATGCAGCAAGTGAAGAATTTACATCTGCATTGGGAAGCTGTCGGAAAGACTATTCCAAGTGATTTCATCGACTCGTTTCTACGTGACTGTGAAGATCTACATATACTATCAACTTATAACATTGATTTAACATTTATCATATCAACTTATGACATTGATTCAGCATTTATCAACGCGAATACAATTTGGGCAGTTGAGCTCATGTTAGTTGTAGCTGCAAGAATCATTTTACTTTATGATGATGATGTTCCATTGACGACGAATGTATCAGACCTTGTTCGATTCAACCATGGACGAGTTGAAGTGAATTCAAACGTTTGCAAGAAGTTTGAAAAGCTTGACTCAGCAACCAGTTGGGTATAAAAGGGAGTGAACTCAGCAGAGTGAAGTCATTTCTCAGCAGACAGTTGGAGGGAGTGGAGAACAAGACAAGCAACGCAGCGCAGGTATGAGCACAGTTTCCGGAAGTGAATGTAAATTATTTCGTTAAAGCAGTGAGAGACGAAATGACGCATCATTTCGTCATCACATCATTTCGTCACAGCATATAAAAGGGGTAACATAATACATTCATGAAGAGTAAAAAAAAAAAAACGTGGAAGAAGACAGAGCTATGGAAAAAATATTTAAGGATTGGTACGCTACATGGATGTTTTCACGCATTCGAGTAGAAAATCCAGCACTATGGTGGGAAGACATTAACAAAAATGGTCAAGTGCACATGTTATAGTTTCTTCATATATTCTTTTCAATGGATTTAAGGATGAATGTGAAGAATTGAATCTTCCTTACCAACGGTTTAATATACAGGAAGCTATGCAAAAAACAGAACATGAATGGCTGCCTGAAGTAAAAGAACTCGTTAGAAAGTGGTTCATAGCCTATTGGGGTGAGGAATCAAATATGATTGGTTAAAAATTCTGTAACGTCTTCAAGCAACTCTGATTGGTTAAAAAATTCAATAACGTCTTCAAGCAACTCATAATATAATTGGTTAACGCTTTTATGACGTCATATGGTATATGACATATAAAAGGAATGAACTCTAGTATTACTCAACAGTCACAACCATGAACGCAACCATGAACACATCATTTGAAATCAGTCATAACTTACAAGTCTGTGTAGAAGAAGGAGCATATGGAAGCTTTGCACGTCTTTTACGTTCGTCAAGATGGATTGTTCTCTCAACTCTTATGTGGGATAAAATAAGAGTCAATAGTTACCACATGCGAGATGAAGGATATGAACTCAAACTTTCTGACGATAAACATATTACAGTCATTAAGTTTGCTGAAAAGAGATATGTCAGTTTTCACTGGATTCGAGAAGTGAACAGTAAAGTGTACAACAACTACATCAACCTAAATGATGAGGAATGGAATACATTTTTAGATATTATACCAAAAGTTGCAGAGCTGTTGAAAGGAAAATGTCATGAAACATTGAAAATACAGCCTTTTCATCAACGTATGAAAGAAAGCGAGCTGAAGAAAGAGGATCTGAGAGAAGTGAGAAATTGTAACAAACACGCGTACAACCAACTTGCTTACATTTGTGAGTACTGTGGTGGATCTGAGTTCTTTGGAGACAAGTGTCATTGTCATAAATACAACTGTAAAGACTGTGAACCAGACAATTTCTGTAAGGTGTGTGGTGAACTTAAGGTAGAACCACATGGAATCGTATCGCATAATGGAATTTGAATTTAAAAAACGTTATGCTCATTGGATGTACATTAGTTTACAGCGAGAAAAGTCTTTTGTTTTAACACCTCATTTTTCTTTGAATGAAAAACTTGATTCTGTGTTTATATACTTTAATACATACTGGAAAAAAGCACGGCTTAACTTACCGATTCATCAAGTGTTGGTGGAATTTACACAAAAGTGTAACAGCCTTGGTGTACCACATGAACAATTTATGTTAGGACTAGCATTACAAAAGGCTGATTATGATTGGCTACCAGACATTCGTTTTTTAGTAGCAGAAATGTGTTTAGTTACGCATGCGCCAGTGGACACTTCTACACAATATAAGGGTACAACACAGTCACTCCTCATCATTTTAAAACGAACCGCTGAGGAGTGAACGTCAACATGAATTCAGGAGAAATAAAAGTTAGTGAGGAACCAGCTACTAGACAAGAAAGTGTAAACAATATACTACAACACTTAAAACAATCAGTTCTTATCCCAACTGCACAAGGTGTGAAAGTGAGTGGTGAACCAGCCTTCACGCAAGAAAGTGCTACACCACAACAACAAAACTTAAAAGTTCTCATCCCAATTGGGAATGGAAAAGGTGTGAAAGTGTGTCGATACAAGCAAAAACTCTATGTAAATATCCGCGACTATATTACCACAAAAGATGGACGTACTTATGCTAGCAAACGAGGTATACTGCTTACACCAGCTGAGTGGAAGCAACTACGGAAGAGTAGTAGGGAAATAGACAGTCTAATAAAAGAACATTTAAAGTAATATGCTTGTTATAGAAACATGAGTTATAGAAAGTGTAATAAAAGAACTTTCAAAGTAAAATGGTTGTTATAGAAACAGTTATACATATAAACATGAGTTATAGTTAAGCTGTAGTTAAGCATAGATATAATGTTTTTAATGCTATTGTAAAATAAATGGTTTTATTGTTACTGAATGTGTTTTTATACCATGGCTAAATGGAAAGATTATTTAAATCAAATTTATTTTGATCCAAGTCATCCTGGTGCTTTTGCTGGGCCTTATAAATTATATCAACTTCTGAAGCAAACAGGAAAAGCAACTTCATATAATAACGTTAAAAAATGGATTCGTGATCAAGACGCCTTTACACTCTTACAACCCGTCAAGTACAAATTTAAACGACAGCGTATTATAACACAAGGTATAGATGACTTATGGGATACAGATTTAGCTGACGTTACCAATCTTTCTCCACACAACGAAAGCATTCGTTTTCTGCTAGTCGTCATTGATGTTTTTTCTAAATATTTGTGGATTGAACCATTACCAAATAAAAAACATGACTCTGTGGTACAAGCCTTTAAAACCATTTTCCAGAAAACAGACAGACGACCTAAGTTGTTACGGTCAGATAAAGGGACAGAATTCACCAACCGGTGGGTGAAAGAATTTCTGAAAAAACAAGGTATTCATGTCTACACAACTAAAAATGAAACCAAAGCGAATTATGCTGAACGTGTCATACGTACCGTAAAAGGTTTGATGTACCGTTATTTTCTTCAAAATCAAACATACAAGTACACTGACATCTTACAACAACTTGTAGCTAATTACAACAATAGACCTCATACCTCACTACATGGCTTATCACCTGCTGGTGTAAATAAAACAAACGAAGCCAAAGTATGGAAACGTATGTACATGGACACTATTAAATTTTCTAAAAAAGTTAAACCATATAAATTTAAAATAAAAGCTCAAGTACGTATTTCTCATATGAAATATGTATTTCAACGTGACTATCAACAGAAGTGGACTGAAGAAGTCTTTATCATTACGCATCGGTGTCGAAAACAGGGTATTAACTTGTACAGACTTAAAGACTTTATGGATGAGCCTATAGATGGTCATTTTTATGAAGAAGAATTACAATCCGTTTCAAAAGACGCTGATTCATTATTTAAAGTGGAAAAAGTTTTAAAAACACGTAAAAGAAAAGGACAAACAGAACACTTTGTGAAGTGGATGGGCTGGCCGAAAAAATTCAACAGTTGGACAAAAGACCAAGACATACAGTGGTTTTAACATGCAATTCAAACACCCGTTTACATGTTTATGTTCTGGACCCACTGGAAGTGGAAAAACATCTCTAGTGAAAGCTATTATTGAGCATAAACTCATTTATCCACCACCACAACATATTTTATGGTTATATGGTGCAGACCAACCTTTATACAAGTCTATGCGTCAGGTAATATTTCATAAAGGTATACCAGAAGACATTGAAGACCGATTTGATCCTAAAACAACTAATCTCTTGGTTATTGATGACTTAATGACACAGTGTCATAGCGATGAACGTATGACGCGTTTGTTTAGCGTGGCTAGCAGTCATAATAATTTGAGCATTCTGTTTATTGTGCACAATTTGTTTCATCAAGGAAAAGAAATGCGAAATATTAGTTTGAACTCTAATTATATTATTTTGTTTAAGAATCCAAGAGATAATCAACAAATTACAACATTAGCACGTCAAATGTATCCAGGCAAATCACAATTTTTAATTGAAGCGTTTCAAGACGCTACAACCAAACCTTTTGGTTATTTGCTTATTGACTTAAAACCAAAAACAGAAGAACACCTTCGCATTCGTACTGGTATTTTACCACATGACATACCTTTCGTTTATGTAAATAAGGCTATGTCTATAGCACAGTAGTCATTTCTAGCTTTTACATTGAATGAAGCAACATGTCAAAGCGACTAAAATCAACTCAACCATTCCTTCATTTGCTTGCACGCAGTGGACCACAGCGACGTAAAGTTTTACTTAAACAAGCGACAAAAGAAGAATTGACTAGTTTGTTTGAAATTTGTCTCAACATTTTAAAAGGGCATATACCATTAAATCCGCAAGCTTATAAAAAGCTGAAACGTCATAAACACTTGTTGAGAACACTGAGTAACAAAAAAGTATCTCTTAAACATAAAAAGAAGCTAATTAATCAAAAAGGTGGTTTTATTGGGACTTTAGCAACGTTTGCCCTACCCCTATTAGCACAGCTTATACGACGATGAAACACACAGAGAAAATGGTGTTGATTCCAGAATCTGAATATTTTATGTTGTTAGAACTTAAAAAGTCTCAGTCTAAGGAGAGTGATTTGAAAAGTAAAATAAAACATGTATTGAAAGCTGAAAGGAATCATGAATCTGCTAAAAAGATGTCACAGCTTGTGGGAGAATATATACGCTACAAACAAAAACGTGGTACACCTCCAGATAAGAAAACAAATATAGTACAGTATTTTCCACCTACATATCATCAAAAGGTGACTTTAGTATTAAAAGAATTGAAAGACAATGGAATACAGTGGACTGAACAGAAAGAACTTGTGTTAAGTACGGGTGAAGTCATTTCTAATTCAAATATTGTTGACTTATTGAAAGAAGCACTGGTGGGGTCACGAAAGAAAGAACGTGAAAGTGTACCAGTTGGATGGAAAGAGTTTATTGAGGCTATAGCAAAAAGTAACATTCCCTTAACCATTTTTACAAAACGTACAACCATACAAGATATTAAAAAAGCCCGTCAACATGAGCTGGAATGGGAAATGTATTAAATTACCTTCATTACGTTTTATGAAAACCTTCCAAAAAGTACGGTGCTTAAGTGGGTGTTGTGGAGGTACAGTAGATGAAACTATAAGTGTAGAAATTAATGTTTTACCTAAGCACAAACGGTCATTTTCAATTTAGACGTCATGGAATCAACAAGTTTTTATATTACTTTGCCAAGCAATGCAAGCAAAGATATTTATCCAAATAATACAGCTTCCACTTTTCAAATACGTATGCCAAAAACAATTTATTTAAGAAACAAATTTGAAGTAGCATTAGCAGAAATTCAATACCCTCATACATGGCCTACATTTAAAAAAGATGGAGATTATTCCTTTTGGTATGGTACAGAAGAGTTAATTAAAATTCATATTCCTCGAGGTCATTATAGTACAACGGAAGAATTAGTAGATATGTTGAATAGGCAGTTGCTTATAGAAACCAATACAACAGCGATTACAGCATTGAAAATAAAATTCAAATACAACACCATCACACGACGCACCCGAATAATTGTAAAAAATGGATATCAACTCGGTCTAAGTCAAGGTTTAGCTGACGTGTTAGGATTTCGCGACACAGGTTTATTTACATCTGACGCGGACAGTGAACAAATGTACCAATCAGACTATACCTCTAATATTACACGTGGATTTTACACTTTGTATGTGTATTGTAGTATTTGTGATCCTCAAGTTGTTGGTGATTATTATGTCCCTTTATTACGTGCAGTAGCTGTTCAAGGAAAAAATGGTGACATAGTCACTAAAACTTATGGGGAACCACATTATGTTTCTGTAAATAGCAACAAGTTCGATACTATTGAAATCAATATCAAGAACGACACAGGGGAAAACGTAGCATTTGAGAGTGGTAAAGTCATTTGTAAACTTCATTTTAGACAAAAAGCGATATGAAGCCTTATATTCACAATCCAAATATTTATCGAAACCATTTCCAATACCAAGTTGGGCGGGCACTACCTGGTTTTCGAGGCACTCGAATGCAATATGGACAAGGTATTGGTTCTTTTCTGAGTGCATTGGCTAGAAAGGCTGTACCACTACTTGCATCTGGCGCAAAAATGGTTGCTCCTCATTTGAAAAAAGCATTAAGAGGAATTGCTAAAGATGTTACTGGAAAAGTAGCTCAGGAAGCGACAACACGACTCGTAGGTGCTATACCAAATGGTAAAAGGCGCAAGCACGCACGCAAACCTGTTAGTAAACGAAAAAGAGTGAAAGCGTCAACATCAAAAGATATTTTTTAAAAACATGTCACTTATTCATGATCAGTCCTGTGAATGTAGTACTTCACCTTTAGAATGGTTTCGCATTTTACCAACACAAACAGCAGTTGAAAAAACATCTGATGTAGAATACCAACCCGTTACTGCTCTTAGACCAAGTGCACCAGTAGAGTTCTACATACCAGCAACAACAGAAGAATATCTAGACTTAAAAAATTCAAAACTTCACGTTACCTTTAGAATTGTAAAGAAATCAGGAGCTGGTTGTGGACCGGATGATGAAGTGGCTCCTATTAACGATATATTTAATGCATTATGGAGCAATGTGGAACTGTTTCTGAATGATCGTCTTATTTCACATAGCAACAACACTCATGGATATACAAGCATTATTTCACACCTCATTCATGACTCAGAAGAAAGTCTCAAATCAGAGCGAACGCTACAGCTCATTTACAAAGATACAGCAGGACAAATAGATTCTTTAAATGTGAAGAAGGCTAATCCATTACAGTATATTCCCGGCTTCACCATAGGAGAGAATGGACAACCCATTGCTGATCCACCTGGGAACCATGGCTTACACACACGCTACAAATACACACGTAATAGTCAACCGGTGAGCGTCATGGGCTCATTACGCATTGATATGTTTGAGCAAGAAAGGTACCTTCCAAACGGCATCAATGTAAAACTGCGTTTCCACAGACAAAAGGATAGTTACATGTTGATGACACCGGCAGACAACTATAGAGTTGATTTGATGGAATGTTTCCTCATGGTACGAAAAGTACGAGCAAGCCCAGGTGTGCAATTAGGTCATGCTGATGCACTATTGAAAATGCCAGCTAAATTCCCTATCACACGTAAGGAATGTAAAGTGGTTGCTGTACCGGCTGGATTTCGCACATTTGTGAAAGACAACATATTTCTAGGACAATTACCGAAGCGAGTTGTCATAAGTATGGTGGAAAGTTCAGCTTTTTCTGGAAGAGGAGATAAGAATCCTTACAATTTTCTACATAACAACATTAACTTTATTCAACTGTATACAGATGGTGAGCCTGTAGCTACCAAAGCTCTCCAACCGAATATGAGTGAAAAAGATTATTTGCAATGCTATGAAACATTGTTTCGAGGATTTGATAGGTTGGATGGAGGTAAGAGCTGTATTATTAAGCGTGAAGACTGGGATAAAGGTTATGCACTCTTTGCCTTTGACTTAACACCAGATTATGATGAAAATGACCACTATGGTATTATAAAACATGGTAATTTAAGGTTGGAAATGAATTTTGCTGAAGGATTGCAGCATCCGACAAATATTATCATTTATGCGGAGTTTGATAATATTGTTGAAATAACGGGAAGTCGAAATATTCAGTTTGACTACACATGAATACGTGGCAGATTGAAGCTATTTTAAAACATGACTGTATGACTAAGGATATTTTTCATGGTGTATTTGCTATTGATCAGTTACCCACATGGCAACCGGGGGCTTATGTTATTAACACGGATGAACAGCATAAGCCCGGACAACATTGGCTGGCGGTGTATAATAAAGAGTATTTTGATTCCTATGGTATAGCACCTACAGATAAACGTATAGTTCAATTTTTAGGAAAAAACTTTGTAATGAATAGTATACCATTACAACAACCATTGTCAAATGCATGTGGATTTTACTGTGTGTATTATATTTTACAACGGGCTCGAGGTGTGAATGTAGAAAACATTCTAGAGGTACTCAGAAACAGTGACAGTGATTTTATTGTAAAACATATGATTTATGATCGTTATAAACCTTTGTTTTATTAAGTATTTGTTTAGTAAACCTTTGTTTTATTAAGCGATGTTAGTTATGCATTTGTTAAGTATTTGTTAAGTATTGTAAAGTAAACTTTTTTTTTTATAAAGTATTTGTTAAGTATTTTGTTAGTTAAGTATTAGTTAAGTATTAGTTAAATATTGTTAAAAATGAATTGTTATTCAAGTGTTTGTTGGTTAAATAAAATTAAAAAAAATTATGGACTTTTATTTCAAACACATAAATAAAACACATTCAAATATACATTCAACTTTATTTACATATATTGTTTAACATATGAATGAATACATTAAATACATTAAACATTAATAAGTGCGATATAGCAAAAAATTACACTTCTGACACATACAAGAAAATTATGTTTGTTCTTTACAGTTTTTATCATAGCTGAGCACTTCATACAAGTTAATTTTCACATTCTGAATAAATCACATCATCTATGAATGGTAGTGTGTTCATAAATGTTGTCCACTCCTCTTCATTCAGATTGATGTATGTGCTATACACGTTATGATTGACTCGATGAATCCTGTGAAAAGTGATAATCTGTCGGTCCACATATCTAGTAGCTTTCACATTCTTCTCATTACTCAGTATGAGTTCACATCCTTCTGTTATAAGGTGTGCATGTTTTCTAATTGTTTCCCACTGCTGAAGCGAATAGGTAATACATTTAGCTCCTCGTTTTAAACATATGAAATAGTGTCCTTCTACATCCTTATCCACTGTTATAGTGATAAGCATTTTGAGTGTATGTGTATGTGTAGTTGCGTAAACAGTAGCTTATATACTTACTGCTTACGTCATCATAACGTCACTCAATTATGTCACAATGTCCATAAGCCAATGTACTTACACCATCATTCAACACATACCTCTTATCATCAAATGGAGACAGTGCTACCTTTACAAGTCGTTCTGCATAAACTTGATGTTCATGACTTCGTAACGTATTGCTTGTTGCTATAGTCTGACATTTCTGAAACAGAGCTCTTTTATAGTCTTCATGCCTCATTTTTCTGATATATGCCCGACTTATACCTTTAGCAGTTTTCTTTTCTACTCCAGAATATGAAAAACTGTACATTTTGGATCGCAGACCTACAAACTCTTCTATAGGAAGACCTGCAGTTTCATCCTTCATTTTTCCAATCACTTTTTTGTTGGTAGTGGAATGAAGGAAATGGGATGTAGGGTAATCACTTGTATCAAAGTAAGACACATCTTCTAACATATCTTGATACAAGTCACTTGTTTCAATACAGTAACACAAACTGTCTGTATCCGTGAACAACAGTTTTGCTGTGGGGTACTTAGCTTTTATGTACAAATAATGAAAGTCATACATTAACGTTTTGCTGAGATCTAAGATGCTGAATCCAACATAAATCGGTTTGTTCAACAATAGTTCAGCCTGTTTCAAGTGAACTGCAGTTAAATGTTCGTTAAAAATTTTGAAACGATGGAATGTTGGTTTTGCTACGAGCTTCCTAAAGCGTTTCTCATTATTCACCAGTTCCAATTGAATACGTTTCCGCACATTTTCCATTGTTTTTCCAAATATAGAATTGTTCATAAGTTTGTAGAAATCCTTCTCAAACGGATTTTTAGCTTCTTTACGCTTTTCTGTATTCAGGGTAATGTATGGTTCTAACCATTTACTCTGAGTGAACATGATGGCTCGATGAATTTTTGTTAAGGTTAAACCTAATGATAAATACTGCTGTAAATTCCGGTAATGTAGAACATATCTTGTTTTGGAATAAAGAGTAGGGACCAGTTTCTCACATGGTTTCCCCTTCAAGTTTAATTCGTTCTTGAGTTCTTTACTGTAAGGAGACAGTTCCTCTTCTTCAACACATAGTCGCTGTACAGCTACTGGGTAGTCACTGTGAAGAGCATGAAGGTTATCTGGATAGTCTAAGTCCACTTCCAATATATACCCTGTGTCTCCGTCTTTCGGTATAGACATGACATTAATAGAATCCAAGTCTTCTACCCATGTAAAATTTCCTTCTGGAAGGGGCTGACTCATTGCCCAACCGTATAAATTATTTGCATCTAGATACATAATGTAGCTGTCGGGTTGGGTGGAATCATAAGTACTTAAATATTTATTATTTGCCTTGGCGTACTTGTGACTTATCATTGATATTCCACCACGAATGCCTTGCTCTATCATTTGATACATATCAATGTCATTGATAACAGATAATGCAACATCTGTATGTCGGAGCATAGCGTCCCATGACAGGCCGGGAGCTGTATAATAATGTGCTGGATCCAATTCGTAAGTGGTTAGACACACTTGTCGAAAATTTTCAAACACGTCAGCTAATAACATGACGTCTGTTTTTAAATACAAATCATGGTAGTCTCCTAATGTATAGCAATTAAATGTCTCCCATACATTCTGCGCATGTTTATAGTCGTCTTCACTGATACCTTCCTCAGTCAATGTACTGTAAAATACGTCCTGTGGAGGAAGGCTGCATACATGAAATTTATCAGCTCCATCCACAAAATCATATGGGTATACTCCCTTTCTCAACAACAAATCTTGTTGATGACTGTTTTCAATGGTTGATGTCATAATATGGAATTTCGTTTTACCTTCGTTTGCTAAGTTGTTCACCAGCTTTTGCAGGGAGGCTCCCATAAATTGAAAAGAGTCAATGAACCGTAAATTATCTAATGAAAAGGATATGTATTTTTCAGTGGTGTTTGGAATAACACGTAGTTTACTTTCCTTAAACTGTCCAATCTTCTCCATAATGAAATGGCTGTCATACCCACGTAAGTTGTGAAATACAACTGGTATGATGAATGAATCCTCCTGACCCTGACTCTTTTTCATTAAACGGTATTGTAAATTACAGTTGCTGTGAGCAGCACCGCGGTAGAGTCCAGTGACATGGTCATGATCTCGCACTCGGTCACATCCTAAGGTAGCATGACAAATAAAACAAGTGGTTGCAGTTTCAAAATCATGAATGTTTTCTGGTGTCATTTCCAAAGGTTTCACATTCATCAAAATATCTATGATCCGATCTTTTTCCTCCATCAATGTCTGTAAGAATACATCAACAACATTGTCTCCTCGATACAGTACTGGTCGTCTTGAATATTGAGCATTAGTACTAACAACAACGTAAGCAAAACTGTTTGCTTTATGATGTTGATACTTGACACCATCCTCCTCTCTTTCTGTAAAGCATTCAAAATCTGCGTATATGATAAATGGTATCTTTTGCTGCTTAGCAATGCCTTTGAATTGAATGACTAAATCTTCTTCCTTCTCAGGAAAGGTCAATCGTTGTGTTTGATTTTTCATGCAGACTGCCTTATGCTTATCCAGCAAATCTTCTCGAGTAAATGCATGGAGGCAGTTGAAACAATAATACATACGTCCTTTATATTTCGTACGTGTATGCATAAGCATATTAAAATCCCGAATCAAACAATAGTGGCTGCGCTCTCCCTTGCTGATGAGTAATAAATTAATTTGTGTCTCGTAATTATATTTACTCAAATAAATTGGTACTACATTGTTTTTGTCATACCCAAACACATTTATAGATAAGCTGTTGTTCTTCTCAAAGGTTGGTACTTCACGTATAGGTGTTGGAAAGGAGATATTGCTCACGTTGAGTTCTTTCTCATAGTTCGTATAATTATACATCCTGTTCGCATTTTTATGTTTCACATGAAGATGTGCCAAGACTGACCATAAAAAACACTTTTGGTCCTTGTTTTTAATGTTTACAATGGCTCGTGTTCTCACCAATGGTTGGGGTAATGGTAAATAAGAAGACCCCACCAGTGGATCATATGTAGCGGTATGCACTTCAATATTGTTCACTTTATCTAAATGCCAACCTGAACCCTCACGCTCAAATTCTTGAAACTTTGTATGTAGTGTTTGAAATACTTCAGGTAATGCATTTTGAATTTCCTCAGGTTGTAGTGCAGTATATGTTTTACTCCCTTGATAAATTTTATAGGTTTTTTTCTAACATATTCCCTTCATCGTTTTTCACCATTTTCCTATATACTGCGTGTAGAGTGACATACCATTTTATTCCTCCTCTTATATCTTCCTTTAAATAATGTTCAATGTCAGGTTCCAATTCCTTCAAAGCCATTAAAATATCATGATCATTTTTAGGCTGAAACACCTTTTCTCTCGCATGGTTTTGCATACTTTTTCGATACCCACGACCCACTTGTGAGACGCGTTGCTGTTTGTTCCTCATACTACATACTAATCGATGCTGTCCGAGAAGCTTGCTACTGTTAAACATTTTACCACAATCTGTGCATATTAGAGTAAGGCGTTGGTGATTAGCTTGATGATGTTGTTGTAGCTTCTGACGAGAGCTAAAATGTCGACTGCATATGCAGCAATGATGTTTCATGATACTTCTCTGCCTTGTCTTATGGTCTTGTTTTATTTCATTGTCTGTATTTTCTTGTGTTATATCATTGTCTGTATTTTCTTCCGTCATCTCATCGTCTGTATTTTCTTTGTAATGTAATAAATGTGCACGCAATTTACCTCCTGGTGCTTGATATATACGTCTTTTAGCACATGGGTCTATGTCTTCAATTGATGAAGTATCAGTTTGTGCAGCACGCTCTTTAAACTTAGTATCAGTAATTGGTAAATGCTCCTCCTGTGCTACATGCTCCATTACATCAAGTTCCTCCTCCACTACCGCACTATCCATAACATTAAGTTCCTGTTCAGTAATGGGTAAGGGAGACCAAACATACTCATCCTCCTCCTCCAGTGATGTATGTACCAATACATCAAGTTCCTGTTCAGTGATGGGTAAGGGAGACCAATCATACTCATCCTCCTCCTCCTCCTCCTGTGCTGCACGCTCCATAACATTAGTTTCCTGTTCATTGATAGATAACGGAATTTCCCTTAACTTGTTGAGAGCATTCTCAATACCGATAAAATCCACCTCTGCTGTTGCACCAATAGCAATCAATCGATTAATTTCAGCTAAATAGTCATCCATTCTAACTGTTCGTACACTTCATCCAGTTCAGCTAAAATTTGTTTTCGTTGTCTGTAACAGTGTAATTCATACACCAATATACATGGAATGATAAAAAGCATTGTCTCTCTCTAGAACTGAAGAATGTGGTCACCCCACTTTAACATTTGCTTTTGATGTAGAACTACACATTTATCTGGTGTTCGACAGTATGCACATCGTTGTACTCCATCACGTAAACATTGTACATTCCATTTATGTGCACACTCTAAGCAACAGTAGTGAAGGCATGCCATTGTATATACTCGGCTCCATCCCATAACACCATTACATATGAAACACTTTTCACTCAAGTATATCTCACACTGCTTAGCCCATTCAGGATATTCGTCTCTTTCTTGTTTACATGGTATTCCCATACCAAGAATGATATGATAAATAAAGGCGTATCGGTACTCTCCTTTCTGTATATGTCTTAGTCTTCTCCCTAATTCTGTCCAGTTACTCATAGACTTTCTAATATATTTAAGTTTTCTATTCTTAAACTTAAGTGTAGTGTAATACGTCCGGATTGGTTGAACTTCACTCTGTCGATTAATGTAAGCTGATATTAATGCATTTTCCTCTGTAGCATTTTCCTCTGTAGCATTATTTTCCTCTGTAGCATTATATTTTTTTTCCTCCGTTAAATCCACTACATTAATGACGTTTTTTGATTCTTTACGTCTCCTAATTTCTTTATTTATTAAGTCATATTCTCCATAATAATATTTTGTAACCACAGTGTTATCCATAATTATCATATGCTTTGTTACATACCTTTATATATGTATGAAAGGTCAAGGTTAAAAAAAATATGTGACCTTAACAAAATGAGGTCAAGGTTAAAAGTACGCGTTCACTTTAACGAAATTAAAATAAGGTTAAAAGTGCATGTGTACTTTGACGAAGTGTCTTGAGGAAATGAGGTCAAGGTTAAAAGTACATGTGTCCTTGAGGAAATGGGGTTAAGGTTAAAAAGTATATGTGTATTTTGATGAAGTGTCCTTGACGAAATGGGGTCAAGGTTAAAAGTGCATGTGTACTTTAACAAAGTGTCCTTGACGAAATGGGGTCAAGATTAAAAGTATATGTGTATTTTAACGAAGTATCCTTAACGAAATGGGATGAAGGTTAAAAGTATATGTATACTTTAACAAAGTGTCCTTAACGAAATGAGGCTAAGGTTAAAGGTACATGTGTACTTTGACGGAGTGTCCTTAATGAAATGATTTTTAGGTTAAAGGTGCATGTACACTTTATACAAAGTGTCCTTAACGAAATGAGGCTAAGGTTAAAAGTACATGTATACTTTGAGGGAGTGTCCTTAATGAAATGATTTTTAGGTTAAAGGTGCATGTATACTTTAATGAAGTGTCCTTAGCGAAATGAGGTTAAGGTTATAGTTTTCTTAAAGAAATTAGGTTAAAATATATAAAAAAAAATTCTAAGCATATAGACATCATGAATATAACATTCATAAATACTTGGTCTTCCTGAATATTATGTTGAAAAGACGGTTGAAACTGGTTTAATAGTTTTAAAGTTATGTATGATTGAAATATTTAGGTAAATGACGTCATACATAACGTTAAATCTTAAGAGGGTTTGATGAAAATGTTTTTTAAACCACTTCCAGAAAAGTGATTTTTTTTTTTTGTCTTTTCTTTTTTTTTTTTTTTTTTTTTTCTTTCTTTCTTTTTAAATTTATGTTTATTTATTTATTTTTATTTTATTCATTTTATTTTATTTATTTTTTATTGATTTATTTTTTTTTAATAAACATTTATTCGTCTTTTACCATAAGGCCTTTCACACACACAAAAAAAACCTTTCATTCAATTTCATAATAAGCGCTCATTTCACATATTAGGGGCCCTAAAAAGGGCCATTATGTTATTTTTTTCCTATTGTTGCTGCTGCTGGAGCCAGCTTTCGAGGGCTTGAATAGTCAGCTGGTTTCCCTGCTGACTACTCTCCGCTCCAGCTGGCCCCAGATAGGTTACTGTTGGCAAATCTGGAACCTTCATTTTCTTCTCCGGCGGCTCTGCTAACAGTCGATTTAATGTCGGCTGTGCTGGTGTTGATGGTGGCGGTGACAGCGTCGGTGGGTCGGTTTGAGTACCGACCGACACCACCGATTTCTTGGCCATGAGCTGCAGCTTCTGCAGTCTTATACTTATTTTATACAGCTCACACTGGATGTTGAAAAATTTGTGTTCCATGGTTATCCATCCCTCCTACTGTTTCGTCTTTTTATACGCTAAGTTCATACGTAAAGGCAAACCATGCTGACATGGGGTTGAACACCGTGATGAGGGTTTAGATTTGTGTTTCTCATATTTTATTTTTCACTTATAACTTAAAAGGTTTATAGTTTTTCTTATTTTTAAAAATGGAATGTGAAACAAAAAGATACTATTTATTACTACATTTATTAAAATAACTAAAAAAAAAGTTTTTCTATATGAAATTTAACGTTATTTCATTAAAAAATTGAAAAAATTAACACTTTAACTGTTTAAATAAGCTTTTTTTTTCTATATAATTATTTTTTTTTATGTTCAGTTTTAATGAAGACTATGTATGAAACTCTAAATAATTATACATAAAAAGACAGAAAAAAAGATGTTTTAAAGGATTTTAATATATGATATTTGTTAATGAATTAAAACAGAAATTCTGGCTTCTACTTAATTTCTTTCTAATACATTTATTCTTTCACTTTTTTAAAAAATAAAAAAAGGAAAAGATGGCAATAAAACTATAATTATGATGTAGTATGATTAAGGGTCAGTAAATGGTATGTGGTTGCTATAGTTCAACAAAGCAGACGGTTGATCAAAAGAGCGCGAAGTAATTATGTTCGTATGACGAAACAGTTCAGAGAGGTAATGACAGCGTCATAAGTCCCACTCACTTTCACACAACTTTTTTTTTTTTCTCAAACATTTACAATGACTTTCAAACTGCTTTTAAAACACTTTCACACATTTTTTTTTTCTCAAACTGTTTTTAAAACAAAATAGATTTAGCTTATTTGTAAGAGTGGATGGCTCTTATAAGAGCCGGTTGGATTTTTGCTTATTTTTTTTAGAGTGCTATTCTCATTTGCCTGGTCTCAAAAATTTGAAATTTCGTGTTGGTTCGGCACATGGGGCAGGTCATTTGTCCAGTTTCATAACATCTATGGCACCATTGGTGAGTACATTCTATGCAGAGGTCATGATAACATGTTTCTGTGAAGGCTCTGCTTTGTCCCATTTTCTTAAAGCAAATGAAACACCGTGTTGTGTACTTCTCCAGCCATGCGTTGAACCAGTCTGGATATTCTTCCCTTTCTTGTGTGCAAGGCATTTTATATCCTAGCAGGAAATGGAAGTAAAATGCCATTCTGTAGTCTCCTGTTTCTATGGCTTGTAGACGAAGTCTTTTCTGGTGAAAAAACCGCATTCCTATATTCATTTCAATAAGCTCTCCATTCTCATTCAAGTAATATGTTGTCACCCACTGTCTTGATAATGCACGATCTCCCTGACTTCTTATAAAAGAAGCCATAATAGCTCTGTCAGAATCTTCTTCCTCATTGCCTGTTAAATCAATCTGGTCTCCCTCTTGACGAGCCATTTTTCTCAAACACCTCAAACAGGTTTTTTTTTATATATATTCATATGGTTCCCCCCTCTCAAACCACCCTTTCCAACCTGATTCGTTCTCGTAACTACAAAACTATTGGTTCTCTGAAATAAGTATTATTCATTAGTGACCTCAACCTGTCTTAACCGGCCTTAACCTTTATTGAGCACCCCCACCCTGAAAGCAGCCTCATTTACATACGACCTCAACCCGTTCCGAGCGGCCTTGACCTTGCCTACAGTAAGTCTGAATGTAGCCGCAATTTTATTTGTCCGTGAAATGGCATGACGATTGGTTCTTAATTACGTTACGTCACTGTGCCTCTTGCTCTGTACTTTGAAATGTGCAACAATTTGTGTTAAGCAACGCTGCTCCCTTTTCTATTTTATTTATATATTCTTTCTTTTCTTAAAAAAATGTTGTTTTTATACTTACATAACGTTTTAATACTCGTATAACTTTAAAAAAATACTTTTATTCACTCACACATACACATACACACATACATACAATTTTTTAAAGACACATGTTGCTTATTTTGTAATAATAGAAGCCCTTAAAAGGGCTTTAATTTTTCTTCTGGATTGATTAGCAAACCCGCCCAAAGAGCTGGTTTTCTTCAATCCAGTCTTCTATACCACCTAACGCCATTTCAATAGCGAAAAATATTTTCCATAAGTCATACGCATTCTCATCCGGCCATTCTAAAACACACTGCAAAAACACTGTGTTCCGAACACCGAGTGAAAAAAACTTATGAAACAAACCGACTCTGTCAAGGCGTAAAGACATGATTGTTGCTTCACTTTCTCTTTTTTTTTCCTTATATATATTTTTTACTTATTTCATTGGTCTGTAAAAGTCTTCCTTGATTGGCTTCACTTAAAGTGTCCTTCACCTTCTATGGTCTTGAATACATGACCTGAAATGTGGGGGTGGAGAGAGAGGGAAGGAATGATTGGTTTCACTTAGTGTCCTTCACCTTCAGCAATATTCAATACAAGACATGAAATGTGAGAGTGGAGAGAGGGGAAAAGTACTTGAACTGGAAGATAAAATTATACATTTTTTTTTTTCACACACACACATACACACATCAAAACAGGTTTAGCTTATTTTTAAGAAATAGTGGCTCTGAAAAGAGCCGAGGGTGTTGGTTGTAGTAGTTTTTAGTAGTAGCTCTTTGAACCCTCCAAGAACTTGCATTTACATTGCCACTTGTAGTACTGATCCATGGTAAAAGGGCGGCCAACACACTTGAATGGGTGCGAGTTAAAACCACCCAAATTTTTTAGTTTAACTCCACACCAGTAGCAATCCGTGCAGTCAGCCCCCCATGCTACAGATGAGTAACTGTACCATAGGAGACCACCACACTTCCTGCAACAAAACCGGCGTGGAGCATTATGACCCACGGGACAGTTGTGTGGCTCACCCTCATACCGTAGGATAACCCAGCACTTGTAGCACTCAATGCGATTCATTTTGACTAATGCCTCACTTTCACTTTTTTCTTATATACCTCTCTTTTTCTCTCATTTCATTCGTCTATAAAAGTCTTCTATGATAGGCTTAACTTTATTCTTCATATATAGTGACCTTAACCTTTACTGATCTTTAGTTATCTTAACGTTGAGTGTCCTTGACCTTCGTTTTATTTATTTTTTATTTGTTTATATATATATTTTTTATTTCTTTTATTTGTTTATTTGTTTGTTTCTTACAACTTCCAAAAAAAAAAAAAAAAAAAAAAAAAAAAAAAAAAAAACCACCTGTGTTCATACCCGAGCGGGTTTGAAAACAGGTGTGCTCAAACCCGTACGGGTTTCAACACACCTGTGCTCAAACTCGTACGGGTTTCAAAACACCTGAAAATACGGGTTTGAGCACGCGGGTGCTCAAACCCGTACGGGTTTGAGCACCCGCGTGCTCAAACCCGTATTTTCCCACTACTGCAATAATATTGGAATGCCTTGATCTGGTAATATTTTATTTGTTCCATTTAAATTTATCGGGAACAGAGCATGTCGCATCTTCGACACCGAGATAATGCCATAATTCCTGGTTCATTTATACGATATACTGAGGTTCATTCTTTATGAAATGGACAGGATCTGTCTCCAGCCTGTATGGAGCTACTTGCTGTGGAACGCTGAAGGTGTCGCTTGTTTTTATCATTAGGTGTCATTTTGAATCTGTTTGTTTCAGGGCGATCACAGACCTAATACACTTCTCTAAGAACCGAGAGAACATGAATTACACTCTAAAGGTGAGTCCGCCTCTCCCCTTAAGAACCTCTCCCTCAGGTGCCCAAATGCATTCCCCACTCCCTTACTGCCAAAATTATTGGTCAAAATTTGCCCTGGGCCTCTCTAAAGCTTAATCTATTTCTGAGAGCAGTGTGACCTTAAAGAAGAGAGAAGCCAGAATTGTGATAAAAATGAATACTCGAAGATGAGAAAAAACACATGGATGTGAGATGTGATTGCTCGTTGTGACGTCACATTGCAGGCTTCAATGGTTGAGATTTATAGTAAGACGATTCAGGATTTATTGACTAGTGAGTGACGCCAAGGTTCTGGATCTGAAAGCCCAGGGCAATAAGATCGTGCGTGCTGCCCTGACTGACAGAAATACTTGTAGAGAAAGTGGATGACATTGATAATGTGTTTGCGCTGGGTGAGAAGAACCGACATGTGGCTTCAACCAAAATGAACTCCACCAGGTAAATTGTAGATCTCACAATTTTTGAGTAATAAGTGACCGTGACCCTACCTTTGTGAAATCCAGGATCCGTCACCAAATCACGAATGAACGTTGGATCTTTGTGCGTGTGCATTTCGTACAGTTGCTTGAGATGCGGGAGAGCGTTCTCAGCCCTAACATTTGGTCAGTCTTCAGACCCCTATGCCTTCACTTGATAATGAGGGCAGTAAAAGGAAGCAAGATGCCACTTCGTCTGGTCCTCCTGGCCTTCAAGGTGAGTCTTCTGGTCAATCTAGAGTTGAAACAAAAAAAAATGGCCTTCTTAAGAGACAGATATCATATGCCTTATCCCATAGACGAGAGAGTCGTCCGGATAGCTCAATAGGTCCGGAAGCTATGTCCAGGAGTTCCTTTCAATCTGCACACGATGGTAATCCTCACGGGGATTCTCTTGGCAACCGATAAGACGGTATCCTTGGCACGCTACACTATGCTACACTATGGGTTTTGTCAGTGGCAGATACAGTGAGCATTACTCTGCAGCAGATCTCCAAGAACCCAAGTGAGTTTTTTGCAGCTCCAGCAGACCTACATTGGTGGGGGCAAGAACCACATTTAAAGGTAGGGTTACCTTTCAGACCTCCCCTCGAGACGAATTTAATCGGATGTCTCTTTAGAGGCATGGGGTTTCTATTTCAGAGGCAAAATATAGGGCAATTGGTCTCCGGACATGGCGAATTAAAATGGATTGGTTAGAGTTTAAGACAGTGTGTCTGACACAAAGGGACGGCGGTAAGGCCGCCCGGGCAGTTATTGACGACTTTCTGGATCACTTACTTGATGAAGAAGTCTAAAGGCGAACGCGACTGAAGACTATAGAGCAGCAATCGCCAGTGTCTCAAAAAGCTTATTCAGGGTATATACCTGCTGAACATACTTCTATATCAAACCTCATCAAACACTACAAGACAAATGCAACCCCTAAAACGCGGAACATTGCTCAGTGGGATCTAGGTCTATTTCTAGACGGTTTAGCGAGATCATATATCTTTGGTAGAGGCATCATCTCCCCCAAGCGAGCCATACTTAGGCTTATCTTCCTAATAGCCCAGGCCTCGGGTAGAAGGAGGGTAGCTACATGCCCTGGATAAGGAAGTGTTTAAGTTTAGATGCGAGTGGATTCAAATGATCCTTTGATCCAAAACCATCTGTTTTAGGTAAGGCTCATATCAGCACTGAAAGACATTCAAGATATTCAAAGAGATTATGCTTCACTTCCAAAAGGGCTTCCACCAGAAGGTTATGTCTCCTTGTGCGCTATACAATCTTTGCGTGTCTACATGGAAATCTCGGAAAGACACCGTCCTGCAAACGTAAGTTTGATCATGGCAGCACAAATGACAAAAGTCATAACAAAGACTACGGTATCAAAATGCATAAAGTCTACAATACCGTAGGCTCATGAGGCAAAGGGAGAGAAGGACGAGCGGTGATTGCTAGGCCTCTTATAGTACGTTTAAGCATCTAGAGCGACTGGTGGAACATCATGTAGCAATCAGCTCTGTACATGTGTACAGAATCAGCAATTGGTTTCGACATAAAAGTGTTTTTAGTCACACACAACGTTTTGTGTAGTTAGTGCGTAAACACTCATGTGTTCGAATTCAGTGACTTGTAGTTGAGCATACCCTACGGATAGTGTTTATTTGAATATCTTTCATCAGAGCCATTCACCAATGTACGTGCCATGGCACAATAATTTTTTTGAGTTCTGCATAAGTTTGCATTATTTTTTCTGCAACCGGTTCGCTGCGGTTACGTCATGTCCACCTTTTTATAATTGTGAATATGAGCCATTCAGGGCTCAGTCAGGGCTCAACACCCACCGCCGGTTTCTGGTCCCAATAAAGATGGGGTTATAAAGTTAGAAATCTTTATGATAAAGTACATTTTTTGTCTTATAGTTTACTTAATAACTGACTGAAAAGATCCGTCGTTATGACATTACATCCTGCCGATTCGTCCTCTTTTTTTATTAGTGGTAGTGTCAAGATAGTAATGGAGACATGACATGAATTGCTTGGCTCTGATTGGCTGACCAAATTCAAGTAAATCGAGTTTTTAAGTTTTGCGTGCTATGGCCAAGAATACCATTTTAGGCTCTGAGTAACCATTGTAGATGGAGTTGTTCAGTCGTTATCTTTGTTTTTACATGTTTTTACATGGATGCACTTTGTTTTATGTCAGTTGTAGGATTACAAACGGCGGTGATTGCGTGAATCACGGAGTATGTACAGTTCCGATCTATCGACAAACTACAGTGGAATCTCCAAAATCAGACTACCTACGGAGCTTTAGCTGATGTGGTCCTCTTTTAGAGGTTGAGTTTTTAGGGAGGTTTCTAACACACTGAAACCTATCTTAATATGAACCAGCAAAAATCGGCTCGTTTTTTAGAAGTAGTCTTATCTGGGAGTGTCAGAGGTTTTGGAAAGATGGGATCCGTAGTCACTCCCTTTCAAATGTTTAACCTTACCTCAAAAGTTGAGAAGATGGTACCCGTTGTCACTCTTTCAGAGGTTTAACCTTAAATCAAAAGTTGAGAAAATGGGACCCGTGGCCGCTCTCTTTAAGAAATTTTACCGTATCCGGAAGTTGAGAAGATGAGATCCGTGGTCAATCACTGAAATACTCTTTCCACATTTTTTATCTGGTACGGGTCATGTAAGAAATATTCGTTGTTACCTGAAGTTTTCCATATGTCTAACTCCATCTCTGTTATTCAATTACATGTGACGCCATAATAATTGTTAGAAGACAGCAAAATGAATACATACAGCGAAACAACAAATACGAGTGCATAAAAATATGATGACGCTTAAGCAGTGCAGACAGTTACGCCGCTTTAATGAATTCACCTTTACAGTCTCTTACTTTATAACCTCTTACAACTTTAAACAAGTAAAAGATATTTATCTGTGCATTTTCTTTAAAAAAGCGGTACGTGAACAACTGCTGTTTGTGCGAGAAAACGAGATTTATTCGTCTATCTCTGATATGCAGCACATTCCAAATACCAAAAAGCTTAATTCAATGCAGAGCCTTGACAACAGCCTGGAGAAAAGGATACAGGTACTTGAAGACCGTAGTCCTGCTGACGAGAAGGAAATAGTAATGCGGAATTTGCAAATCAATAAGCGGTCATCAAACAGCAGTGTGAGGATCCGCGGCGTTCCTTGGCCGATATTTATCGGATTCTAAAAGGGGTCATCGAGCGTTTGGAAACCACTTCCCGCAAGGTTAACCTTGTTTTTGAAGGGGTGCAGGAGAGAGAAGGTGAGAACTGTAAGGATGTTCTCGACGCTATAATCCGAACAAAAATGCATATCAATATGCCAAACTCAATAGACGTCGCTCATCGCATAGTTAAGAGCGACCCATCAAAGCCCGCGGGGATAGTAGCACGATTTAAGTCAGTGGCGGAAAAACGTTACGTTTTACAGAATTCCCAGATTCTTAAAGGTTCAGGCATTTTTGTAGGACAGGATGTGTCCCAGGCAGTCACACAAATCCTCGATTATCTCGCAAAGTCGCTTCCCGACGCAAAACGTCTTGATCCACATGCCAAAATGGTTAAATTTAAGGGACGGTTATACACAGTAGACAATATAAATCAAGCCGGGCTGGTAGATACTGGTCACACTGTGAAAACCGATAGTCGAGTGCGCTTCAATGGATACCTGTCTCCGTCAAGCAATTTCTACAAGGCCGATTTTACATTTCGTTGTGTTGAGCAAGCATACCAATATTGTAAGGCCAGAAATAGCGGGGACCTTATAACAGCACAGGCTATTATGAAGGAATCAAACCCAGTGGTAATGAAGCGACTAGGAAGAAAACTCCAGGCTAGGAACAACGCAGAGCAAAGTAGTCTCCTTATTATCACGGAGAAGGCAAGTTTTAACAGAACGACCATCTAAAAGCAGAGCTGATTGCAACTTCTTCAAGACGCCTATTAGAAAGCAATCCTTACGACATTTTTTTCTCAACTGGCAAACGGATGGACGACCCTCAATTAGACCATTTGCAATTCCACGGGAAAAATCATCTGGGAATCATTTGAGAAAAGGTACGAAGTCAGCTGTCAAATGTAACGAGTGTTTGATTTGATGCCGGACCTAATTATAATTATTTTTGCTACTATATATGTAATACTTTAACCTTAAGCCAAAGAATGTGCTCCTTGAGCGTTTTAGTTTTTTTATTCAGAGTTGGTTTGGTCCTTCAGAGATTTTGGTAACACCCTCGCTTAGTTCATAATTTGAAACTACGCATAACTTTGAATGCCATCGCAGTGGGTAAACAACAAGGTGTGTGTGTGACACTAGGTGATTGATTGATTAAATAAGGCACGTGACTGCTATGATGGACGAATGGTAGGATGTATGTAAAGTTTGATGTACTATGGAAAGCAATATTTTGTTTCATGTCGTAGACTTGAATATATTTATTGATTCTTGACGTTGGTCAGTTTGCATGATAAAACAAGTAGGAAGGCGAAAACAAACTCTCGTCTTTTAGATCACTTTGAGTTCAGAAAATTGAGGGTCTTTTGTTCTTGTTACTCCTGCCGATCACCTCTACCGCATTTTGTGAGCGGGATATTTCAGGTAGGATATTTTCCGTCTCCTGGTATCCTAGTTTACTTTCTGCGGTACTTGTGAACGGTTATTAGGACAAAAATTCCATACTAAATCAACCTTTCTCAATGTTTTCTAAAGCCTTCCAGATGGTATTCACTAGTGAGCATGAGGAAGGGGCGAGGTGTATACATTTAATTTACTCCAATAACCCGATAAAAACAAAAAAAAAGCGAACTTTCTACAAACTCCACGTGAACGAGGGTACACGCCTGAAACAGCCATAGCTGCAAAAAAATCTCGTCTCGTTCCATGTTTAAATCGGTATGGAGTTTTTGGTGATTGTTGAATAACACAAAAACAACATAACATAAAAAATCTATAGACAGGCCAAATTGAGGTGACCCAGCCATTGTTATTCCTTCGTATGGAAAATCTTCAGCCTATCCGAACAGGTGTTGTTTGGGTTTTCGACAAACCCCTCTTTCGCAAGAACAAAATTATATATTTTCATATGAAACCCCAACATGCAGTTACCTCAATTGGGTCTAAACATAGCGTTCTCTTTATCCCGTTTTACAATGCAATGTGTTACCGTTTACCATAAAAGTGTATGCCGTTTAAGGTTTTCCACGAATTGACCCAACACTTAAATTAATCAGGATGACAGTAAAATACTCTAATGTTCTAATATATGAGTTTTTTTAGCCTTAACAATGGCATTTACATTAAATTATATGACCTTTATACGTTAAAACAAATCATGCTATGTTTTGTCAATTATACCTCGATTCATACATTTTTGCTTATGTTTCATCTATTGTACATTTGTGTCAATGTTTATGTTGTAGTAAGTTTTTGTCTCAAAGAGCGCAGTCATATTAAGTCGACAAGCGTAATTTTACAAACGAAAATCTCTATTAACATGCATAGTGGGTTATGTAACCTTAGAAATATTACAAAAAATGGCTAAGTACTATAGCTTAAATGTAAGAGGGCTGCGTGATACAAAAAAGCGTAGAGAGATTTTCTTTTTCCTAAAACGTAAGGAATTTGATGTTCTCTTCATTCAAGAAAGTCACAGTTCTCCGGATATTGAAGAAAAATGAAGAAAAAAGAATGGGAGGGCAATGCAACTTTTAGCCACTACACCTCTAAGGCAAGAGGAACAATGACTTTGTTTAAGAAGGGTTTAAAGGTTTGCAACCACTGGGCTGATAAATAAGGGCGGCTTGAGCTGAATACTTCAATTGTAAAAGCATGCTTTCGGATATTAACACCTACAAAGAACAAGGAGCCCGTGTCCGATCAAAAGTTGAATATATAGAAAAAATGAAAAAAGTAACAAATACTTTTATAACAAGGAAAAAGAACTTTACGATAAGAAAACAGTAGATTGATTAAAAGTCAATAATGACATCATATTAGATCCCATTCTTATCCTCCGTGACCTAAAGCGCTTATATTGTAATCTATATCAAACAACACATCCTGATTTAAACAACATGGATCTCAACAAAATTTTTAGTTCACGAGGTATAAAAAAGCTTTCAGAAGAAGACAGAATACTTTGTTAAGGCCCTGTGTCTGTAGCCGAATGTAAAAAGGCTTTGGATCGCATGTCGAACTTAAAAAGCCCTGGTTGTGATGGCTTGAGTCCGGATATTTATAAAACCTTTTGGCCGCAATTAGGAGGCTTGTTAATACAGACATTTAATTATGTTGCTGAACAAGGTAAACTTTTGCAGTCCCAAAGGCGAGGTATTATAAGGGACGCTACATAGGAGAAAATAGTAGGCTAATCCAAGATGTCATTAATAAAGTAAACAAGAAACAACAGACAGGTCTACTTTTGCTCTTAAATTTTGAAAAAGCATTCGATAGTATCGAGTGAAAATTCATGTATAAAGTATTGGAATATTTTAATTTTAATGTTTCGTTTCGGGTAGCTACATGTTATAATAATATCTCTAGCACTGTTATAAACAATGGTTATTCGTGTGGCTGGTTCGAAGTTCAACGTGGTGTTAGACAAGGGTGTCCATTGTCGACAACGCTGTTTATTTTATGTGTTGAGCCTCTTTCCTAATCAGTTAGAAATGAAGAGAACATCACAGGCCTAAAAGTAGGTCATGCAACGGAAAAGTGTAACAAAGTACACATTTTGGATAAGATAACAAAACTTGCAACACGTTTTAATTTATGGAGTCAGAGGGGTCTTACACTGCTGGGGAAAGTTAACATATCTAAAACTATGGGAATGTCAAATTTAATATACAGCTTGAGTAACGTCTCTTGTGCACACGCTGATCTGGCCCGGGCCCAGTCGTTGATAAATGCTTTCATTTGGTCCAATAAACCCAGTACGATTAAGCATAAATCCTTGATCGTGGACTTTGATGCAGGGGTATTCGATCGCAAAAATTCGATTGTTGTGCAAAAATCGTTAAGGTTGGCATGGTTGTCCAGACTGTGGGTTAAAAACCTTAGCAGTGCCATAATACATAGTGAATTTGACGAATACGGGGGATTGGCCCTTATTTTGCACTCGAATTTCAACGCTGGAAGTTTTCAAATATCCTCTTTTTATAAAGAGATGTTACTTTATTTTAGTGAATTGCACAACCTAACTACCAAAGCAACAATGACAACAATGAGCCATGAGCCACAGTTGAATTCCCATATTTCGTCGGAGAGTGACACATTCAGGAACAAATAATCTTGAAACCGATTGCGATTTGCATTTCCCCATTTGTTATCCTAGAACTATTGCAACACTGCAAGGAAATTGAAAGTAACACAGACAATGAAAGTCAGAAATACATAACTGTTGCGAAATTATCGGATTTAATTAGTGCTCCACCACCGCTTTCCAATCCTTCACCTGCAGCTTGTAAGATTTCTCGTGATGTTAATAGTTTCTGCAGTTCTCTGAAATCGGCCAAACTTAGGCTTACAGCAGACTGAGTTTATTTTACGTATTATCTGTAAATACTAATAAAACTGTGTAGTTAATTTAGATGTTAATATCAATTGCAGCTTATTATTTTTTCGTTTTAACATATGGCCTTGTTAAATTTCTGGAATTTGCTGGTTAGAGATATACAAAATGTTAAACAGTGCAAGATTAAATGCCAGATTAAGCTAATAGCCAGAGATTTTAATCATTTTAATCAGAAATTTATTTATGCAACTCAGGCGGCCACTTGATATCTTAATAATTTGCTTCAACAAACCCTAAGAGATATCTTTAAATGATGAATACTGATAAAAGCGCTGGTAGTATTACTTTAAGTAGTACGTAAAAGAAATTTGAATGCAAGATGTGACACACAAGTAATCTTAAAATTTTTTATATACTTAGAATGATTTTGAAATTAATGCATATAAATCTTCAATACTGGGTGATTTTAAATTGGATCTATCTCTACAGGATATCTGTGCCTTTTGAGGATTGTTTTCATGACCCTATTCTTCTCTACATCAAGCATTTTTTAAAACAGAACTAGTTTCGTTCGCTTGAAGAAATAGTTAAATTATAAAGCCCTACATAAAGCTTTTTATTATTCTTTTTATTTAGAAAGCACTGAAGAGAAAAACGAGTATCAATTGAAACATTCCTGTAAAGTAAAGCGTATTTCAAAGCATACGTAGAAATCAGGGTAGGATTCCACCGGGTCATCGTGTGAAAAAGATTAGAATTGATACATGCTCTGTGAATTTAAAGTCTTCTAAATTTCTGCAGAAAGAGAATGTGGGACCTCCATGAACTGAGATAAGAAATATTTGCATATATTTTGGGTATTCTACAAGAATTTTAAAAATCTATCTTATGAAAAATGGAAGATTAACGTTAAGCTTCTGCCAAAGCGCACATAACTATAATTTTTACTTTGTGCAGAATTAGTCAACTTTTCTTATGGCCACTATATCTTTGGGGATAAATATAGTATACATAGCAAAATCCCTCAGTTAAAGAAACTATCTGACATTTTTGTTTCTAAAGTTGGGGGTTTCTTAGCAGCTAGTTTTACACAGCTAACATATTTTAGAGCTTTGGTTTTGATTAATTCATGCAGGACAAGACAAAACATTTTGTTTCACTGTGGTGCCAATTGGAATGAGATTCATATTGAATTACACAAAAGTGGTATTATACTCTCAGAGCACAATGCTTTTTTGTTATTTAGAAACTGGTTGGAAATTAGAGTGTTATCTTGACATGTAATGGAATGGCGTTGTAAAAGAGAAGCAGCCTTGGATTAAGGCACCTGTACACATTTTACATCCTGTATTAGGTTCCCTAAGAGTGGGTGGAATTTGCAATGAATTGGTAAAGTTACAAGCAAAAAATGATCCGCTGACCTAAATTGCATTCAACAAAAGTATGTTTTTAATTTAAAATTATTACACCATTGAACAATTATAAGACTGTTAGATAAATTGTTATTGACTAACCAAAGTTCTAAAGCGTTGAGCTTGCCACAATAAAAAATTTGAAAATTTGCTCTTTAGAATTAATATCTGCTTTGCAGCGAAATATTAAAAGCACTTTCTTTCATTTTCAAGGATATATTAACCAGAAACCGTTTCTTGGTCTGATTTTCATTGGCATGGCTTCGTCTGGTTTCGGAAAGATATGCCTGGTCAATTGATTCCCATCGAAAGCAGTTGCTGAAAGGCCAAATGTTTACTCTTCTTACAAATGGTAGCTCTTATCACGAATAGGTAAAAGTTTGAATATTAGACACTGGTGTTGGTTGCTGCTCGTTTTCTCAACACAATTGTGTTTTGTTCCATCCGAACTTCTATACAAGTACGTTTTATTGCCTCTATTTTAATCAGTCCATCTAAATGTTTCATATTGTTTTTGTTTGGGCACCCTATGCCAGTATATTTTAAAAAAGCTGTAAAGGTTTTCTATACGCTGACACCTTATAAAATAAGCTCGTAGGCATGTGGACGAAATACTTCCAAATACCATCTCAAATTCAATTGTTTTTCGTTTTCGTCATGCACATCTTTTTAAATTTAAATAATAGGCAGTTTCTTTATCTTTCCTCTTTCCTTTTTCAAAACAATCCAATTCTTCTGTTTGTATACATCAATTTATTGTTGAATTTTTTCAGTGCTACTAAAGTAAAACATACAATTATTGCAGTACTTAGTAAAATAAGAAATATTGAAAAGATGTCTTGTTGTAAAAAGAGTGCTGCAAGACGTCTTGAATGTGCATTTGCAAACCTTTTTTCTCTTAAAATGATGAAAGTATAGTACCAACAAAAATTGTTCTGTGGAGTTCTTTTGCAAAATTAAAAAAAAAAACGAACATTGTTAAGATATGAAGATTAAACAGAACCTTGTTTTAGAGATATGACGTTAAAGCGCCATGGGTCTGTCAGAAGCTACAGGAAATTTGAACCTGGCAAAACGATCTTTAAATTTTTCAAACAACTACTCTACCAACTGTACTAGACCGAATGCATTGTTAACAACTGTACCCAAAGACAAAAATCAATGAAGAAATACTTCCCGCCTACATTCAAATGTTGTCATTTTATTGAAAATATGCTTTATTGTCACTTGCGCTGGATTTCTCATTAGATACATTGGCATTGAGCAAAACCAAAACAGACCATGTTTTCTGATGGGCGTGAAGGGAGCGGCGATGGCTGTGGAGTATGTGCGAATATTCATGAAAAACATTTTATTTTTGTTTCAAATTCCAAAAAATTATCTTGCAAAGAGGACGAACAGCAAAATTTGTCCCTGATGCACTCATGTATTTCATGCAGCCCCTTCAAACTCGAACCCGTAATTTAATAGCTTCATCAGGAATTTTAAACAGATATATTGATGTAAAGTTGCGGCATGATTAACAAGTATTAAAAAACATGTTGGGACATATGCTTTTACGCATGGTCAAAATTGAATGCAAGGTTGTCGCATGGTTAAAATACTGTTAACGCTTGTTAACAAAAATACAAAAAAATATGGCAACCACACAAGCAACAGTTGTGTAATACAACTAAAACATGTGATAACCACATTTTGACCAAATATTGATGTTCTATGTTGACCTATGTTACAAAATAATATGGCGATATGGCTGTAACACTGTGTTGTTAAGTAATGTTGGCTAATATTTGTTAAAAAAGAAAACTACATGCTATCTGTTGCAAATTACAAACAACCAGTCAAGGGAATAGTGACGAAAGTGCTGACACTTATGATTAGACATGAGAACTACGTGACTGACAGTTCTTAGTCATGACATTGCACATCAAGTATGGAGTTACCACATCTTTGCAGATCTTAAATTAATAACATTTAATAACTGCAGGAAGCTTAGCAATATAACAAGATAAAGGGACCCAATAATTTGTTCTTATAGATATCTCTTCTTTTGTAAAACTATAGCTAGCTTGCAAAACGAACAGATGCTCGAAAAAAGATCAGTCACTTCATATTGTTGTCATTTAGCTACCTAACCTAAGATCATGTCTTTCCTACAAATCCAACAGCTTAGCTAGCTAGCAAAACGAACATATAAAAGCATCCTTCATTTACCTTTCCATACGCCTCACAGAAAAATAAGGCGAGGGAAAATTAACCTTCTCCCCCATCTCTTATCACAGGCACTAAATTCGCAAATAAAAAAATAAAAGTAACCCGACCGGGTGAAGAAATTTCAGCATGAAAAAAGAAATCGATCGACTGGATATATACAATTAGAAATATAAAAATGGAAAACATTTACCAGGAAGGTAGAAAAAAGTCTCTTTAGGTTTTATAGTTAATGACAAAAGTACTAGGTCGTGCTGAGCGTCGGTTTATTTTTAGGTAAGGCGCATTTTCATAAAAAATAGCTGTTAAAAGCACATGTATATTTTATACTCAAATATAGACCTAGATACACTTTACACCATTCAGTAAAATATCTAACAAAACGTATTGCACATATGTTATGACTTTCTCCGAAAATAACTATAAAATTAGAGTAAAACATGAATTAAAGAAAAACAAATTAAATGTAAAATGCGTTGAATCTTTTTTGGCCTTATCCGAAAAAGATAACTAATTTAGATAGTTCATTATGATCACCAGTGCAGCTAGCTGCGGAAAGTAACAGACCGGAGCAGATGATTCCTATACTGAACTAAATAGCAAAATTTGACGAGCTGTATGTTCCTGGAGTTAAAAAAATACTGGCTCGCCAGAAATATTTTTCAATGTGGTGGCTAGCAATAAAGCAGGAACATGTATTAACTAGCTGTTCAAATCTTGTCGCTGTAAGTGTCCTGTATGTGGCATTAAGTGGCTCACTAAACCCTTTTTACTATAATAATAATAATAATAATAATAATAATAATAATAATAATAATAATAATAATAATAATAATAATAATAATAATAATAATAATAATAATAATAATAATAATAATAATAATAATAATAATAATGATAATAATAATCATAATCATAATCATAATCATAATCATAATAATAATAATAATAATAATTTTTTCGGATTGCTGCTTTTTCTAATTTTGCTTTGGAGAGAGAGAGGGGTAAGAATCAAGACTCAAATATGTCCCCGGAGAAACTTTCAACGTATCATTGTCCATATAATTTTAACATGGACCATTACCTTCGTCAAATCTGAAAAAAATCGTCTTAACATCGTGCAATTGAGGTTCACAAGGTTGGTAGAGTGTGGGGGAGGGGTAGGCGAGGGAAATCGGTGAAGGGAAATCCGTCCAGGCAATCGATATGCGTATTTCACTATAAAATTATGCCACAGGTAATAAAATACTCCATTTGGAAATTGAAGAAAAAACTGGGACCATTAAATGTTACATTTTCGGTATGGCATCATTATTAGATGAATAAGAAACTAGATTGAAATTATGTCCCAAGATCACAACCTTATAACCTCTTTTTTATGAGGCCCGGTTGGTGTTTGCAACACCACAATTCTAACACAGAGCAGCGTATATATTTGAGAAAATCCAGTAGTACGTTTGATTAAGGAATAAGACTGTAGTCAAATTAATCCTTTTTGTTCGATTGCCACAAAATAAATGTAGCTAACAGCCAACTAAGCTGTTATATAATAACTACTATATAAGAAATGTATCTAATTTTAACTTAAGCATTTACTCGAAAAATCTTGTTACAAGTCCTACTGTCTTGAAATGCTTCAATATATACATAAAATCACTGAACATTGAAATAATACCCAATATAAGGTCTGATAAAAATGCGCTCTTATTACAAATTGAAATTACTTCGACTAATAAAAGATGGGATACCGGAAATGTCCATCCTGTCTATTAAAAGACGAATTGTACATTTGCCAAATTGATAAAAGATAGATGTTTTAAAAAATAGTGTGCAGGCCTCGTCTGATCTAAATCCTCATTCCCAATGGGAGTACGTAAAATATTGCATACGTAAAGAACCTATACGGTATTCAAAAAGTATAACCTTAAAGCAAAAGCGTAATAGAGAAAATCTAAAAAATAGCGGAAATAGAAGTTAAGCTCTCTGCAACTTTTGACAACAACACTTTAAACGAACTGAATTTTGAACTAAACAATGGAAAAACAGAACTTGAACTTTTAGAGCAAAAAGAAGCCTAGGGACACTATATCCGCAGCAAGGTCCATTTGAGTATGATCAAAAGGATTCAAAGACATTCTTTAACCTAGAGAAACAAACATACAATGAAAAATGCTTACGTACTATAAAAAAATTCCCAAGGCGTAGATATAAATAATCCACAAGATGTACTCGAAGAAAGTTCTAAGAAAACCTGTACAAAGTTGATCCTAAAGTATCACAAGATAACTACGAAAACATTACCAAACACGAACTTTCAGATACCCTTAAGAAGATGAAAGAAGATAAGACACCCGGAACCGATGGTCTAACGAAAGAATTCTATGTCTATTTTTGGAAAGATATAAGCAATCTGTTAATGAAATCATAAGAATACAGTTACTTTAGTTTTAATTTAACTACCGAACAGAAAAGAGGAATTATCAAATTGATTTCCAAAAAGACAAAGATACAACTCTGCTAACAAACTTGAGATCTATCAGACAAAACTATGATGCTAAACTTATTTCTAGGTGTCTAGTCCAACGTTTTCAAAAGATACTCCCATCTTAGATTTCGAAAGACCAAAACGATTTTATGAAAAAGATTTATAGGCTATAATAGCCGCACTGTTATTGATTGCGTAGATTTTTTAAATAAAACAAATATAGAAGAGTTTTTGGCCTTTACAGACTTTGAAAAGGCTTTTGACAAATTAAATTCGAATTTTATTTATTAAACATTAGAAGTCTACAATTTTGGAGGTTTCATAAAACAATGGATCAAAGTAATGTATAAGGACGTAAATAATGGAAATAAAAGCAGATACTTCAAAATTTGCAACGGTGTACGCCAAGGAGACCCTCTCTCAGGTCTTTTATTTATTTTGGCAATTGAGATTTTAGCTATATCTATACGAGAAAATAAAAATATAAAAGGCATCAAAATAAAGAACATGACGGCTAAACAAGGTCTATTTGCTGATGGCATAACCCTTCTATTTACAGATATAGCATCTATAAGAAATGCTCTTAATGTGTTTTGGCTATTCTACTTCTGCTCTGGTCTAAAAATAAACCATAAAAAAGACAGAAATAATGCTGACTGGTAGGGTAAACTTGAAATATTTGTACCGTAATCAATTTGGGTTGATATGGACAAGAGGCCCAGTTAAGTCATTGGGTATGTGTTATCACAGCATTGTAAATCAAATAAATGAAAATATCTATTCAAATTACAAGACTTAAAAAAATTCTTGAACAATGGTCTCGGTTACATCTCTCTTTAAAGGGAAATATAACTATCATAAAAAGCTTAGCCCTGCCTAAATTGATATACATAACTAATATCACACACACTTCAAAATGGTTTCAAAACGAAGTACATGACAGCATAAACAGATTTATGTGGGGTAAAAAGACCTCTATAATTCAAAAAGGAGTAATCATACAAACCTTTAAAGAGGGTGGGCTACGCCACCTTCACTTAAAGAGTTTTCTGGATGTTCAAAAAACTTATGTGGATTAAACGACGTAAGGAATTACAACACAACTTTTCTTTCGCATTTATGTCAAAATATCTTCCGAAGTTACCCTTAAACATAACATAATCTCTCTCGAAGCACCCTTCTTATTTGAATAAGGAAATGTCAAATTTTAATTTTGAAATTCTCTATAATTGGTACGCAAATAAAAGAGATCCAAAAACAATACAGGATATTCTAGATGAATGCATTTGGTACAATAAATACATCCAAATAAATAGAAAACCAATATATTTCGACGAACCCTTCAAAACAAACATTATTAAAATAAATGATCTTATTGATGACAATGGAAAATTTATAAACCCAAAAGCAATTAAGGAACATGCAAATGAATATGGCTATCTTAATATATTAAAAGCAATCGGATTAATTGAAGCAATCCCACATGAATGGAAGAGAATAATATCAACCCAAGCTTCCTGCAATATTGCTGTAAATTTGTCGTCTGAATTAATTTTTTAAACGAGAAACCAAAATTTCGACGTAGTAAAAACATAGCTTAAACAATTTTATTCATTCTTGGTAAAACAATATAAAACAATCCCATACTGCATTTAACGAGGGCAAAACGAATTTATATTTTTAGACAGTACAGAATGGACAGAACCCTTTTCAAAATCACATAGCTCACAAAAATGTAAAATCAACCATGAGAAATTACAAAATACTCCATAAACAATATGCTGCGAGTAACATAATTTCGACGTTTAACCCCTCAGTAACTGAAATATACCTAAACTTCAAAGTGCTTTGCCATCTAAGTCACATATTTGTACACTGTTACACTGTTAAGATATTCAGTTATTTTGGAAATTGTTGGAGAACTGGCTAAATCAAAATATCGCATGTGACAAACATCTACAATTAACTAAGAGAAATAAACGGTTTGGTGTTATCAAAAATGACAAAATAGAAAGTGAATTTCTGATAAATTTTGTATTATTGTAGAGTCGAATTTATATCGATAGAATCTACTTGACTAAAACAACACCCTTTTTTATTTTATCTTTAAGATATTCAAAATAAAGAATTAGTAATAGAAAAAACGACGTTAGAGAACAGGAGTTTAAAATTAGAAGATCATTTAAGTCTTGAAAGAGCACTATAAATAAAATATGTGCTAAAGTTTTTTTTAATAGAGATGCATACTGTTTTAGGGCATCATAGTAAATGGTTTGTAAAATATTGATTTACATTAGTAAGAGATAATATATCTATGTGAGTTTTTTCTGTTGTTATTTGTTTTCTGTTTGTACAGTGTACATATTTTATTAAATAAAAACTCCCACAATGATGAAAAAATGTCGCAAAACAGACTGGTCAGTCAAATCAACTGAGAATAACGACAAAATGCTGAGTGATAAAAACACAACATAGTGAATGCATTCGGGGCTTGATCGCATGAAACAGTTAAGGACGATGTCATATAAATTTTTGTTTACTGAAATTATAACTTTGCCCTCAACGCAGCCCCCTTTGTTTCGACCATTATCGTCCCAAAATTCACTTTCAAATAAGAAGAAATAAGAACAAAATAAGAAGTTATAAGAAAGCCCAAACTTTATTTGATAACTGTTCAAATATCAGGCTAATCGTATTCATTGTGTACGGAACGCCGCAATGAAAACACAGTGTTGACTTCAACAAAGAAAATAAAAAAGAAGAGAATGACTTATGAGACTGACAAAAAACAGCTAGCATTAAAAGTTCCTTGAAAAGAATTTTTTATAACAACTAGGCTTGGTCGCTATGTAAAAAAACTGCTCATGATCTTTGACATGATTAATACATAAGTTAAAAATGTGGCTTTCAAAATGTGCAATATGAAAGTGACAATGTCTGATAGTAAACTGGAGAAGCGGAGTTAGTTGTAATATGTGTCCATTACTTTACAAATCGCCCTCAAGACGTGGAGTGTCAAGTTCGAAAAATTTCTGTAATTTTTATCACACGAGAACACCTTTTTCACATTTCACATTTAATTTTCACATTTAATCTATAAAGCATCCATTTTTCAATGAGAACGAAAACTTAACGAAACCTAATTTCAGAAGTACTTGTGAAAGCGGAGAGCAATGTAATATATTCTAAGTACATATTCTATGTTGTTGCTTTAAATAAAACGATGAAGAATGAAGCTTTGTATGGTAAATAGGGGTTATCGCCTTGTGGTTTATGACAGAGTTAGAGGATCTTATGTTACAATATGATTCAAAAGCCCATAAGCTGCGTGCCACTTTATTTTGTCGGCTATTCTACTTTGTTGGCCTGCCAATCAATTCGATAAACAGGAAAAATGTTGCCGGCTTCCCGTAAGGCAGGTTTCAGTGAACCTTGGATTTACTGTCCAGTAACAAAGCCTTAACCGCCCAACCGCTCAACCACATTGTTTTCCAGAATAATAAAGTGATAAATTGCAAAAAGGAATTTTTGTAAATTAAAATTCACTGCAATAGTTTACTGGGTTTATACTTTCAACGTAATTTTACCTAAACACTTTCTTGACTTATAACAGGTTAAATATATATGCTATGGCCTTATCAGAAACGTGTAATTAAACATATAGCCCAATCCTTTAAATATCAACAGGTATGAGATAAAGAATTAAACGTGAAATACGTATGAAATATGTGAAATATAGCACCAAAAATATTCCATTACATGCCAGCGTGGTTTACAGCCGCATGCGCCGTAAAATATTCGACTGATTGCCCTTGGCCTGCTCCAGTAGCACAAATTTCAGGTAGAAGGGGACTGGCTTGGACTTAGACGGTAGGCAATGATGCATTTAAAATTGTCTCCTAAGTTCCTTGACATGGCTTTAAAAATCGTATTTCTTTTGACTTTACTGCCTGGAATATTTACACTTTGTTCGCTGTATATCTGTGGTAGAGCACTGATACTTGCGAGGAAAAGCTAATTCCGAATTTTCGGTGGAAAATAATTAAATCCGTTGAGCATTTTACTTGTTTATAAACGTAATATTAGAGAATTTTCTAATGTTACCTGTGATCTCTCTTTGATATTTGTACAAAACAGGTTTAAAACCACGGCAACACTCAAAAAAATTTAGCACTATTTGAGCATATTAAAGCTTGTGATAGTTTTTACAGAAGAATAAAATCAACACTAAAATAAGATATAAGCATAATACTTCATAGCATTGGAGCAAAGAGAGAAGTAGAGGTTTTCCTTTCCATCCGCTGTTTGCACTGCATGCATATCACGGAATGTTTGTAAGCCAATCGCTTAAAACAGCGACGGTGGGACTTCGATGGTATTTTTGTCAGAAGCAACGATGCTATTTTTTTCAATTACCATCAAATTTAACAATCAAAAGTTAATACAGCAGCCCTGTGAAGTTGACCGCAATAGAGATTGGATGCTGTGGTGAGGTATTTTAGTAAAATTTTAAGATTTTATGATTGAACATTTTCAGAATTATAAATATGGAATATTTGTTTTTGGCTCCCAACTTGGTCGCATTTAGCGTTAGCTCTAAAAATACGTAACACTGTGTTATATTCACAAATGCATCGAATGGGGCTGCGCTTATCACAGCACCATTATGATTGTCTATTTGTTTGTACGCTAATGTTTCCTACAGCTTAGGGATCAAATGAATTCCGAAATTTGCCTTGAGTAACTAGATTTCCCTAGGGGCCACTTGGAATCATATGTATTACCATGTGTTATTTCTAGATTTGCACTCAATATTTAGGGATCCTTGGGCATCCATACGCATGGTAACCAATTGACCAGACTGGGTAGATTGAATAGTTCTAAATGAAAATATTCAAACTTAGGAAGATTTGATACTTTTTCTAATTTTTCAATGGAGAAATTACACCTTGTTTCTTCTCCTATCTTTGAAATGGAATGTTTCCTACATGGTCTTATAGAGTCAGCTTAAATGTCGTAAATTGATTAGAAAGTAGGTATTACACGTAACTTTCGTATGGTGCAATGTTTCATATTATTCAAAGATTTAGGTAACGTTTTCGTAATTGTATTGCTCGGAAGTTCAGAAATTTATAATTTGCACCTGGACATTAGTATCAAAATAAAATTAAACGAGAATGGACAATACATCTCAGCCTAAATGTTCACATTCAATTAGTCATATGCATTTTTGAGCTTATTAACTTTCAAGCTGAAGCGGTGTAAACATCAAATAAATTTGCTCGAACACAGTAGTATCAATGACCAAATTAATTGTTGCTTTCTTCCTTTTTTGGTTTATATAATCACATTCGCCCAGTTTACTTTTGCATCTAAACAACATTTAACGTACACAGTTCCAGTTTCTGGTGCAGAGTAATATTAAAGATTTGCTTTGAGAGTAGTGTGTTTTATGCTCCACTGTCGAATTCTGTTGTTCTCGGACAAAGATCCGTGATATGAATTGTACCATGAACGGTTCGGTGAATGTGTTTTGTGAGTTTTTTTAATCTTTAATGAGTAGAAATTCCAATGGCTTGTACAAAATTATAACAAAATCATAATGAATAAGAGCTTGAATGAAAAGGAACTTATCACCCTTTTATAAAACATAGATCTTTTTGGCTAATGTAAGTTAGAAGTAGGTGGGGGACAGATCATTTCATGTGGTATAACAAAACGGGACAGTAAACTAAAAAACGAGGAACTTTAAATGTATTCTCAAACTTCCTTGTTGGGCTTACTGTGAAAAAATTTGATGATATTTTGCAAATTTGTGAAATGGTTTTGCGCACAGTACAAAAATTAAGATGTGTATCCTATATAGGTTTTATTGAGTACTCGCAATATTTCAAATGAATGTTTCCTACATGAATGTGTTTTCAGCTTCCGCTTCTATTAACGATTCTACAATTTAAAATAGCATATAATTTTTTTGTCAAAATCATGACATTTATAATTATTGACAATATTATTTATTGCCTCTGCAGCACTGTAGATGTATGGTTTTCCTTACAATGCGGTAGATTGTGTGATAGAAACATTTAAGAAATATTTGCACAAATATATGCACAGCTACAGCAATGGGTATGAGCAATAGTTGAAAAGTTTATAGAATGGGTTGTGTGAACTTAGTTTGCATTGTCTTTAATCTACCGAAAAAATAATTTTATAGTGAACAATGAGGATGTATCATAACATATATGCAGTTTATTTGACCTGCAGCATTGCATTTTCCCCAGTATAATATATCATTTTTATAACATTATTTTTAGACATTCTTGAGTTGATAATTTAGTCAAGATGATCAATGAGTTTATCGACAGTTTGAAGAGGTTGTTGCAATTGCTTTAATTTGAGAGGCTGTTATACAAAAATAAACTGACTTATAAAAGAGTAATAAAAACATGACAAGCTGCTAAAATTGTAGCGGGTACTATAATCCAATTGCTTTAATTTGAGAGGCTGTTATACAAAAATAAACTGACTTATAAAAGAGTAATAAAAAACATGACAAGCTGCTAAAATTGTAGCGGGTACTATAAGCCATGCAACTACTTAGCAAGATTAACGAAGCTAAACTTTATTGCATCAAATTGACAAATAATCAGTAAATAACCAGGTTTGTGATTAGTATAATGCTGTTTCGTGCTCCATTTTCTAATCTTATTTCTCTGGATATATAATCCATGATGGACTCTGATATTTGAAATCACCCAGAGTCAGAATGTCAGAGTAGGTCATTCCTAGTTCGATTCATCTTCTTTGCAAATATTTGTTCTTGCTGAAAAATGGGTTTAAAGATTTATTATTTTAGGTGTTTGGAATGGTAGAGATGCTCTACTGGGTTCACTTCATTACAAAAGGCAACACTCCTTAACAAAATGCACAAAAGTGCTACAAAAAGGTTTAATTAATGAGAGGATGTGGTATTCCAATAGATCAAGGGTGAAAAACTTTAAAAAAGCATAGTGGTTTCATTGTATCTATTAAACTATTAAATCTAATGATTTCTGGCATTAGCAACGATTTTCTACGTTTTGTGTTGTGTTTTCATATATTTTGATCAATCTCAATCAATTACAAACCATTTTGGTGCAATCGACAATGATAAATTCAAGTGACTTGAATCGTCATATCACTGTGCTATATATAATGTTTAGGATCAGGATCTGATAAAGAATTATATATTAGAGTAAAACTTGATCCAGCGTAACTTATATATCAAGATCATTGTTAAGATTCATTTTGCAATTTATTATTGTCTTTTGTTATCGCTCATGTAAATATTGGTTAATATCAATGAGGACTTTTAAATTATGAAATTAATTGATTTTACTATGATTCCTTGGTGGTATTTCTTAAAATTCCGCTGCTTGCACAATATTGCTTAGAATAAAAATCATCTAAAATACCTTTGTTTGATAATCACGCCATCCTTTGTTTACATAAGACTATTGTTTGCATAAAGATCGAACTAAGAATGACCTACTACGTTTGTAATGACTTTGGAGTGAACATAAACAATAGGGACATTTCATGGATCATTGACCCAGAATAATAGAATTAGAAAGTGAAGATCAAAACCCTAATATACCACGTTTAATGCAGAAGAGTCCTAAGCACCACATTTTTCGCAAACCTTTTACCTGGAGAGTTGGATAAATGTAGTTTTTTAAGTTTCAGATTCTCAAAATGTTCAACATCATTATTATCAATTTGGTTTCAGTTAGTGTGCCGGTTGATTGAAAACCAAAGATAAAGACAAGGTGCCCTAGAATTTGTCAGGAGAACCTTATACAAAACCTAAGTTAAATTTACATTAATTATAATATAACAATATGTTAGCAAAGAAACATAGCTAAGCTTAAATAACAATGAGCAATATTACAACTTTATATGTGCTTGGAAAATTTGGACATTTATATAATTATTCTGATACATGGTCACATCGCCATCACGTTACAAAAACTGATCATGTGACAGGTAACGGAGTGGTTCCATTCGTGATCATCACCGCAAACGATAAATACAACTTGTCCGCCATATTTATTTAGAAAGTATTCCATTGCATTTATAAAATACGTTTGATCTGGGACGTTGTGTCCTTTTCTTACCTGTTTAGTAGAAAGCATGTCACCTCTGCGGACATGCACACCGACAATGGTACCATTAAGCATAGTGTCATAATACATTGTATCGATAGCTTGATAGAATTCTACAACTGACTTACGTGCACATTTCATAAAAAGAAACTCAAGCCTTATTATATTTTCATAATTTTCAAAGTATTTATAACAAATCATCAAGCTATCTAAAAGTACATTTTTATTTGGATACCTCTCGAATAATGTCAAGGCACGTGAATCACACCCTGAGCCTGATTTAAATGTAACCCAGTTATTTTGTGGTATATCGATACTTCCATCATATAATTTCTTTTGTAATTGTCCACTGAAGTTTTTTATACTTGGGTACACAGGAAGGAGATTGTTAGCCAGTGATAACCCGATAGCTGAAGCAAATTGAAACATTCGATTTCCTAGTCTGCAGTGATATTTAACTTGAGCATAATATTTACCAGCAACTGTTCAAACGGTTCACTGTATTTAGTAAGCTTCGTTTCAATCTTATGACCAATAGCATATGCGTAATAAACCTGCGCTTCCTTGGTGATCGGCTTAGCCTTACGTTTATTGTATTTTAAATTCATTGACTTAAATTCCTTGTAATGCAATTCTGATATTTGTAAGGGCGATCCATTGGTAAGTGCTAGTTTGTATGTGTCACTAAATATACAGAGAAAAACAAAAAAAGGTAAACGGTCCGAGAGCTAATCTTCTTACTCGTTTCTTTACAAATGTGTCCATCTCCAATGTGTTACCTACAAAGATGCATGCGATTTTGCTTTTTCCATACTTAGTGCCTATTATAAAGGAGACGAGTAGGTAAACACAAATCCAGCTCTATGTGTCATTTGAATAAACCTAAAATAAACATCGTAGTCAGTTATAACAAGGACGCTACAGTAGATATGGCCCTGCTATCATCATGTGATCACGTGATTCAGTCCATCGGAACTTTTGGCTTTTGGGGTGGATTTCTGTCCGAAGGTGAAGTAGTTTCTTACGCAAATCATACAAGAAAGGCAGGTGAGCTAGAGAAGCGGGCACAAAGACATAGTCCACCGCAACTTAAGCCATTAATATAGAAGTACAACTGTCAATCAAAGTATTGCGTGAAACTTCGACATGTTATGAATGCCCACATTTATACCACCCTTTTCCGTATAAATTACTAACTTTTATTACTTTGTAAGTCTTTTAGTGGCTTTTCTGTATATTTTACTGGAAGATTAGTTTTAATAAACAAATAAAGGCGCGGACCCACTTTCAACATACCAAGATACTACACGGAACGATATGGCAAGTGATGTTTTTCTCATGCGGCGCCAGTCCTATTCAATGACTTACCAAAACACAGTTATGAGCTATCATTTGTCAATTTTAGAAAACAATCTTTGTAGACCCATCTTTTTAGAAGGGCATTTTATAGTTTTTCTAGTCAAAGTGTTTGTTCGTATACCTACTCTCCTCAGCTCGTCAGGTCTCGCCTACTTCGTTGTAAATTATGTTTTCAGTTGCTTAATTGTATTTTTAACTGTATATTGAAATAGTGTCGTTGAATATTTGTTTTTAAATAAATACTGGCACCATAAATCCTTTTACAGTTACATTTACAGATAAAGAATTCTGAAATTGTACATCTCGTGTTTTGGGAATGTCTTCCTATTGTTCAGCATTGTGCCATCATAATTCATATCAGCAGTGACATCACAAAGTAGACCCAGTTAATCATGGTCTTTCCTATTTGAGGATATCTAGATGCTAATCTTATTATTATATTATCTTTTATTTTTTCAGTTGAATAAAGAAAAAATATGACAAAAAAGATACTTGTTTTTTAATTTCTTGATTAGGTATATAATCGGGGTCCTGGAACACTTGCACAGCTTAATGTAGTTTTTGAAACAGGCGCATGGATTATGGATACATGGATTTGAACGGTTAATATGAGTTCAATTGGATAATTTTGTAAATTATATTGAAGATTGGTTTTGAAGTATATAATTGGGTAATTATGTGTCAGCAGGTATGACGATTGTACTGAAGATACGCTATCATTTGTGAAGAAAAATGACCAACAACGTTGTGTTTTCATGTCGAATTCTTAAATTAGAGTGAATCATTTAGCATGAAACAGTTTTCGTATAGACGTTGATGTAAAATCGATAATTACCTCACAGAACAGTCGCTATATTCCAAACGGCAGTGAGTAAACAAGTATGTTTGGATATATTAGCCAATAAATAATTTTTAACAGAAAATATGTGGTCTAGAAGTGAGAATCGTGAAAATTTATAACTGACATCATTTTTACAGGTATTTAAAAGAAGCGCAGGTTTGCTACGCATATGATGTTGAGCATAAGATTAAAGAGAATTTTTCTAAATAGAGCTAACGGTTGTTAAATAGAGCTGAAGTTAAATATGGAATACATTAAATCGAATATTTCAATTAGTTTCAGATATCACAGGAAGCGCAGTTAAAGTGTAACTTTAGGTCAAAGTATTGTACAAAACTTTAAAAATATATGACAATTATACATATACATATAGTGCGATCTAAAACATTAAAAGCAAATAAATCCTGTTCTCAAACATCAAACATCCCCCCTATTTGAGAAGATTTATGTTAATAATCTTACCAGTATATTGTCCGTTAATTCAGTTGAACAAAAACAAGATTATGACAAAGTATACTTGTTGTTTATTTCCTGAGTAGGTATATAATGGGGGTTCTGAAACAGTTGCATAGTTGCATACATCTTCTTAAACAGGTGCATGGATTACATGGTCAACGATAGTGTGAAATGTTAATGTGAGTTCAGTTGATTATTTTAGTAAATTATATTGAAGTTTGGTAATGAACTGTATAATTAGGTCATCATTTGTCTTTTTGACCTTTAACATCGGTAAAATGGCATATTTGACAATGTTACGACATCTCCATGAAAAATTAAGTTTAAGCGTTACATGTACAACTCTTTTGTGAATCAATAATTATCCCTAAAAAGACCTTGTTAATACTATCACGACTACTTGCCCTCTAAAATATACTAATAGCCTCCCACAAAATATTTTAGTAATTGCTATCATCATTAAACATCTGCGGAAATTATAGGACATGATACGATGAGTTGACAAAAATGACAATATCATGTTAAACGTTTTGTCTGATAGCGATTTTTGATGGTTAGACTAACATTTACGTAATTTACGCTGACCTTGAATATGTCACAAAAATTTTTATTCCTTGCTGTAGTTATAAAAAAACGCAATTACATCCCATTACTTTTGTTTAGTGACGCTACAGTCAAACGTCGATATACATTATATCTTGACGTATGAATAAATAACCATTTGCTACGCCAGTTAAATTGGTTGTTGTTCTTGATTTGTGGAGTTGTTTTCACTCTGTATGTAGCAAAAGCACTAGATCTTAAAGCGTCAAATTCTAATTGGTAGCTCTATCTCACACACATGTTATATTGGAATTAAATAATACTTGCTATATATATTGGAGGAAGATTTTGTTGCTGCAATGTCTGTCATTTATTTCAGTTATGTGTTGCTTTGTTATGGGTTGGAAAGAAATACTTGAACTGTTGCTTAACTTTCATTTTATAGAGATATGGCAGGTTCCAAAATTTTTGGTGTTGTTGTGTCACTTATTGTTGAGCTTCTATGGATTTCATAAGATAATAAGATTGCTTATGCAATTATTAGTTTTTTCAGGGTGATTTTGTTCTTCGTTTTTTTTGGTTACAGAACAACATAACCAGGTAATAGAGGAACAGCAACATAGTGTAGCAATTACTTAGCAAATATAAATGTGTATGAATAAAAATACACATAGATTATGACAATTTATTACTATTGCAGAACCATCTAGAACACGCCGGATGACAGACCTCCACGTAATGCGACAGTCCAGAAGATGAAAGTCCGGCCCGACAGGCTTGCCGACAAAAAGGCAAAAAAAAACTACTGGTAAATGTAACTGGCACTGTCAAGATAAAGAACTTTTACCAAATAAATGTTTTTTTTTTCTAAACGCCTTATGCTTCGTTATATTTAGATGGGCTGTCCACATCTGCTAGATCCATGTCCCACAAATCGCCAATGTCGGGTGTTGTTATGAAGTCTCGACTAAATCTGTATCCTTCTGGTTGGTGTAGACAGTAGCCATCTTGATTTCGAAACTATTTCCTTAATTTTTGATAGCATTCTTGAAATTGAGCATTATTTTCATTACTTGATAAATTTACGAAGGGCTACTAAATGCTTCCAATATTCTTTCAAGTCACTAATATTTACTAAAAGGTTACTACGTCTGAATTGATTCATTTCCATGTGCATCTGTGTTATAAACACAATGAAACTACTTTTGCACACTTTTATTGAATACTTAATATATGCATTACATCGAACAAATGAATCTTTATACATTTTTGCCTTAAGAAATTAAAATAGGAATTACTCATTACAGCTGACATTTCTTTTGTTTCTCTTTTGTAAGGGCAATGTTTTTAGATATATGTAGATCTCAAGTAGAACGTATGGTGCGTAAACAAGTTTTTCTTCTTGAAACATATAATATTTTATATGTAACATGGCAGCAATGTATTTAGTTCTGAGAGCATTGCATTCCTGAGAAGCTTCCGCCTCCAATTTTAAGAGGTGTTACGTCAAACTATCTACTCTAATTATATCAAAGCAGAGGCCAGCAGTCATGATTTACAGTCCAATAGGTGCCATTAAACTTGCGTATGTGAGGCCGCCAAGGTATGGCTTATAATGAAAGACTTGTCATTACTCATACGAGATTCATAGTCTGCGTTGGCAACCCACCTTAGGTCATTTATCATGAGCTAAACTGTTGACCGTGGGCAATAAAATTCGTCATTCTCCAGTGATTTTTGTCACTATTGCGCTCCGTTGTTATAACGCAGAAAAAATACCTGTGAAATGATGTAGCAAGACACTTGTTGCGTTTTGCATGTCATAATGTTTGTTTTGATGCGCAAGGAATATTGACATTCCAATTTTGTCTATGCAATTTTCCCGTGCATTTCCCAAGGCTATGTGTTACATAGGCGAGATAACACATTAGATTAATTATAACCAGAAACGATGATTTTGTGCCTGTTTCGTACGCTGTCTTTTCTGACCATTGTGCTCTTGCACGCCAGTTACCAGTGCATGGTCAAACTTCTCAAAAGAAATTGATTCATTTCGTCGATTGAAATCAGTAGATATTAATTCTTTCAGAAAAGATCTAGAGCAATTCGGACAATGTAACAGAATTGGTACACAATTGCTACATTGCGAATTAACAGCGTATTCTGGATCCACCACAAACATTTTTAGCGAAGCAATCGATCGACATTCTTTATGCTGTGTTTTGTGAAATAGTAAGGAAATCACTTACGAACTGCACTGTGCCTGTTGAAACTTGGGAATTAGGTAGAACTTGATATGAACGTGTGCATGACACCTTTTATTTTCTTCTTCGATTTCGTTTTCTTGTTTCAAGCGCCATGTGAAAAAAATGTATTTTTTTTTTGCAAGTAAATGTGGCGCATTTATCGCACAGCACAGAACACAACACAGTTGCTCAGCTTTGTGTGAGCTCTCTCTGCGTAAATAGACAACACGCGTATGCCTGATCAGTCAACAAAAACTAAACACTACTCGGCTTATAAGACGTATTCAAGCTGTGTTGTTTGCTAATATAGTTAGCTGATATTAAGGTATCAATCTATGGAGTTTTTTTCTTGACACTGGTCCGATTTTTGTGTAGAACTTCTGAATAATAATAATAATAATAATAATAATAATAATAATAATAATAATAATAATAATAATAATAATAATAATAATAATAATAATAATAATAATAATAATAATAATAATAATAATAATAATAATAATAATAACACGGATAATTTTAGCGAGGGCCATGGCCTATAGTTTAAAAATATTGCCCCCTAATTTTGCTAGGGCCGCGATGGCCCCCAGATTCTATAAATTGCCCCCAGTTTTATGGCTGGGGGCTATTGTACACATGTTGTACACATATTGTACAATACTTTATCTTATTCAAGAGAAAACCCATTGAAGTAAGTGTTTTTGCGTTTTAATTTTTGTCAAGTGTTTTACATTTCGCTAGCAAAATGAGGTTCTAGTTATTATTATTATTATTATTATTATTATTATTATTATTATTATTATTATTATTATTATTATTATTATTATTATTATTATTATTATTATTATTATTATTACATTAGACGCGATGTTGTATATTGAACTATTAACCTGGAGAGATACTGCAGATTCTCTCTTCCGTTAATGACTTATATGTCATTGTTAGAACCTTGAATTCTACACGCTCAGCAACAGGTAGCCAGTGTAACTCCTGGAGTGTCTTTGAAATCGAATCATAGTTTCGCTTTCCGGAGATAATGCGTGCTGCCATATTCAAGATCCACTGAAGTCTGCTTAACGAACACTTCGGGAGACCAACCAGGATACTATTGCAATAATCTAAGGGACTGATGACAAGAGAATGTACGACAACTTTGGCACTATCCGCTGTGATATATTTGCATATCTTTTTTATCTACGTGAGGTGGATTTGCAAGATCGGCAAATGTTTGTAATGTGTTCGTCAAACGGGAGTCTAGAATCGATTGTTACGCCCAAGTTCTTAGCGGAATTAGTCCCTTCGACCGCTACCGTTCGAAGAACAAGCTCGCGCACATCAAACCAACTCGGGTTCCTCTTACTCGAGATCACCAAAAATTCAGTTTTTTCTGGGTTCAATTTTAACTTATCATTTGTTACTTTCCATCCAGTCACTAATGCTATTAATACGGGATGGCAACTGATCAGTCGCTGCAATTAGGTTTTCAGGTGTTGTGACTGGTTTTAGTAGTTGACTGCCATCTGCCTATAGATAAAATAGCAACAAGGAGGCGGTTGAGTCGATCTATCGGCTGCGTTTAGTCGCTATATATCCGTGGACCTGGTTGTGATCCTAAGGGTACTGAGACGTCTAGTGTGATTGGTTTTGATTAGCTATTATTGACGTTGACACATACAGTGCAATCAGTCAAATAGGAGGCAAACCTTGCAAAGCTGTGCAAGTTATACCTTGAGTCACTTCAAGTCTCTTTCAAGGGATGGAATGGTCCACAGTGTCGAACGCAGCCGACAGGTTGACAAGTGCGACAAGAATTCCCTGATTTTTATCCAAACGTGTAAGCATGTCGTTGAAAATACGTAGCAATGCAGTTTCGCAACTGTGTTTAGATTTATAGGCAGACTCTAATCTCTAATATGTTATTTCTATCCATATGTTCAGATACTTGGATACTTACAGCCTTTTCTATAAGTTTCTATAAGTTCCATAAGATAATATTGGTTCGACACAGTTCTATAGTTCTTCAGGGAGCGATCAAGGGTTTGCTTCTTCAGCAAGGGTTTTACTACTGCTTTCTTGCACGACTTTGGAACATGTGCATTCAGGAGCGACTTGTTTACAAGCGTTTTAAGTACTGGAACCAACTCTTGAGCACATTCTTTTACTAAAGTTGAAGTAGGCTGGCCCAGTTCGCAACATTTATTTGCACCAGTTTTATGATATCCTCGCCACTTAGTTCTCGAAGCCCTTGTAAGGGAACAAATGCATTTTCTTCAGATGCTAAATTATTCCTGATGCTATCATATTGCATTGTAACCTGTATGTTGTCTGAAAGAAATCCTTCTCTTATCTTCTTTACTTTTTTTGAAAGAGGTCTGAGGACGTATTCGCTAGACCTTCAGACGAAGTATGATCGGGCAACGGGGTCGATTTCGTGCGTCTTATGACTTCGTTCGCCTACTTTTAGAGGAGGTGCTGGTCGGCCTATCCAACACTGCGCGACTTTTTATGCTCAAAAACACCAAGAAACAAGGCGAAGAAATAAAATCCACACATTTATTGCCACGGGGTTAGAGAAGTGGTTCATGTAAGCTCTTGTTGCCTAATGATGCATAACGGCGGCTGAAAACTAAAAATTATCTTTAAGTACGGACAGATCTGTTGTGCCTTCATAGAAAACCCCAAAGCGCAGGTGAGACTTGAATTATTCCTATATGCATGCATCATCAACAAATAATGACAATAATATTAAACATACAAATAATAATAATAATAAAATAATAATAATAATAAAAAAATTATATAGGGGTGGTCAAAGTCGCGAGAAAAGCAGTGCTTAGCTTCCTTTTTCGTATTGCTGTTTTTTTTCTAATTTTGCTTTGGAGAGAGAGAGAGAGGGGGTGAGAATCAAGACTCAAATATGTCCCCGGAGAAACTTTCAACGCATCAGTGTCCATATAATTTTAACATGGACCCTTTCCTTCGTCAAATCTGGAAAAAATCATTCGTCTTAACATCGTGCAATTGAGGTTCACAAGGTTGGTAGAGGGGTAGGCGAGGGAAATCGGTCAAGGGAAATCCGTCCAGACAATCGATATGCATATTTCACCATAAAATTATGCCGCAGGTAATAAAATACTCCATTTGGAAATTGAAGAAAATGGGACCATTAAATGTTACATTTTCGGTATGGCATCAATATTGGATGAATAAGAAACTAAATTGAAATTATGTCCCTAGTACACATCCTTATAACCTCTTTTTTATGAGACCCGGTCACTGTTTGCAACAACACGATTCTAACACAGCAGCAGCGTATATATTGGGGAAAATCCAGCAGTACGTTTGATTAAGGAAGAAGACTGTAGTCAAATTATTTATTTTTTGCTTTGAATGCCACAAAATAAATGTAGCTAACAACAAACTAAACTGTTATACAATAACTACTTTATGAGAAATGTATCTAATTTTAACTTAAACATTTACTCGAAAGATTTTGTCACAAGTCCTACTGTCTTGAAATGCTTCAATATATGCATTTTGAACTAAAGAAATCACTGAACATTGAAATAACGCCCAGTATAAGGTCTGATCACAGTGCGAATTTATTACAAATTGAAATTACTTCGACTAATAAAAGATGGCCAGGATACTGGAAATTTACATCCTATCTATTAAAAGACGAGTTGTAAATTTGCCAAATTGATAAAAGATGTTTTAAAAAAATAGTATGCAGTGTGCAGAAAAAGCGTAATAGAGAAAATCTAAGCAAAAAATAGCAGAAATAGAAGTTAAGCTCTCTGCAACTTTTAACAACAACACTTTAATCGAACTGAATTTTGAACTAAACAATACAAAAACAGAACTGGAACTTTTAGAGCAAAAAGAAGCCTAGGGGCACTATATCCGCAGGAAGGTCCATTTCACTGAGTATGATCAAAAGGATTCAAAAATATTTTTTAACCTAGAAAAACAAAAATGCAATGAAAAATGCTTACGTACTATAAAAAACTCCCAAGGCGTAGAGATAAATAATCCACTCGATGTATTCGAAGAAACCGCAAACTTCTAAGAAAACCCTTACAAAGTTGATCCTAAAGTATCACTGGATAACTACAAATGTTTTTAGATAAAAACATACCAACTCTAACAATTAATGACAATCAGTACCTAAACAAAAACATTACTAAACACGAAGTTTCAGATACCCTCAAGAAGATGAATGACGATAAGACACCCGGAACCGATGGTCTAATGAAAGAATTCTATGTCTATTTTTGGGAAGATATAAGCAATCTGTTAGTGAAATCATATGAATACAGTTACTTTATTGACAATTTAAGTACCGAACAGAAAAGAGAAATTATCAGATTGATTCCCAAAAAGACAAAGATACAACTCTGCTAACAAACTGGAGACCTAGCAGCTTACAAAACTATGGTGCTAAACTTATTTCAAGGTCCAACGTTTTCAAAAGAAACTCCCATCTTTGATTTCGAAATATCAAAATGGTTTTATAAAAAAATGATTTATAGAGTATAATATCCGCACTGTTACTGATAGCGTATATTTTTTAAATAAAACAAATATAGAAGGGTTTTTGACCTTTATAGACTTTAAGAAAGCTTTTGACAAATTATATTGAAATTTTATTTATTAAACATTAGAAGTCTACAATTTTGGATGTTTCATAAAACAATGGATCAAAGTAATGTATAAAGACATAGAAAGTTCCGCCATAAATAATAGAAATAAATGCAGATACTTCAGAATATGCAACGGTGTACGCCAAGGAGACCCTCTTTCAGGTCTTTTAACTAATTTTGCAACTGAAATTTTAGCTATATCTATACGAGAAAATAAAAATACAAAAGGCATCAAAATAAACAATACGACGGCTAAACTAAGTCTATTTACTGATGACATAACCCTTCTATTTACAGATATAACATCTATAGGAAATGCTCTTAATGTATTTTGGATATTCTACTTCTGCTAAAAATAAACAATGAAAAGACAGAAATAATGCTGGCTGGTAGGATAAACTTGAGATATTTATACCATAAACCCTTTGGGTTGAAATAGACAAGAGGCCCCATTAAACCATTGGGTATGTGTTATCACAGCGATGTAAATGAAATAAATGAAAAAATCTATTCAAATTACAAGATTTCAAACAAACTCTTGAACAATGGTCTCGGTTGTATCTCACTTTAAAAGGAAATATAACTATCATAAAAAGCTTAGCCCTGCCTAAATTGATATACATAACTAATATCGCACGCACTCCAACATGGTTTCAAGACGAAGTAAATGGCAGCATAAACAGATTTATGTTGGGTAAAAAGACCTCTATAATTCAAAAAGCAGTAATTATTGAAGACTATAAAGAGGGTGGGCTACGCCACCTTCACTTAAAGAGTTTTCTAAATGTTCAAAAAACTTATGTGGATTAAACGACGTAAGGAATCACAAGACAGCTTTTCTTTCACATTTATGTCAAAATATCTTCCGAAGTTACCCTTTAACATAACGTTATCTATCGATGCACCCTTCTTATTTGCATAAAGAAATGTCAAATTTGTATTTTGAAATTCTCTATAATTGGCACGCAAACAAAAGAGATCCAGAAACAACACAGGATATTCTAGATGAATGCATTTGGTACAATAAATACATCCAAATAAATAAAAAACCCATATATTTCGACGAACTCTTCAATAAAAAAAATCAAACATTATTAAAATAAATGATCTTATTGAAGACAATGGAAAATTTATAAAACCAAAAGCAATCAAGGAATATGCAAAGTAATATGGCTAGCTTAATATATTAAAAGCAATCGGATTAATTGAAGCAATCCCACATGAATGGAAGAGAATAATACCAACCCAAGCTTCCTGCAATGTTGCTGTAAATTTGTCGTCTGAATTGATTTTTTAAACGAGAAACCAAAATTTTCTAACATATTTTCTAACATGTGAAAAAGACAAAAAAATTAGAGCATATTGTCCAGGAAAATCATTTACCATGTAAAAAAGTAATAAACTTTAACTTTCACTTTAAACTGTATCTAAAGTAGAGTTCCGCCTATATATACGTGATGCCCTTACTCTTCAAAGCAAACAGCCGAAAATAGATCATGGTTTTATCAAAGGCAATCACATGTCACATCCGACTTGTAAAAATTAAACAAATGAATGAAATTAACTTGTAAATCCTCTGAGAATAAGAAATGCTTCAGTAGCGCATTATTTGAGCAGATATTTTACCAAAAACTTCCTGTAAGTTTTTAAAAATAATTCACAACCGACTGGTCAGTCAAATCAATTGAGAATTACGACAAAATGTTGAGTGGTAAAACCACAACATTGTGGATGCATTCGGTGCGCGATCGCATGAAACAGTTACAGACGATGTCATATATATTGTCGTGTACTGAAATTATAACTTTGCCCTCGACACAGCCCCTTTTATTGCAACCGTTATCGTCCCAAAATTCACTTTCAAATAAGAAGAAATAAGAACAAAATAAGAAGTTATATGAAAGCCCAAACTTTATTTGATGGCTGATCATATATCAGGCTAATCGTATTCATTGTGTACGGAACGCTGCAACGAAAACACAGTTTTGATTTCAACAAAGAATATGAAAAAAGAAAAGAATTTGCCAATGACTTACCAGACTGACAGAAACAGATAGCATTAAAATTTCCTTGAAAAGAATTTTGTTTATAACAACTAGGCTTGGTCGCTATGTCATAAAAGATGTTATGATCATTGACATGCTTAATACATAAGTTAAAAATATGGCTTTCAAAATGTGTAATATGACAATGTATGGTAGTAAACCGGGGAGACTGATTTGGGCTAGGTGTAATATGTGCCCATTACTTTACAAAACGCCCCCCCCCCCATGACGTGGAGTCTCAAGTTCGAAAAATTCCCGTAATTTTTATCACATGCGGACGCCCTTTTCACATTTCACATTTAATTTTCACATTTAATCTATAAAGCATCCATTTTTCAATGAGAAAGAAAACTTAACAGATACTTACATTCAGAAGTACTTGTGTATAATTTTCGAATGACAGATTTTTGAAAGCGGAGAACAATGTAATATATTCTAAGTACAATTGTTTTTGCTTTAAATAAAAACGAGGAAGAATGAAACTGCAATAGTTTATTGGATTTATACTTTAAACGTAATTTTACCCAAACACTATCGTGACTTATAACAGGTTAAATACATATGATATGACCTTATCAGAAACGTGTAATTAAATAGATAGACCAAACCTTTAAATATCAACATGTATGAGATAAACAGTTAAACGTGAAATACGTATGAAATACGTGATTTTTTTCTGACTCTAGGATCTAATAGCATAAAAAATCTTCCATTACATGCTAGCGTGGTTTACAGCCGTAAAATATTTCGACCGATTGCAAATGGCCTGTAGCAGTAGCACAAATTTCAGTTAGACTGGGGCTGGCTTGGACGATAGGCAATGATGCATTGAAAATTGTTTCCTGAGTTGCATTGAGATTATGACGTCAGGATAAAGATAAGTTCTTTTGCATGGCTTTAAAAATCTTATTTCTTTTGACTTTACTGCCTGGGATATTTAAACTTTGTTCGCAGTATATCTGTTGTAGAGCACTGATACTCATGGGAAAAGCCCATTCCGAATTTTCGGTGGAAAATACTTCCACGTTGTTTAGAAACGTAATATTAGAGAATTTTGTAATGTTACTTGTGATCACTCTTGATATCTGTGCAAAACAGGTTTAAAACCACCGCAACACTAAAAAGAAATTAGTACTATTTGAGCATATAAACAAAGATTGTGATAGTTTTTACAGAAGAATAAAAGCATTACTAAAATATGATTTAAGCATAATACTTCAGAGCATTGGAGCAAACAGAGATTTGGCCGGTAGCAGAGGTTTTCCTTTCGATCCGCTGTTTGGACTGCATGCATATCACAGTATGTTTGTAAGCCAATCGCTTAAAGGAACGACGGTCGGACTTCGATTGTATTTTTGTCAGAAGCAACGATGCTATTTTTCAATTACCATCAAATTTAGCATCAAAAGTTAATACAGCAGCCCTGTCAAGTTGACCGCAATAGAGACTTTTTTAGTAAAATTTTAAGATTTTATGATTCAACATTTTCAAAATTATAAATATGGCATATTTGTTTTTGGCTCATAACTTGGTCGCATTTATTTTTTTATTTTTTTTTAATTGAAAAAAAAAAGGAAGACATTGTACGTCACATCAATTACTCGCACATTTACACCAAAAACCTTTCAGAAACCATTTGCAGACACACAGTTTACACATCGCTAGGTGTCGCAGCACCCAGACAATACTGCAGTAATTTTAACAATTGTCTATAAATTTACTCGCATCTATGATGTAGTAAACGTTTGTACGAAAAAGCAGACATGAAACACAAGGAGTGTGCAGAAGTGTCGTGGGTTTTTTTGGGACGTCCATATGGTTTGACCAATGTAGGTATGCATTAACGAGGTAATAAGAAAAAAAAGAAAAGAAAGCAAGATCCGTTTTTCAATTGTCCTTGATGGACCACGATCCCCATTTCCTATGGTATTTATCGTCGTCTAAGATAAGCTTATCTACTTGCATGTACATGCTTACTTCATGCATGAAGGTCGAATAATTGAAGGCTAAATTACGGAATCGGGTATCCCATATTCGGTATTTAAAAGAAGAAAAATAAGGTTTTCAGCGTTGTTACAAGATCCTAACAGAAACTCAGTAGCGTGAAAGCCTTTAAGACCAAGGAGTTGCCACGCTTTTCTTATTATTGCCACTGTTTTAGGACAATTTATGAACAGGTGGAAATCATCTTTATACTACATTACATTCAGAGCAATTTTTGTCTAATTTAATTCCCCATTTTTCCAGATTTTTGTTGTTGGCTACTATGTCGTTTAATATCTTGAACTGGAAGAAAAGTAGTTTGTTATCGCGACATGAATCTCTTGATATTTTGATACTTTTGTTTACTAGGGTAAGATCTATCCCCTTATTCTTCCACATTTTTAAGCTAGTCGGGGGTTGACTTATTTGTTTCACTAGTTCTTTATAAAAATCCCTTGACTTACAATTTGTTACATTTCAACGCTGACCACTTCTAGTTCTAAATATGCAACTTCCTAAAGCACAGGATTGATTAGGTAAAATTTGTTGCTTAATTGCTTGTTGAATGCTAGTTAATGTTAGGTAATTAACTTTGATGTTATATTTCCTCGTTAGTTCATCGCATGTCAGCCATCTATTATTTTTATTCATTAGATCTTGTATAAAAACAATTCCGTTTTGGAATCAGTTCTTAAAGAATATGGGTTTATTATCTATAAGTATATCTTGATTGTTCCAGAGTAATTGCTTAGACATTGTCGGGGTTTGAAATATTGTTTTAAAAGCTTGTAAGATATCTTGATAAAAGGGAGGCATATGAGGGAGTTTTTTTACGTCAAAGTTGCAATGCATTAACAAACTTAGGCCACCAATCTTACCTAAGTAATAATTTACTACTTTTGACCACTTTTTTCGTTGCATTAATTTTGGTAACCAAGCAAGTTTGAGAGCCATATTCTGTGATTGGATGTCAATTGCTTTTAGTCCACCCTCATCATAGTTCCTTATTATAGTGGTATGTTTAACTTTTGGTGTAGAATAACCCCATAAAAAAGATGAAGTTTCTTTTTGTGCTTGCTTTATGGAGTCTGCGTCACAGCTAGTGTTAGAAAGGGAGTAAATTAAGTTAGATATTCCAAGTGACTTAGTTATTAGAATTTTTCCTAACAGGCTGAGTCCTCTACAAGACCAAAATAGGTACTTTTCTCTCATTTTTGCAATTGTATCGATAATGTTCTTTTCGTTGCATTTTTTAAGGTCATATCCAAGGGAGATTCCAAGCATGTTGAAACAGTTTCGGGACACTTCTAAATCATAAGCGCGTTTCCTTTTTTTCCAAGGTCCCAGCCATATAAGTAAAGTTTTATCTTTGTTGATTTTAAGACCTGACTGGCTTGCAAAATTTTCTAGCGTTTGAAAAAATTCTGGAATTGATTCAACACTACCCAAAATACCTGTTGTGTCATCGGCAAACTGAGTTAACTTAAATTCCCCTTTTCCGACCTTCAAGCCTATGATTTTGTCGTTGTCTCGTATCATTTGGGCCATGAACTCGACTGCGAGAACAAAGAGTATGCAGGAGAGACCACAACCCTGTCTCACACCCCTTCGTATATCGAACCATCCGGTGCTATAGCCGTTATTCATTACTGTACTAGAAATATCTGTGTAGCATAGCTTAATCCAAGATATGAGTTCCGGTCCAAAGTTAAATTTTTTTAACATGTTCAGCATAAAGTTCCATTCCAAACTGTCAAAGGCCTTTTCAAAATCTATTTGAAGGAGCAAACCAGGGATTCCTTCATTATCAGTAAAGTCTAATAGGTCTGAAATCAATCGAATATTTTCACCAATGTATCTTCCTTTTATAAATCCAGTTTGATCTTCATTTATTAGTTTATTTAAGTATGGGGAGATTCTTTTAGCTAGACTTTTAGATAATATCTTGTAATCTGTATTTAATAGGGAGATTGGTCTCCAGTTTTTAATAATCTCAGGGTCTTTACCCCTTTTATGCAGCAATATTATAGCCGCTCTTCGAAGTGAGGGTGGTAGTGCTCCTCTGAATGTGATGTATTTATGACGTCAGTAAGTATGGGACCAATGTTATTCCAAAATTTGATATAAAATTCAGAAGACAGGCCATCGACGCCGGGGCTTTTGTTTGGTTTCATAGCTTTTAGGGCACTATAAAGTTCATCTATTTTTATCTTGTCTTCAATGCTTTGTTGTTCAAAAACACTAAGCTTGGGCATTTGTTTAAATTGTTCAAAAAATGATGGGTCTGCGGACTTGAGGCCCTGTGAGCTATATAGTTTGCTATAGAAGTCTTTAATATGAAACTGAATTTCTTTGCGTGACATGGTAATGGATCCATCAATTGTTTTCAACTTGGTGATTGTTTTTTTTGTCGTATATTTGTTTTGCCATGTTAAAAAAATACGATGTATTTTTTTCATTTTTTTCTATAAATTCAAGTCTAGATCGGATGTATTCTCCTTTGGTCTTATGTTCGATTAGAGTATCTAACTGCTGCTTGCAAAGTTCGTATTCGATGAGTTCGTCCTTACTAATTTCGTCATCAATTACTTTTTTGTCCAAAATTTCTATTTTTGATTTGAGCGACTGTTCCTCTTCCGGTCTTTCTCTGGCCCTTTTTTTGCCGTAAATTAAACTATACTGCATTATTTCCAGTTTTAGGAGATCGTATCTGACTCTTATATCTCGGATATATGATAACTCGTCCCATTTAGCGGTTATTAACCTTTCAACGGTTTGTACGTAAGTTGCTTCTTGAAGAAAACTGTTGTTTAGTTTCCAAAAATTTGGACCCCTTTTATCCAGACAGAGGTCAACTATTAAGCTCATACTTTTATGGTCAGTAAATGGACAGTATGGAATGTTCGTTTTCTTTGTGGCTTTCACGATACCCTGTGTGACCAAAAAGTAATCGAGTCGACAGAGGACTCTCGGTGACTTTTGAGACCATGTATACTGTTTTTTATTTGGGTTGTAGTAACGCCATATATCTGTTAAACTGAACGATTCTATAATTTTTTCCAGAATTGAAAGACTTTTTTGGATGGGGAACGGCCGCCAAATTTATCAATGGGCGAAAGCACCAAATTAAAGTCACCGCCTATAATAAATTCATCACACCTGATGTCAGACAATATTGCCATAAAGTTCTGATAAAATTTTACGTGGTCAGCATCTTTGTTTGGGGAATAGATATTGAAAATACCCAGTTGGATTGAGTTGACTTTAAGGATTATATATTGAATATTGCCACCATCATAATTTTTTTCACCAATGGTAGTCAAATTATTAGATGTCAGGAACAGCACACCTGCGCTTCTGTTTGTCCCGTGGCTACAAAATATTTTTCCACCCCACTCGCCTTCCCAGACATTTAGGTCATCACTTGTTGAGTGGCTCTCCTGTAGCATTATAATATCATATTTTGTGTTTTTAAATTCTTTGAAGAGAGCTAACCGTTTGCTTTTCTGGCGAATACCCCGTACATTAGTACTTAATAATGATAACGTCATTTATGTGTGGTGTAAAACGCTCAACAAAAATTTGATCCTTATGTTTTCATTTGAATCTAATTTTATCTGGAATAGACTCCCATGACACTTCCGACACTTTCGTACAGGCATAGAATACAACATATACAACATATAGAAAAAAAATAAGAACATATATATGAATCACACAGAGAACCGAAATGAAGTTTGGCAAGTAATCTATTTATTGATGTGCCAACCGCTTGTTCTGTTAAATATTCACACAGAATCCCCTATATGCTTAGGATGGCATATATTAACTAGCGTAGTGATAATCTTTGACAACGCACTTTGTTAAGTACCCAAGAGGGGAATAGATATGCAAGGTTATTGGTACGACAGCAATGAGGGTGTATGAAGACTCGAAACAGAGCAGCCAAAGCAAATTCCTTTTTTTTTTCAAATCGTGACCTGCGCCGGACTAACCCGTCCCTACAGTCACCGCAAATTCCATTTATTTTAAATATCGTACCCTGCGCCTGCACTAACCCATCCCTCATAGTATACACTCCTCTATCCCCCAAAACGTCCTCTTCTAGCCCCCCTTCATACAGTAACATTATCTCATCTGCCATGCCACCCCACGCCAGCCATTTACACACACACACACACACACACACACACACACACACACACACACAATGTTATGCACTGGGAACACTATTGATTGCCTTATTTGGGTCTGACTTCTTGCCACAGATCTACCCAACACGTACCTATCACAATGCACACCATAAAATGTATCTATTCATTATTGGCCTTCAATATTATTCAGTATCTTTAGTACGGCCTAACCCGTAAACTGAAACGCCTATGTTCAGCTCTTCTTTCCGCATATGTTCAATATTTAACAAATTAGCCACTGTGCCAGATCTGTGACAGATTTCATTACATTTTAGTTGGAGAGGGCTAGGTTTTATATCATTTCATTTACGGGTTCGGCCCTATTAACAATAAAGAGATATATTTACTTAAAATGGAAAATGATCGTTTAAATACGACACAGAATGGAGAAATACAACTGATATCGTGGATAATTCACAAAATATTGTTCATTCCAAAATAAAATACATTACTTAAGTGATGCGTGTGACGAATTGACCAGACAGATTTCTTTGATTATTTACGATCAGAGTATGGCGAACTTTTTAGGAGACATTTTAGGAAAGATATCACGTAGTCGCTTTACTTTAAATACTCGGTTAACGTGAGGGATAGTTTACAGACCGGGGATCTTGGATATCAAAATGTGTTCTGATTTTATGGTGGTACACCTATCATTCAGTCATCTCGTATTGAAACTTAAGATTCTTCTGTGTGTGTATGAGGTAAGAATTTAGAGCTAATCATTGTGCTGTAGTAATGGGGGTATATTTATCTATAGGGGGATTTTAATATAGGATATTCCAGTTTCAAAGTAACTCCATAAAATTTACGTTACCTTACCTTGCGGTTTCTATTGTTAGACATAAAGAGTATACCGTTACATGAGGGCGTTTCATCGCGTATAATTAGGCGTAGTAGTTAGTGCCCCATCTTTTTCAGCGTTTCTCGAGCTATATCACGAAGTTCCATCAACAGTTCGCCCAACTTGTTTGTGTTAAGCCTGGGACTTGGGGGGACGGCACACTGCTTAGCGTCCTTTAGCGACAGGCCTATGCCGTAGAAGCTGTCGTACGGAGAACATTCGATAATTTCGCGTTCTTAGGTTGATAGCAGGTAATCGAGAATTTCAGGGTGTTGTTCGAACTTGCGTTTTAGTACTTCGCGCATGATACCCACTCTGTGCTCATGCAACCATATGGATGGGGGTATTTGCCTCCATAGGAGATCGTCGCTTGGTAAAAGTTGCTTAGAGGGTTGAAGCGCCCTTGAAACAGCATTTTACTTCTATGTGCGTCTGCATTTCTTTCAATAGAATTGAGTGTTGAAATTGGTAGTCATAGAACCGAGCTTTCCAAATAAGATACTTTATTAGGAGAAGGATATGATTTTTTGCTTTATCGGGGGAGCCTATCAGAAACTCTTCAGCGTTGAAGTAATTAATTCTCAAGTTTCTGAACGAGGTTTTTATAATTTTAATAGTGTTTAGGCAGTTAAGAAAGGTGTGAAACAAGTCGTCCTCAGTTAAACAATATTTGCACTTATTGGTCTGTCTTATGCCCCATTTTTTTAGGTTTACGTTATGCGCTACAGTGTTTTGGATTATTTTATAGTGAAACGCTACAAGTTTACTGCTTCTGCAAGACGCTTTCATAAGAGCAGTGCTTTTATATGCGGCATTTGTGTCGAAACCAGCATTTGCAGAGAAACTGTGACTGGTAGGGCCTTTTTCCACCCTTTTTATCAACTCATTATAAAAGAGTTTTGACTTGGCATTCGAGATGTCCAAAAGATTTTGACCAGTCTCAAGCACGAATTTATTGAACGCGATACGGGCATCGACATCAACTCGTAATTTGATTGCGGATTTAACTGCATGGAAAGTTAAAAAGTTTACCTTTAAGTTATATATTTCATAAAAATGTTTCAGTTAACCAGTTACCATTTACATCCTGTAAGTCCCTTGCAAGATGGATGCCTTTATCAAACCAGCTTTTGTAAAATATTTGCTTGTTGTTTACTAATATATTTTTATTGTTCCACAGAATTTGTGCTGAATCTTTGCTTGTTTGAAACACTTCACGAAAATGTTTCAAAATTTCTTTGTAGAAGGCTGGTATATATGCCAACTTGCTAACATCAAAATTACACCTTAGAAGATAACTAAACCTACCAAGCCTGGCTGCATAGAAGCGCAGTATTTCACACCATTTATTACTTTTTAAGATTCGTGGAATCCATGCCAATTATAGTGCTTTATCTTGCGACTTAAAATCGATTGCCTTTAAACCCCCTTTGGAGTACTCACTAATAAGAGTGCTATGTTTCACTTTAGCTTTCGTGTAATTCCATAGAAACATGTTCGTTTCATACTGAGCTCGTTCTAAATCAGAGTTGGAGCACGTGACGTTCGAGAGTGAATAAATCAAGTTTGATATTCCCAAGGATTTGCTAATGAGAATTTTGCCTATTAATGATAGATCTCTATTGGACCAGACTTGGTATTTGTTTTTCATTTTGTTTATTTTTTCACCAATATTTATTTCATTGCATTTACTGTTATTATAGCCTAGGGAGACACCTTGCATATTAAAACATGACTGGGATACTTGTAACCCAAGTATACTTCCCTTTTCTTCCAAGGCCCCAACCAGATAAGCATTGTTTTTTCTTTATTAATACGAAGGCCCGACATTTCAGCGAAAGATTTCAATGTTGAAAAAAGTATCGGAATAGATTCAGTGTTGCCCAGTATTGTGGTAGTATCATCAGCGAATTGACTTATTTTGAATTCGGTCGTGTTTACTTTAATGCCAACAATTTTTTTGTTATTTCTAATCAATATTGCAAGAATTTCGACAGCGAGGACGAACAGGACGCACGATAAGCCACAACCTTGTCTAAGACCTCTGAAGAGCTCGAACCAACCGGTAGTAAACCCGTTATTTGAGATCGTACTGTAATTTTCTGTGTAGCAGAGTTTAACCCATGATATTATTTCTTGGCCAAAATTAAATTTTTGTAGAGCCGCAAACATAAAGTCCCATTCAATACTGTCGAAAGCTTTTTCGAAGTCTATTTGTAGGAGCAGTCCGGGTATTTTTTCCCGTTCGGTAAATTCCAACATGTCGGAGATTAGTCGAATGTTTTCACCAATGTACCTCCCTTTGATAAAAGCAGTTTGATCCTCGTTTATAAGCTTTCCGAGTACTGGGGAGATTCTACGGGCGATAGTTTTGGAGAGTATTTTGTAGTCGGTGTTTAACAGGGATATCGGTCTCCAATTTTTTATTAGCTCGGGGTCTTTGCCTCGCTTATGCAACAAAATTATCGACGCTCTACGTAATGAGAGTGGGAGGAGGTTACTTAATTTGGAAACTTCAAATACTTCAGCAAGAATTGGGCCTAGGATAGGCCAAAACTTTTCGTAGAATTCCGCCGAGAGACCATCAACACCGGGACTTTTATTACGCTTCATAGTCTTCAACGTAAGATAAAGCTCATTTACTGTCATCTGATGTTCCATGTCATCACGATTTGCGTCACGCAATTGCGGGACGCCTTGCAACGAGTTGAGGGTATCTGTTAGGTTGTTGTTTAGGGCTCTAGATGCGTAAAGGGTTTGATAAAATATTTTAATTTCGTTCAAGATTTCTTTTGATGAAAGTGTAATTGCGTTATCTCGCATCTTAAGTCTAGTTATAGTTTTTTTTATTGTAGGACTGCTTCGCGGTGTTAAAGAAATAGGATGTGCTCTTTTCATTGTGTTCTATATGTTCAGTTCTTGCTCTAATGTTTGCCCCATGAGTTTTGTAGTCTAATAGTTTTTCAAGTTGAAGCTTACATTCATTAAATTCATTTAATTCATTTTCGTTGGCGTTTTGTTCAGTAATTTTGTCCTCAAGGACATTTATTCTATTTCTCAGACAGGTTTCTTCTTCTCGCCTTTGACGTGCTTTTTGTTTACCATAACTGATAGTAGGGTAAAAGTGGGGTTCCGAAAACAGGAAGTGACGTTATAATGACGTCAGGAGGTGTTTTCGGAGCCCCATGGGGTTCCGAAAACAGTGACGTCATATTGACGTCATATTGACGTCATATGGTTGCCATATGGTTGTCATATGGTTACCATATGGTTGCCATATGGACGTCATAATGACGTCAGGAGGTGTTTTCGGAGCCCCATGGGGTTCCGAAAACAGTGACGTCATATTGACGTCATATTGACGTCATATGGACGTGTTATTGACGTGATATGGAGATCATATGGAGATCATATGGAGATCATATGGAGGTCATATGGAGGTCATATGAACGTCATATGAACGTCATAATGACGTAATATGGAGAGTAGGCGGCCATTCAAACGGGCGGCCATTCAAACGACCATTCAAACGGGCGGCCATTCAAACAACCATCCAACGGCAGACGGACAGATGAGACACCTCCCCAAACGTACAAGTTCTCCATTTTATAAATAGAGAACTCATAGCTACATGGTTAGAGCTCACCTATAAACCCCCTTAAAGTCAAAAGGGGGTAAAAATCACCCCTTTTTTATGTTTTATAGGTGAGCTACATGGTTAGAGCTCACCTATAAAGCCCCCTTAAAGTAAAAAAGGGGGTATAAAAAAGGGGGTAAAAAAATCACCCCTTTTTTTTGGCGCCCGAACAAAATGGCGCCCGAACAAAATGGCACCCAAGCACTCGAGCACCCGAGCACTTGAGTACCCGAGCACCCGAGCACTCGAGCACTCCCCCCCCCCCCCATTACCACCACCACCACCACCAGTCAACTTTCAGACCTGCCGTTGCCAGCCGCACCACAGGTCACTCTATGTATACAAGCAATGACAACTCTTTTTTTTAGCTTTCTCTCTCCAAACACACGCCAGACCAGACTGGTTATGGGTCAGTCGGACAACCGGACACCCGGACAAACGGACTACCCGGACAAACGGACACTCAGACAAACGGACAGTCTTTTTTTTTGTTTTTTTTTACCTCTCTCTCCATCACACCACGGTAGCTGGGGGGCAAACAAACAGTCTTTTTCTGGCTTTCTCACTCTCTAACCAAGCCATTGCAGCAGCAATTAAAAAAATGAGCACTCTTTCCCTTAAGGGATGCTGTGTTTTAACCACAGAGAGGTCTCCATGCATTGTGGCCATATACAAGCAACAATCCTTTCTTTAAAGCTTTCTCACTCTTCTAACACCTATGACAACCAAACCAACGGACACCCAGACACACGGACACCCAGACACGGACACCCAGACACACGGACACCCAGACAGTCATGTTTTTTTTAATTTTTAACCCTCTCTCTCCATCACACCACGGCGGCCGGGGACAAACGAACAGTCTTTCTTTCTGCTTTCTCATGCTAATTGATTGCCGTAGCAGCAATTAAACGTGAGCAACGCTACCTTAAGAGACACCATTTTTAACCGTGAGAGCGCTCTCTCTCCCACGCATATACAGGCAACAACAACTCTTTTTTTCGGCTTTCCCACGCTCTAAACAAACAACCTTTTTCGGGCTTTCTCACTCTAAAGAGACACCATTTTTAACCGTGAGAGCTCTCTCTCTCCCACGCATATACAGGCAACAACAACTCTTTTATTTTTAAACTTTCTCACTGCGTACACACAGAACACCTACGGCAACCGGATAAAAGGACACCCGGATAAAAGGGCACCCGGATAAAAGGACATCCGGATAAAAGGGCAGTCTTTTTTATTTTTGTATCTCTCTCTCTCCAAACACACATAACACCATATCAGACGGTCAGACGGACAGATTAAGCGTTTATTTCTCAAGCCTGGGTATTTTTAACCCAGGCAGCAATTTGTTTAGCTTTCTCACTCTTTACACAAACATAACACCACATCAGACGGTCAGACGGACAGATTAAGCGTTTATTTCTCAAGCCTGTGTATTTTTAACCCAGGCAGCAATTTGTTTAGCTTTTTCAGACGGTCAGACAGGCAATCTTTTTTTTTATTTTTTTAATCTCTCTCTCCACACACACATAACACATCAGACGGTCAGACGGACAGATTAAGCGTTTATTTCTCAAGCCTGTGTATTTTTAACCCAGGCAGCAATTTGTTTAGCTTTCTCTCTCTTCTCACACACATAACACCACATCAGACGGTCAGACGGACAGATTTAGCGTTTCATTTCTCAAGCCTGTGTATTTTTAACCCAGGCAGCAATTTGTTTAGCTTTTTCAGACGGTCAGACAGGCAATCTTTTCTTTTTTATTTTTTTAATCTCTCTCTCCTCACACACATAACACATCAGACGGTCAGACGGACAGATTAAGCGTTTATTTCTCAAGCCTGTGTATTTTTAACCCAGGCAGCAATTTATTTAGCTTTTTCAGACGGTCAGACAGGCAATCTTTTCTTTTTTATTTTTTTAATCTCTCTCTCCTCACACACATAACACATCAGACGGTCAGACGGACAGATTAAGCGTTTATTTCTCAAGCCTGTGTATTTTTAACCCAGGCAGCAATTTGTTTAGCTTTCTCACTCTTCTCACACACATAACACCACATCAGACGGTCAGACGGACAGATTTAGCGTTTCATTTCTCATGCCTGAGTATTTTTAACTCAGGCAGCAATTTGTTTAGCTTTTTCAGACGGTCAGACAAGCAATCTTTTTTAAAAATTTTTTTAATCTCTCTCTCCACACACACATAACACATCAGACGGTCAGACGGACAGATTTAGCGTTTATTTCTCAAGCCTGTGTATTTTTAACCCAGACAGCAATTTGTTTTGCTATTTCAGACGGGCAGACGGACAGATTTAGTGTTTCATTTCTCATGCCAGGGTATTTTTAACCTAGGCAGCAATTTGTTTAGCTTTTTCAGACGGTCTGCCGGACAGATGGGAGTATAAATCAATGATTTATAGACCCCTTTTTTTTAGCATTTCCCACACTCTCATGCATACACATACATACTAACAACATGACACGATTCGCGCTTATTTCGTAATAATGGGTGGCCGCTAAAAAGCGGCCGTGGAGGTATTTTCTGCTTTCTCTTCCTGTCGCTTCCTGTCGCTTCCCCTGCCGCCGCTTCCCCTACCATTTCGCCTTGGCGTCGTCGCCGTCTCCGCCTCTGCCGCTGCCGTCATCCTCCCTACAGCCAGCCCTCCTCCTATGCGCTGCTACCGCGGCCCTGTGTGTCCTTAAACCTCTACCCAGAACGTTACAATAATGGTACTCCGGCTTTAACGCATCTGGGCATGTCTGTTCGTGGACTCGTAGAGAGGTTCCTGCCGGTAATCCAAAATGGCAGAAGCTGCAAAACTGCACATTATCCGCCGTATCCAAAAACTCTACGATATCCTGGAGGGTTGACTTTTTGGAAGAGCCATCCTCCTGTTTCACGTCAACCAGTTCCACGGTGCAGTCATTATCGGAGGGCGACTGCATGAGGCTGAAGTCCACCTGCGTGAGGTCCGTTATACTGGCGACAGCGGTTGCTAGCTCTTCCTCAGGAGCTGGTGTCACTGTCTCCGGCCTGGTAACTGTGGCGCTAGGAAGATTTCGCCGTTTGACTACAACTTCTTCCGCCGGAACCTTCAAGACAGTGACATCAGCTGCCGTTGGAATCGCTATCGGCGGAGTCGTCAGCGTCGACGTCGTGGCTGCAGCAGGAGTCGCCTTGGCAGGGGTCGCCGTCGTCGTGGTTGTCGCTGCTGTGGTCCTGGCTGACCTTACTTCCTGGCAGGGCGGCGGGTCCTGGCTCCTGTCGAGCAAACTCTCCCTCCGGCGCTTGTATCGTTCCTCCGCCGCCCTGCCAAACCGGTTGAACTCTTCTTCAGGTCTGTTCCTGAGAAAATTCCTCCACTGTCGAAATAGAAATGTTTGATATTCTATATAGATATCTTCCCAGAGATCTACATCCTTCTGTGATAAGAAGTAGCGAGCCCGAAGCTCTGGCGAGAAAAATTCATCTTTGTGTTGCATTTTTAGCTGTTACTCCTTCAATGATCAAAGGCAGACTGACTGCATACAGTGCGAGGCTGCTATTATATAGGACCTCCCCCCTGGTCAGTCGACCTGAAGCAAGGACCCCCCCCCCTGGTCAGTCGACCTGAAGCAAGGACCCCCCCCTAGTCAGTCGACCTGAAGCAAGGACCCCCCCTGGCTCACCAACTATTTAGCCGCTGGGCTCACGGCTCAGTAGTATAAAAACGTCGGGTCGACACCACTGTGGCCATTGCATTGCCAAACCATCATGGAGACGTCTCGAAAAGCAGCAACGGCTAGCAACATGGAAATTGATAGCCTGTTCAGCAATGAAGCAATGGCTTTTACAGATGCAGTTTTAACTGCAGAGGAGACTGCTACCTTCCTAAGTACACTAGCAGAAGCTGAAAAAGCCTTGGAGGAAGCATTAGGGGCTCCGTCAGACGTGTCTACAGTACAGCAAACTAGGCCTGAAGAAGTACAGCCAGTACAGCAAGCAATGCCCGATCCCGAGGGATCTGACTATCTGTTCTGGGTTGCCAATGCGCTTGTAAATGGTAGTCAACTAGAGCATCTTGAGGAGGAAGAAGTGGCCATGTCAAGCGATGACGACGGTGACGACGACAATGACGACAATGACGACAACGACGATGACGACAGCGACGACGATGACAAGCAGCTCAAATCTAAATTCGAATTGAGCAAAACTATTCCTGTTACTGAGGAAGACGTCACGCTGTTGAAACGAAACTTTCAAGCAGTGATTCCTCTGATCGATTGCAACATTTTATGGTGTTTATGTGAAGAAGGCTTTTTCGATCAGCACACATACATGTACCTAACGGAAGAAGTGAACACTGTCATTCAGCTTATCTACATGCTAGAAGGAAACATAGAGCATCTTCCCACGTCAGAGCCGCAGTTCTCCGAAGCCATGACCCGACGTTTCGTTCAACTTATTCGAAGTCTTCATGAGGAACTTTTTAAGACTTTATCTCTACCGACGCCAAAGTGTGTTGATGAGGATCGCGATTCCAAATGTGCAAAGGTCATGCTACATGGCTTCAAGTACCTTGAAGAACGTATTAAGGTGTATGATATGATGGCTTACCTCTATGAAAAAGGACATTTCTTTCAATGGATAATTGGGAGTCGCAAACGAGGAGACTTTTTAGTGATTGTTATGAGACAATCTTTGACAGACGGTTTGCCATCAGCCTTTCTGGATGGTTTCAACGAGATCACTCCGCGATTTTGCAAGCATCTCATGAAAACATACATGTAATGTCCATATAAAAGGAGTGAGGTGTCAAGTGCAGTCATCATTCAACCCGCATCCATGGAGAAGACAAGCAGCTTTAAAATTAGTGCAAACTTAACCATTACTGTGGAGCATGGACAATTTGGATTATTTATTCGAATCAAACGTGGAGAGAGATGGCTTGCTTTATCACCATCCTTGTGGAAGATTGTGTGCCTGAACTTAGCAAGATTACGCGACATTGGCTTCAAACTGTACTTAACGCAAACGAAGTGGCTTGAAGTCATTTCATACTTGGATATGCGCTATGTGAGTTTTGTGCAAGCATCACTGTTTGAAGGGAAAGAATACAAGTATTACATCAACATGAATGATGGTGAATGGGAGACATTGCTTCAGGAGATGGATAGCATTAACTCAACCTTATTGCCATGTACGGAATGTCATGGCAAGAAAACTCCTATCAAGCTGCAAAAGGACAATCGGATGAAAGTGTCAAAGTTATCTAAGAAAAGACTGGCTGAAGTTCAATTGGAGAATATGGATGTGCAAAATCAACTTGGACTTACCTGTGAATATTGCGGTGCTTACGGATATGCTGAGGATTATGATTGTCACTGCCACAAGTACAATTGCAAGTTGTGTGAACCAGATAACTTCTGCAACAAGTGCGGCTTACTAACTGTTTCTGTGGAGTAAGACTGAGAGTCATTTGCTTACCACCCGCCACAGTGTGCAGACGTGTTATATGGACATGTGAAAGATGGATGTAGAAACGTGTTTTAAGGACAAGTATGTGGACTACATGATAAGTGAACTGGCACGTTTTGGATCTATTCAACAACAACTGCAGCACTTTGACATTTATTGGGAACTTGCTCATTCCACGTTGAACGTACCAAACTTACGCGAGGATTTCATCAAAGAGTGTATGTTTTCAAACATTGGTGGGGCTGAGGAGTGTGATGTGGAAGCAGCATATCACTTCGCTCGATTTGATCCAAGACTGTTTGATGAAGTGAGAGAGTGGTTAATCTACATTGAAGTATAATGGTGGAAATTACATTGAGACAATATATTGTGCAAAAAACATATTGTGAAGAAATGTTATTAGCTGTAAAAAAGTTGGCATGTTTAGTATGTCCTGCTTGTCAAAATGAAGAGTGTTCAGAACATATGTGTCATTCTACATGTGTCTATACATATTGGAATGAAGCTAAATATTACATTCATTTAGATAAAGTGTTAGATAATGCAAATCAACGTTGTGAAAAATATGGTGTAGATGCTATCACATTTGATGAATTAAGTAGCTGGTTAATATACATTGAAGATCAATGGACTACAATTATTCACACCATTGTATCAATACTTGATTTGTAAGACATGTTGATAAAAATAAAATTTAAGATGTGTTGATAAAATGCAAGATATGTTGATAAAATGTTAGATGTGTTGATAAAATAAAATGCAAGATATGTTAACAAGTGTTGATCATTTAGTGTTAACATGTCGACGTGGAAAGACTACTTAACCAATATTTACTTTAAACCTGGTCAACCCGGGGCATTTGCTGGTCCTTACAAACTTTATCACATATTAAAAAACATGATCAACCAGTCACTCATTCACAAGTGAAGAAATGGTTACAGGATCAAGATGCCTTCAGTTTACTACAACCTGTAAAATATAGGTTTAAAGGGCAACGTGTCATTACACGTGGAATTGATGACATGTGGGATATTGATTTAGCTGACATGGGAAACATAGCTTCCTATAATGATGACACCCACTTTTTATTGGTTGTCATTGATGTGTTTTCTAAATATTTATGGGTGCAACCATTACCTAATAAATCACATACCAGCGTCATAGAAGCCTTTCAAAAGATTTTTCAAGAAACACAACGAAGACCACGAACTCTAAGGTCAGATAAAGGAACTGAATTTAAAAACAGATGGGTAAAAGCATTTTTTGAAGAAGGAGGGAATACATGCCTATACGACAAAGAATGAAACCAAAGCCAACTTTGCTGAGAGAGTCATTCGTACTCTAAAGGGACTGATGTATCGATATTTCCTTCATAATCAAACGTATCGATATATGGACATCCTTCCAGACTTAGTGTATAATTATAACCATAGACCTCATGGCTCCCTCCCTAATAAGTATGCTCCTGCAGATATTCGTAAAGACATAGAATCGAAAGTGTGGAAGTATATGTATGTAGACAAATTGAAATTAAAACCAAAGAAGAAAAAACCCTACAAATTTAAAATTGGTGATCAGGTTCGCATTTCTCACATGAAATATGTATTTCAACGGGATTATCATATAAAGTGGACGCAAGAAGTGTTCATTATCACACATCGTTGTAAGAAGCAAGGAATACACTTGTATCGTGTGAAAGACTTTTTGGATGAAGATATTGATGGACATTTTTATGAAGAAGAACTGCAGAAAGTGACAAAAGATATTGAATCAGTCTACAGAATTGAAAAGGTCTTGAAAACACGAAAAAGACGAGGTGTTAAAGAATTATTTGTGAAGTGGTTAGGTTGGCCAAAGAAGTTTAATAGTTGGGTGAAAGAAACAGATATTCGAAAATGAAGCATCCATTCACGTGTTTGGTCTCTGGACCTACAGGCAGTGGTAAAACTTCTCTAGTTAGAGAAATTCTAGAACAAAAGTTAATTAAACCATTTTATGGCTCTATGCAGCAGATCAGCCTTTGTATAAGGGAATGAAAGGTGTGGAATTTTACCAAGGCATTCCAGATAACATTGAAGAGCGTTTTAACCCGAAAAAACCAAACTTACTCATCATTGATGACTTAATGACTAAATGTCATAGTGATGAGCGCATGACACGTCTCTTTAGTGTTGGCAGCAGTCATCAAAATCTAAGCATTATTTTTATTGTGCATAATTTGTTTCATCATGGTAGAGAAATGCGAAATATTAGTTTCAATACACATTACATCATTCTGTTTAAAAATCCTAGAGACAGTCAACAAATAAGTACATTAGCGCGACAAATGTATCCTGGAAAATCTCAATTTCTCATAGAAGCCTATCAAGATGCTACCAGCAAACCTCATGGCTATTTATTCATTGATTTGAAGCCGAAGACAAATGATCAAGAACCAAGTCATTTAACCATTCGCAGCCAAGATGTCTAAACGTATTCAAGCGAATCAACCTTTCCTTCACTTGCTCGCACGCAGCGGGCCTAAACGACGTAAATCCTTACTACAACAAGCTACTAAGGAGGAATTAACTAGCTTGTTTGAAATTTGTTTGAATATATTGCGGGGACATTTACCCTTAAGCTCAAAAAGGTATAAGTTATTCAAGCGTGAACGTCATACCCTACGTACACTGGCAAATAAGAAGATATCACTTCGAAGAAAAAAGAAGTTGGTTAATCAGAAAGGAGGATTTATTGGAGCTATTGCTAAATTTGCATTACCCCTGTTAGCTCAGTTGCTGTTAAAATGAAACATACTTTGAAAATGGTTCTCATTCCTGAATATGAATATAAAATGTTGTTAGAAAAGAAGGGAAAAGATGTTGAAATCAAAACGAAAGTGAATAAACTTTTACGTGGGAAACGAACTCGTGAAAAAGCAATAGAAATGTCTCAAGTTCTTGGACGTAATTTACGAACAATTCAATCACAACAACAACGACAAAAGTCTGTTACAGCATCTAATGCAGAAAAATCAGAAAAGTCCCAACAGTTTCTAAACCATTTTCAACCTATTTATCATGTAAAACTAACACAACTTCTTGCAGAACTTAAGAAATATGGTACGAGATGGACAGATAAAAATGAACTTGTTTAAAAAACAGGTACTGTCATTACAAATTCTAACATTATTGATTTGTTGAAAGAAGCATTGGTTGCTACAAAAAGAAAAGAACGACGAGAACCACCGCGTGGTTGGAAGCAGTTTATTGAGGAAATTGTAGACGCTAATATTCCAAAAACTGTTTTTGGCAAAAAGACAACTCGTGAGGATATTACAAAAGAGCAACAACAACGTCAACAAAGATTGTTTCCAGATGGATGGGAAACTTTTTAACATGGATTAAAGAGCTATGGTGTTGTTGTTGTAAAGAAAATGGAAATAAAAATACTATTCCTGTAAAAATTAGGTGTGTTAGTGCTTGTTGTCAGGAAGAAGTAGTAGATACCAATTTAGATCATGTAGATAGCAATTTAGACAATAATGTAGACAGCAATGTAGATGAAGAGTGTCAAACATGAAGTAATGTATATACACATCTAGTCTACATCACATAAACGATTTAGCTGCCATTGAGTCAGCAAGTTTTTACATTACTTTACCTAGCAATGCTAGTATGAACTATTATCCCAACAACAAGACTTCAAATTATCAAATTTGTATGCCTCGAACCATCTATCTGAACGGAAAATATGAAGTGGCTTTAGCTGAAATTCAATATCCACATACATTGACAACCATGAGACATGGACTGGACTATTCTATTCAGTATCGACAACAACCACTGAATACTGTTGTTCTTGACACAATCAATATTCCTTATGGTTACTACAGATCCATACAAGAGATATGTCAGGCAGTCAATAAAGAAGCAACTCATTCTATGAAAGATGACCTTAAAGAAGCTATTCAGATAAAGTACGATAAAATTAGACGACGTGTTTTTCTATTTCTAAAATACGGCTTTGAAGTGTCATTCTCCACTGGATTAGCTGAGATTTTAGGATTTATCCCAGATCAATGGTATACTGAAACGTGCACAGCTGAACATAAAGCTGATGTGAAACAGGGATTTTCTACACTTTATGTATACTGTAGTATTTGTGAGCCACAAGTTGTTGGTGATTATTATGTCCCTTTGCTACGTTCTGTTGGAATACAAGGACATGATGGAGACATTATCATGAAAACTTATGGAGAACCTCATTATGTTCCTGTAAACACATCCAAATTTGACGTGATAGAAATGAATATTAAGGACGACACAGGCTATAATGTTCCATTTCAAACTGGAAAGGTGATCTGTAAACTTCATTTTCGACCAAAAGCATTATGAAAGCATACACACACAATCCATCTATATATCGCAACCATTTTCTTCGCCAAGTGGGTGGAGAATTACCAGGATTTAAAGGAGCGCGAATACAATATGGAGATGGTATTGGTTCAATACTGGGATCATTTGCTCGAAAAGCTATTCCACTGCTTAAGACAGGGGCTAAAATCGTTGCACCACATCTTAAAAGGGCTGCAAAAGATATTGCGAAAGATGTTACAGGTCGAGTAGCACAACGTATGTTTGGTGGTGGGTTACGAGGACAAAAGAGACCGAAACGAGCAAAACGTGTCAGAAGGCGAAAGGCAGCTAAACGGATAACATCAAAAAAACATAAGAAAGATATTTTTTAATCATGTCTTTAATTCATAATCATTCTTGTGAATGTAGCCTTTCTCCATTAGAATGGTTTCACATACCACCAACGCAAACTGCTGTAGAAAAAAGTTATAATGTAGACTATCAACCAATGACTACCATTAGAGAGGGTGCTCCAATAGAATTCTACATTCCTGCGAGTACAGAAGAATATCTGGATTTAAAGAACAGTAAACTCCATATTGTATGCCGCATTGTAAAGGCTGATGGAACACTGTGTGGTGTAGATGATAACGTGTCATGTATCAATGATTTGTTTAATGGGTTATGATCCAATATTGAATTATTTCTAAATGATCGTTTGATATCACATAGTAACAATACCCATGGTTATACCAGCATCATATCTCATCTCATTCATGACTCGGAAGAAAGTCTCAATTCTGAGCGCTCTATGCGTCTCATCTATAAAGATACTGCCGGGTCAATGAATACTCATGAGGTGAAAAGACCTAATCATGAAAGATATGTATCAGGTTTTCATGTAAATATTGAAGGTGGTGATATAGCTGAAACAGGAAATAATGGTTTACATAATCGCTATTTGTATACACGTCTAAGCCGTGAGTTTATGCTTACACGCGGTTTAAGGGTAGATTTGTTTGAGCCGGATCGTTATTTTCCCAATGGTGTTAGTATGAAATTACGTTTACATAGAAAAAAAGATGGATATGTATTAATGGCTGCAAATAATGGTTTTAAAGTAGAAGTGAGAGAAGCGTTTTTAACCATTCGCAAAGTGAGGGTTAGTCCAGGTATTCAGTTGGGACATGCAGATGCAGTGATGAAAAGTCCTGCTAAGTTTATTGTTAATAGAAAAGAATGTAAAGTTTTAGCTATTCCAACTGGATTTCAATCTTTTGTGAAAGATAGCATCTTTTTAGGCCAATTACCAAAGCGTATTGTCATTGGAATGGACCATAATGAATCCTTTGCTGGAACAGTATTGAGAAATCCATACAATTTTGAACATTTTAATCTTAACTTTATGCAGCTTTACTCTGATGGTGAACCAGTCCTATCCAAACCTGTCAAGCTTGATATAAATCAAGGCAAATATCTTGATGCTTTTGAAACTCTTTACAAATCTTTTGATAGATTGGATGGTGAGAAAAGTTCCATTATAAAACGGGAAGATTGGTCTAGAGGTTATTCTTTGTTTTCTTTTGACTTAGCACCTGATTATGATGGTGCTGATCATTATGCCCTTATCAAACATGGGAATTTGAGACTAAAAATGAATTTTGCTGGTGCCTTGCAAAATACAGTTAATGTTATAGTGTATGCTGAATTTGATAACATTGTTGAAATAAGTGCAAATCGTAGCATTCAATTCGACTACCAGTCATGAACACGAAGCAGATAGAAGCCATCCTATCCCATGATGCCACGACAAAAGACTTGTTTCAAGGTGTGTTTGCCATGGACCAGTTACCATCTTTACAACGTGGTGCCTATGTCATCAACACAGACGATCATGATGAGCCAGGAGAGCATTGGGTGGCAGTATATTATGATGAAGACCCTGCAGAATATTTTGACTCTTATGGACTTTTACCTATAGACAGTCGTTTGAACAAGTTTTTAAAGTTTAATTTCATTTATAATTCAGTTCCATTACAAACACCGATACCCTCTACATGTGGATTTTATTGTGTGTATTATATAATTCAAAGAGCTCGAGGACATAGTCCTTTTGAAATCATTGATGTATTAAGAAGAAGTGATGGTGATTTTGTTGTAAAGGATTTTGTATATAGACATTATAAACCATTATTTTATTGATGTTGTATTAGTTAAGTTGCATTAGTTAAGTTGTTGGTAATTGTGAATTGTATTATGAATATTGTAAATAAACAAGACAGTTTTATACAACATTCTTTTTTATTGTGTTATACATTATTTACATTTCACAATTATTTTACATTGAATTTTTATTTTACAAATACATTCAATACATCAATAAACACATGCCATTCATACCAATCTAAATTAATATATGTATCATAGACATTACATCCACGTTTGTAAATGCTATGAAAACTAGCATAACACTGTCCACTACCAAACTTTATTATTCATGTCAATGTTCATCACCATAACACACATGGGATGCGTCAGTTCAATGGACTTGGTGCCTCGCATGAGTTGCACTCCTTCCTCTTTGAATTCAAGCGTTAGGTTCTTTCCAATCCAATGCTTGTAACAGAGCGTACCATTCCACTGTGTTGAGGGTGATGTAGTCGTAGCATTCTGTAAGCTCGTCATATTGACGAAATTGTACAAACACGTCTAAGCAGTTCTCAGTCACACGCACTTCTAATTCATTTGAGACTGTCAGGAGAAAGCCAGGTATCCTGAACTTCTCTAGATGGTCTTTCAACACAGATTGTTCGTCAGTTGATAGAATGATATACTTTCCAAAATGTCTTAGCACAATGTCATCATATACGTTTCTCAGATATGAGAATCCATGCGTAATTGGTTTATATTCCGATAAAAAGTCTTCCATCTCGTTCAACAGTCAGATGAACTATGAGCTGTCTCCTTGTCTGCAAAGACGTTTTTATGCTCGCAAGATGGTGAAGAGTGGATGTTGTATAGCTTCTAGGAATCGTAAGACTGCACGCCAGTTCTTGATATCAAAGAGGATCAAATCTGTATATGGTGTATCTGGCACAACTCCCTTATAATCCTCTGGATAATCCTGTAAAAGATTTCTACAGATTTCTACACGTATGTTAGAATCATATTCAGCTACCGTCACTTCCACTTTATTTTCAAGTCTACGTTTAAACCCAGGTTCAAGTGGTATGTTTTTAAAGTCTTTCCACACTTCAGGTTTAAACCGATGATAACTTGTCTGAGAATCTAGTATCACTTCAATCCTCTCATTTACAGCAAGGTAAACACCACCGTTCAGCATGAGTGCATTCATGTTTTTACCTTGTTATGAGCCACCTTCTTGTCTACGAAGCCTTTTATCCACTCCTTCATTGCTTTGTTTCATAATCTTGATATACTTTCCATTTCCTAGAGAAAGCATTCCATCCCACGACTGTGGTGTTGGCACCGTCTCCACTTTCAATTTCTTGATGGTAGTGGTAGGATTTTTCACTTTTAAGTCTTTAACTGTATCTGCAAGAGTATCCATATCAATTGTAGATCTCTTACGACTTTCACGTTCCATGTTAACGCTTCAATGTTCACACCTCAAATAACTCTTCCGTTGGAGGATCTCCCTCTTTTATGCTATTGCTTTGTAATGTCCATGCGCTAAAGTGGAATAGCCATCATCCAATACATATCGCTTGTCGTCATATGGGGAGAGGGCTATTTTCCTCAACTTCTCCGAGAAAAGCTGGTGACTATGACTTCGAATAATGTGTCCTGTAGCCATCGTTTGAGTTTTCTTGAACAAACTGTCTCTATACTGCGCATGTTTAATGCGTCTTTGACAAGCTTGAGTGATGCCTTTAGCTGCATGTTTTTCTTTCCCACCGCACAATAAACTGTACATTTTCGGTCTGAGTCCAACAAACTCTTCAATGGGGATGCCTGCCGTCTCATCCTTCATTTTCCCAAGCACTTTTTTGTTCACGTTGGAATGTAGGAAGTGATCTGGCGGATAGTCACTTGTGTCGAACAGGTCAGCATCTTGCTGCATATCCTTGTAGATATCTTCCGTTTCTATGTCGTAACATAGACTGTCGGTGTCGCTGAACAACAACTTGGCTTGGGATACTTGACCATGATGTAGTTGTAATGAAAGTTGAACATGAGCACTTTGCTGAGGTCGAGAATGGTGAAGCCAACTTGAATGGGTTTATCCAGAAGCAAGTCCACTTTGCGTAAATGTACTGCGGTCAAATCTTCGTTGAAAATTTTGAATTTGTGGAAAGAAGGTTTGGCTACAAGTTTCTTGAACCGCTTTTCCTTGTGAACAAGTTCAACATTGATTTGCTTTCTCACATTTTCCATGGTTTTGCCAAACACCGAGTTGTTCATCAGTTTGAAGAAGTCTTTCTCAAATGGGTTCTTGGCCAATTTTCTCTTTTCCGTGTTCAAGGTAATGTATTTCGCCAGCCATTTGCTCTGTTTAAACATGATGGCGCGATGAACTTTAGTGACTTTCAACCCCAGTGAGACGTACTGTTGTAAATTCCTGTAATGAAGTACATATTTCTTCTTGTCAGACAAGTTAGGAATGAGCTTTTCACTGGGTTTCTCTTTCATGTTTAGATCTTTCTGCAGCTTCTGACTGTACTCTGACAATTCTCCAACTTTGACACATTTCCGTTCTGGAGCCAGTGGGTAGTGATTATGACGATCATGGATTGAATTTGGATATTCTAAATCCACTTCCAAAATGAATCCAATGTCATCATCTTCAGCTACGTCCATGAAGTCGAGGGATTCTGGCTCGCTCACCCACATAAATCCTCTTTACGGCATGCTTTGTGACATGGCCCAGCCATACAAGTTGTTTGCGTCGAGGTACATCAGATAGTTGCTTGGTATCTCAGAATTGTAATCTGCTACGTAGGGATTATTCGCTTTCGCATACTTGTGTGTGATCACAGATATTCCTCCGCGTATGCCTTGCTCAACCATTTGATACATGTCAATGTCATTGATCAATTCCAACTTCACCTTTGTCGCTTTCAACATTGCATCCCACGACAGTCCTGGTGCTGTATAGTAGTGAGCAGGATCCAATTCATACGTGTTGAGGCATACTTGACGAAAATTTTCAAACACGTCAGCTAGTAATAAACCAAATGTGGTACAGTTGAATGTATCCCACACCTTCTGTGCATGCGCATAATCCTCATCGCTAATGTCCTCTTCGCTAAGCTGACTATAAAACTTGTCCTTTGATGGCAGCTGTGTTTCAGCAAACTTGGATGATTCGTCCACATAATCATAGGGGTACACTTCCTTTCTCAACAACAAATCTTGTTGGTTACTATCGTGAATTTGAGAGGTCATGTTGTAGAAGTTATCTTTCCCTTCTGCTGCAAGGTTGGATACCAACTTCTGTAGAGAGGTACTCATGAACTGAAAGCTGTCTGTAAATTTCAGATTGCTCATGGTGAATGCAATATATTTTTCAATGGTGTTGGGAATGACTGTAATCGTTTCACCTTTGAATTTCCAAATTTCCTCCATGATCAGGTGACTGTCATAGCCTCGTAAATTGTGGAAAAACACGGAATGATAAAAGAATCTTTATCCCCTTGCTGATCCTTTCTTAGTCGGAATTGTAAGTTGCATTCATTGTGCGCTGCTCCACGATATTTGCCATTGATATGGTCATGATCTCTCACACGATCTGCTCCTAGAGATTCATGACAAATGTAGCAATCAACAGCGTTCTTGAAATTCCTTTTGTCTTCACGAGTCATCACCATTTCCTTTGGCCGCTCTAAACCACGTACAATACGATCACGTTCATTCACCATATGGTCTAAAAAGACTTTCACAGCATTGTCTCCTCGATACACAACTGGTGCACGTGTGTCGTACTGGCTTACAACCACATAGGCAAAGCTGTTTGGACGATGATGTTGATACTTGTGTCCTTCTTCATGCTTTTGCGTGAAACATTCAAAGTCGGCATAAATCACAAAAGGTGCTCGCTGTTGTTTAGCCACATTCTTGAACTTGATGAAGGGTTCCTTGGGAAATGATAAACGTTGTGCTCCATTCTTGTCACACACTTCACGATGTTTATCTAAAAGATCTTGTCGTACAAACCCGTGAAGACAGTTGAAACAATAAAAATATGCAGCCTTATGCTTTGATCGATAAGACATAAGTCTGCTAAAATTCTTGATGAGGCAGTAATGCCTCGTCTTGTCATTGCTAATCAGAAGTAAGTTGTTTTCTCTCACACTGACGTTTCGACTAAGTTGTATTGGAACAACTACATCTTGTTCATATCCAAACACGTTGATGGCTACATCGTTCTCCTTTTCAAACTTTGGAATGTCAGTAATTGGTGTCGGAAATGTCATACCCTCTACCTTTAATTCCTTCTCAAATGGCTTGTAATGATTCACGCGATTTGGGTTGTTGTCATGAGGGTGAAGGTAAGCCAATACTGACCATAAGAAACACTTGTTATCATCATTCTTAATGTTTATCACACCTTCTGTTTTCTTCACTTTCTTCGGTAGTGGAACATAACTACTCGCTTCTAGAGGAACCAACGTAGCTGTATGTACTTCAATGTATAGTATGTTATCCAATACCCAGCCAGAGCCTTGTCGCTCATGTTCGTCAAACTTGGTAAATAATTCTTTATAGGCTTCTGGCAGGTCCTGCTCAATATCTGCTGGATTGTATGCTGCATATGTTGGACTGCTGATAAATGCATTATCCACTTGTTCTACCATAACACCTTCATCATTTGCTGTCAGTTTCTTGAAACGTGCATGCACGACAATGTACCATTTCATTCCATGGTTTAAGGTCTCCAACAAATGTGTCTTGATACGGTTCTCTTGCTGTCGCATTTCAAGCAGTAAATCTGATCCATCCTCAGATTCAAACCGTTTTTCCTGCGCGTTTTCACCAAGACTAAGCCTTCTACCTCTCCCTACTTGTCCTGTCTTTTGTTTCTTTGAAACATGTTCTTCATGAGGTGCATTGTCCATCTCAGCTGGTATGCATGCATGTGCCTCATAAGTATCCATAGATGGAAATTTTACATTGCATTCCATACACTGAACTTGACCGTATGGCCAAATGTCATCTTCTTCCATCTTTTGTCTCTTTGCTCCTTTCATCTCAGCTTTACTGCATGTATGTGTCTCATAAGTATCCATAGATGGAAATTTCACATTGCATTCCATACACTGAACTTGACCGTATGGCCAAATGTCATCTTCTTCCATCCTTTGTCTCTTTGCTCCTTTCCCATGCTCTTCACTTTTCATCATAGCTAGTGCTGCTGAAACTGAAATGCTGAAATGTAATCTCAGACATACCCCTTTTATACACACTCATACATGGACAGAATTTGCGTTTTCATTTCACAGCAGAGGATGGCCCTTAGAAGGGCCGAAAGATGTAAGTGAGTTGGCTCATCACCAACAAGTCGGATTTCCGCAATTACACTGATATCTGTAAAATTGTTCCATGGAGAACGATCTTCGTGCACACTTGAACGGATGGAAGTTATAGTAGCCAAAGTTTTTCAGCGTCGCACCGCACCACCAGCAGTCCGTGCATGGCTCCGGTCCTGGCAATCTCGCAGTAAACTTGTACCAGAGCAGTCCACCGCAAGTTTTGCAGCAGTAATGTCGTGGTGCATTGTGGTGCACCGGGCAGTTGTGTGGTTGACCTGGGTACTCCAACCATACCCAACACTTATAACACTCAGTCGTTAGCGTCACTGCCTTGCCGTTTCGCATCACTGTGATTTTACGACTTGTCGACATCTTGCTGCTTGTGTTGGATAATGCAGCTGTAACCCACCTTTATATACTACTAGCCACCATCCTCGCATTGTATGCTGACTGGGGGGGTCCTTGCTTCATATCCGCTGCCCAGGGGGGTCCTTGCTTCATATCTGCTGCCAGGGGGGTCCTTGCTTCATATCTGCTGCCAGGGGGGGGGTCCTTGCTTCATATCTGCTGCCAGGGGGGGGTCCTTGCTTCATATCTGCTACCAGGGGGGGTCCTTACTTCAAGTGGTATATAAGTGGTAGCCATTTCAGTTCAGGCTCACAACCGCTTTCATCTCTCACGGCTAGGGAGCTCTTCTATGCGTTAAACGATGTTCTCACGGTGAGGGAAGTCAGGGAGGTGCAAGTGCCGGTGGTGCCGCCAGCGTTCCAGCCTGAGAGATTTTTTTCTACCAGATGCTGCTGAACCCTGCCAACGCCAAGGTCCTCTGTGTTCCGGTCTTTTTTAACCGGAGGGTGACGCTGGGAAAGCGGTTGGAAAATATTGAGCAGGGACATTACGTCGAGGCTTACTTCCGATGCACCATGCTGGGGGAATTGATACCATCAAGACTTGAGGAGGAAGAGTATCCAGCATGGGGAAGATTCTTCCTCCAGCAAGACCTCGACATATGTATCTCATGCGGCTGCATGCTCAGTCCTGATCGCGTTATTGCAGTGGATTGCGGCCATCAATCATGTATTTACTGCGCTGCAATTTGGACTCACATGACGGCGCTTGCTGATGAATACACGACTGCATGCTTCACCTACGGACTGAAAACGGATCATTACGTTTTCAACAGCCAGCAATTAACACACTGCGCAAGGCCAGTCCAAGACATCGTCGAATTTTTCTAAGTCTGGCAGCAAAAACCTGCCGGCCCTTCTAAGGGCCATTCACTAATACGAAATAAGCGCTAATTGTGTCATGGTGTTAGTATGTATGTGTATGCATGAGAGTGTGGGAAATGCTTTAAAAAAAAGGGGTGTTTTTTTACCCCCTTTTTTATACCCCCTTTTGACTTTAAGGGGGTTTATAGGTGAGCTCTAACCATGTAGCTATGAGTTCTCTATTTATAAAATGGAGAACTTGTACGTTTGGGGAGGTGTCTCATCTGTCCGTCTGCCGTTGGATGGTTGTTTGAATGGCCGCCCGTTTGAATGGTCGTTTGAATGGCCGCCCGTTTGAATGGTCGTTTGAATGGCCGCCCGTTTGAATGGCCGCCCACTCTCCATATTACGTCATTATGACGTTCATATGACGTTCATATGACCTCCATATGACCTCCATATGATCTCCATATGATCTCCATATGATCTCCATATCACGTCAATAACACGTCCATATGACGTCAATATGACGTCACTGTTTTCGGAACCCCATGGGGCTCCGAAAACACCTCATGACGCCATTATGACGTCCATATGGCAACCATATGGTAACCATATGACAACCATATGACAACCATATGACAATCATATGACGTCAATATGACGTCACTGTTTTCGGAACACCATGGGGCTCCGAAAACACCTCCTGACGTCATTATAACGTCACTTCCTGTTTTCGGAACCCCACTTTTACCCTACTACTGATGCTAAATTGCATTATTTCGAATTTTAATAGATCGTAACGCAGTCTCGCGTCGCTGATATACTGTAGTTCCAACCATTTGTCGCTGATCAAACGTTTCATGGCTTCTGTAAATGATAGTTCATGAAGAAAACTATTATTGAAGCACCAGTAGTTTGGGCCGCGACTAGAGCCAAAGTTGTCAATTGAAAGCGATATACTTTTGTGATCTGTAAAGGGCATGTATTTTATTTTGCAATGTAGGCAAGCTTCAGCGATACCTGGAGAGATGAGAAAGTAATCAAGTCTACAATGTATCCGGGGTCGGGGCTGGGACCATGTAAATTCCTTTCGTTTTGGGTGTTTAACTCTCCAAATATCTACTAGGCTGAACTCTTCAATTAAGCTATGGAGTATCTCAGTACTTTTCTTCTTTGGAATGCAACCCCCAGTTTTATCGAGTTTGGACAACACCAGGTTAAAATCACCTCCGATAATAAACTCGTCATAAGATATCGTAGGAAGGAATGAGCGAAGGAGTTCGTTAAACCTAATCTGTTCCCAATCGTGATTAGGGGCGTATATGTTAAAGATGCACACGTTTTTATTGTTGGCTTTAAAATAGATATATTGCAGTCTACCGTTGCTATAGTCTTTATACGTGACATTGTCAGGATTGGAGTTGAGAATAAATGCTACACCGGCGCTTCTGTTCGTCCCATGACTGCAGAACACCTTACCTTGCCATTCACTTTCCCACGCCTTCATTACCTCTGGGGAGGAGTGACTTTCTTGTATTAAAATAATATCCGTTTTAGATTCCTTAAATTCCCGAAATAGTGCACACCGTTTATTTCGGTTGCGCATTCCCCTAACGTTATTGCTCAAGATACTAAGAGCCATTGGTTTACACTAAATCTAGCTCTACCACAATGCACGGGTAACGAATAAGGACTTAACACTAGCTTGCTTATGGCACCTCCCACTGAGCACCATGTTAAAATTTTTGTGGCTTTACTTAAGGGCGTAAAATACTGTAATGTCCGTAATTCCGGTAATACCAAAGCAACAGAGTAGAAGACATAGACACACAACAGATAATATATACGCTCGTTCACTCTGGCTGTGTCCTTCTATATCACCAACTCTTGCCTCGTGCTTCGCTGTTCAACCGTACAGCTGCTAACCTCCTTGCCGTCGCTGACAGCAGATCTCAAATCAATAATCACACCCCCCTTATTTCCTTTCTATATATGGACAAGTGTACACATGTTATACTTCACTGATCTTAACATATACAGGCACTGACATGCAGGGGAGCTTTTGTCACGCACGGTGGCCACACTCTAACAATAAAATAACTTTAAATATTATCTTGGTACACGTGCCTTACTTTTCGTGGCCATTTATGTGTACTATTTAAAGTATTGCATTATGCATAGCCGATCAGCTGATTTACTTGCAGACATGTAAATACTTATCACACACTCTATTCAACCTACACCTGTTTTGTGCTGTACTAACGAGGAGGTGGGGCGAAGATAATTAAACATTATACTAGCATACTCGGTATCTGGTACACAGAACGATTTTGGACGTAGATAAAAAGGCTAGTGGATAAACACAGTATCAATATAACAGTCGCCTGCTTATTTATATGCACAGAAAATAGAGGTAGATTTAGTAACGCGATAACACAGTTTAGCGTGGACGTGGTTACACATACGAGTATCAGCGTGTTCCGTGTGCTTTATGAGCCTGTTTACATGCGACAGTACGCCTCACAGTGTATTGTTGCCTAGTCTTCATGGATTACAGGCTAAATTAAATTCGTCTTAATATACATGTACGTGACTGAAACATAGTGTTGGGCGATTATGACTTGGATAGTTTTAATGAGAAGAAGAGGGGGAGAAGAGCCGCGGTTCACAATCTATGTAAAATAAATCGTACACGGAAGCGTTATTGGCTTTTTAGGCCCCAACCCTACAGGGTTGGGGGCCCATAGACTTGGGGTGTCTGTCTGTCCGTCTGTCCGTCCGTCTGTCTGTCCGTCATCGCTTTTTGTACAAGCGATATCTCGAGAACGCAGAGATCTAGAGACTTGATGTTGGGCTCATTTGAAAGGTCTCGACTTGTAGATGTGCCTTTTGGCCATTTTGGCCAAATTCTATCACGTGATCTTGGCCAAATTGGCCAAAAACGCAAAAATCGACTTGTGTTTGTACAGGCGATATCTCGAGAACGCAGAGGTCTAGAGACTTGATGTTGGGCTCATTTAAAAGGTCTCGACTTGTAGATGTGCCTTTTGGCTATTTTGGCCAAATTCGATCACGTGATCTTGGCTAAATTGGCCAAAAACGCAAAAAATCCACTTGTGTTTGTACAGGCGATATCTCGAGAACGCAGAGGCCTAGAGACTTGATGTTGGGCTCATTTGAAAGGTCTCGACTTGTAGATGTGCCTTTTGGCCATTTTGACCAAATTCTGTCACGTAATCTTGGCCAAATCGGCCAAAAATCCACTTGTGTTTGTATAGGCGTTTATCTCGAGAACGGAGAGGCCTAGAGACTTGGTGTTGGGCTCACTTGAAAGGTCTCGACTTGTAGATGTGCCTTTTGGTCGTCGCATACGACCAACTGGAAGTGCCTAAAATGTCCAAAAACGTTTCAGTACCAACGAACTCCAATTGTTTACAAGCAAACAATGCTTTTTGCATTGTTCAAAGCCATAACTGATAATTTGATTTGCTTCTTTTGTACAGATATTCCAAGCACTAACACGATGAAGGACTTGGACCTTATCATAGTTGGAGACAGTATTGTACATCCTCTCCGGAGTAAATTTCCCTACGTTATATGTGGCCAAGGCCGTTCCTTCACTGTAGACCGTCTTTTTGAAGAGGTTCTACAGGATCCGTTAAGGCGTGCTTTATCTAGGAAAAGGAACATAACACAAGTGCTATTTATGCTCGGTGCGAACAATATAAATATTAACTTTTCCTCTAATCGGTTCCTGGATACCTTGAATATTTTCCACAAAAAATGAAAGCTATATCTAATGTTTCTTTAGCATACGCACAAATGTTACCTCGTAATTTAGATTTGACTAACGATCCCGCTCATGCTCCATATAATGACATTACAGATCGTGCAAATGCTATTTTAAAAGACTCTTGCAGTAGCGTACAATGTGCATTTATAGAGCATCCCAATTTCGCCCCGGCTTTAAAAGGCGCTTCGTGTTGGCGCCACGGAACTGACTGGTTACATCCTAGCGAGAAAGGCATGGAATTTGTGGACCAAAGTATTCGTGCTTTCTTTGGAACCCCGGCAGATGCTTATTCCGTACCTCCAAATGTCATACCATTTAAGGGAGCAGAGTGTGTTTTGTCAAACTTTTATAGATTTGATCTCACATGCAATGGTCGCACATACAAAAGTATAGAACATGCTTACATAACTGAAAAATCAAGAATAAATAATGCTTCCCATCTCGCCCCAGCAATTATAGATGCTTCTCATCCTCGTGACGCAAAGCGCCTTTCCAAATCTATTCGGACTACTAGGGAATGGGACGATACTAAATGTAACTTTATGGCGTCTCTCATTAATTTAAAGGCTGAACAGTGCCCAGAATACAAAGAAATACTCATTTCTAGTGGTAATGATATATTTGCTGAAGCAGTACCGTATAAATATTTCTGGTCTGCGGGACTACCTGCAAAATACATGGCAAATATGCCACCGTGTGCTTGGCCTGGAAAAAATAAAATTGGTGAGCTTCATTGTACTTTGCGGGATAATTTGTGTAAAACAAGTTCCACGACAACTAGAGCTAATATACCACCACCACTAATGGTCGCGAAGGATTCGCCAAAATTGCTACAAGGTGTGTCCGATGAGGCAGCTTACGCAGCTTCCACTTCAGCAAAACACAAATTAGCACAATCAGTGTCTCACGAAGACCAACCCCTACCTAAGGTGTCTGCTAAATCATGTACCTTTCCCGAATGCGACAAATCTTTTGGAAAGTGCTCTAAACATTTTTATGAAAGACATATGCCACAATGGTTGCGTTATAAGCCAGAAAACCCTGATCGTTGGGCCTATATGTTTAGACATATATTAGATTGTTTAAATTTGTCATCTTTACAAATCTCTTAGAGTTGTTAAGCTGAACAATCTTGAACAACACATTGTTCCTGTAACATTACAAAAACGTGACACGGATATTATTCACATGTTTGCCCAATTTCTTAATGTTCCTGTTCATTCTTCATATAAGGCCAACCAAGTGAAATGTATATCTATGTTGATTCATTGGCGAGTATTAGCTCAGATTATGTTGACGTTATCAGAAGAGCAACGGAGAACAATTTTCAAGTTTAAACTGCCCAAGCCAGTACCACAAGTGTCATTATGATTTTCTTCTTCCATGTTCCGTAAGTCTGCATTTTATTCTTTAACAGTCAAGCCCATACATGCCGAATCTTCGGGTCTATTGCATGTAGAGTCTCGACGTTTTTATTTTGGGAAGCCATGGAGTCCTGACTTCTTTATAATTGGAGCTTAAATGTGATGTGTTTGTTCTATTGTTGGTTATTCGGTATGAAATAAGGCTAAAAAAGTTTGTGTTTCTCATGAGCCCCCGCCCCTAAAACTTTGCGAATAAAAACAGATAGGAGGCGGCCGCCTGCTCAGAAATAGATTTTTTGAAATGTTTATTTTCTCTTTAGCTGGTGCATTGAAAAATACAACTATTAGATAATGGAATCAGCATTTTGCAAAAATGCCGTCTCCCGCCTCCTTTTTTATTTTTCATAATAAAAAAGTGCTGATGCGGCCGGCTGCTAAATTTTGTGGTAAAAAAAAATTTTCCGCCAGCCAGTATCATTGTTTTTCAAAGTTTTGAGCAGAAGTAGGACATTTATTTTTCTTGGCCTAAACTGGCCAACAGGTTCAAAACCATAGACGACCCCTTACCATTTTTGGGGCGTTGGGGCCTGTTAGTGTTCACTGAATACTTGTACCTTATGAGTAAGTATGCTATGATTTAACTTTTTATCAGGTCGGTTCGCGGTCATTCCCAACCGATCACGCCATGAACAAAATTCATAAACACAGTGAGGTGGCACTTCTGCGGGTATTTGAGTGAAATCAACTATTTATAAGATACACCTCTTAATAATCAGTCAGTTTTGGCAGCTGGAGTATCATACCTCACTTAATGGGGTACCTTTTTCAGAGAACTCTGCACGTATTCTCTAAGTTCCATTAGTATGTCTCCTAGCATATTGGTGTTTCGTCTGGGACTTGGTGGCGTTCTGCATTTCAATGCCTCGGTCAGCGATAAGCCAATACCGTAAAATGTATCGTGCTGCGAGCACTCGATAAGTTCTTTTTCTTCAGTTGATAAGAGGCACTGTAGTATATCCGGGTGCTGTTCGAACTTTCTTTTTGTCACCTCTGTTTTATTAATGTTGTTGTTTTATTAATGTTGTTATTGTAGTAGTTAAGTTATATTAGTTAAGTTGTTATATTAGTGAAGCTGTTGTTATATTAGTTAAGTTGTTGTTGTTCAAGTTTGTTAAATAAAACAACCCAAGTTTCAAACAGTCTTGTTTATTGTGTTGTACATACGTTTATTTATTTACAAACTCTATTTACAAACACTATTTACAAACTCTATTTACACTATTTACAAATTCTTAACTACAAACGCTATTTACACTATTTATAAATTCTATTTACAAATTCTATTTACACTATTTACAAATTCTTAACTACAAACACTATTTACAAAGTTTACAATCACTATTTACAAACTCTTCATGAATAAAATCTATTTACACTATTTACAAACTTCTATTTACAAACACATTCATTTTTCAATACATTCATCAATGATTGCCATTCATCAGAATCTAAATTGATATAGGTATCATAGACATTATACCCGTATTTGTAAATGCTACGAAAGCTGACATAACGCACATCACAAAACTTTATCACTTTCACAGTGACATGTTCAGACAGTTTCAGTTCATATCCTTCTTCTAAGTTCATCAGTCGCATAGGCTGTGTCAGCTCAATGAATTTGGTACCCCGCATAAGTTGTATTCCTTGCTCTTTGAATTCAAGCACAAGCCTCTTCCCAATCCAATGCTTGCAACAGCGCGTTCCACTCCACTGTGCTGAGGGTGATGATGTCGTAGTGTTCTGTAAGCTCGTCATGTTGACGAAATTGTACAAACACGTCTAGACAGTTCTGAATCACACGCACTTCTATATCATTTGAAAGGTGAAGCAGAAAGCCGGGTATTCTCAACTTGTCTAGATGATCCTTCAACACAGATTGTTCGTCAAGCGATAGTATGATAAACTTTCCAAAATGTCGTAGCACAATGTCATCACATAAGTTTCTCATATATGAGAATCCATATGTAATGGGTTCATAATCCAACAAATAGTCTTCCATCTCGTCTGTGTAAAATATTTATACTCGGATGATGTTAAACAGCGGATGTTGTATCACTTCTAAGAATCGTAAGACTGCGTGCCAGTTCTTGATGTCAAAGAGGATCAAATCTGTATATGGTGTATCTGGCACAACTCTGGACTCTGGATAATCCTGTAAAAGATTTCTACAGATTTCTACACGTATGTTAGAATCATATTCAACCACCGTCACTTCCACTTTATTTTCAAGTCTGCATTCAAACCCAGGTTCAAGCGGTATGTTTTGAAAGTCTTTCCACACTTCAGGTTTAAACCGATGATAACTTGTCCGAGAACCTAGTATGACTTCATTCCTCTCATTTACAGTAAGGTAAGCACCACCGTTCAACATGAGTGCATTCATGATTTTACCTTGTTATGCGCTGTCTTCTTGTCTGCGAAGCCTTTTATCAACTTCTTTCACCTGCTTCTTCAACATTTTCTATTCAGGTATTGTCAGCGAAATTCCCTTTTTCGTCGGACGGTTTTTTCCAGTCCCCTCATCTCTGAGGTATTTGCGAATGTTTACCACACCTTCATTGCTTTGTTTCATAATCTTGATATACTTTCCATTGCCTAGAGAAAGCATTCCATCCCACGACTGTGCTGTTGGTGCTATCTCCACTTTTAATTTCTTGATGGTAGTATCAGGATGTTTCACATTCATGTCTTTCACTGTATCAGCAAGATTATCCATATCCGTTGCAGATCTTTTCCGATTCATGTTGACACTTCAGTGTTCACACCTCAACTAACTGTAAAGTTGAAGTGTCTCCCCCTTATATACTGTAATGCCCATGCGCCAAAGTGGAATAGCCATCACTCATCAAATATCGCTTGTCATCAAAGGGAGAGAGAGCCACTTTCCTCAACTTCTCCGAGAAAATCTGGTGGTCATGACTTCGAATGATGTGTCCTGTTGTCATCGTTTGCGTTTGGTTGAACAAACTGTCTCTATAGTGCTGATGTTTCATACGTCTTTGACACGCGCGAGTGATACCTTTGGCTGTACGTTTTTCTTTCCCACCATACATCATACTGTACATTTTCGGCCGAAGTCCAACAAACTTTTCTATGGGAATGCCCGCCGTCTCATCTTTCATTTTCCCAAGCACTTTCTTGTTCACGTTGGAATGCAGGAAATGATCTGGGGGATAGTCACTTGTATCAAACAAGTCGGCATCTTCCTGCATATCCTTGTAGATATCTTCCGTTTCTATGTCGTAACGTGGACTGTCGGTGTCGCTGAACAACAGTTTGGCGTCGGGATACTTGGTCATGATGTAGTTGTAATGAAAGTGGAACATGAGCACCTTGCTGAGGTCGAGAATGGTAAAACCAACTTGAATGGGCTTATTCAGAAGCAGATCCACTTTGCGTAAATGTACCGCGATCAAATCTTCGTTGAAAATTCTAAATTTGTGGAAGGAAGGTTTGGCCACAAGTTTCTTGAACCGCTTTTCCTGGTGAACGAGTTCCACATTCATGCGTTTTCTTACATTTTCCATGGTTTTGCCAAACACAGAGTTGTTCATCAATTTGAAGAAGTCTTTCTCAAACGGGTTCTTAGCCAACTTTTTTCTTTTCCGTGTTTAAGGAGATGTATTTCTGCAACCATTTGGTCTGTGCAAACCTGATGGCACGATGCACCTTCGTGACTTTTAATCCCAGTGAGACATATTGCTGTAAATTTCTATAATGAAGTACATATTTCTTCTCGTCGCACAAGTTGTGAATGAGCTTTTCACTAGGCTTGCCTTTCATGTTTAGATCTTTCCGCAGCTTCTGACTATGTTTTGACAATTCTCCCACCTTAACACATTTCCGTTCTGGAGCCACTGGATAGTGATTATGATGATCATGGATTGAATATGGGTATTCTAAATCCACTTCTAAAATGTACCCAATCTCGTCATCTTCATCCACATCCATAAAGTCAATGGATTCTGGCTCGCTCACCCACATAAATCCACCTTCCGGCATGCTTTGCGACATGGCCCAGCCATACAAGTTGTTTGCATCCAGGTACGTCAAGTAGTTGGTTGGTTTCGTGGGATCATAATCTGCTACGTAGGGGTTATTTGCTTTCGCATACTTGTGTGTGATGACAGATATTCCTCCCCGTAGACCTTGTTCAACCATTTGGTACATGTCAATGTCGTTGATCAATTCCAATTTCACCTTTGTCGCTTTTAACATGGCATCCCACGACAGTCCTGGCGCTGTATAGAAGTGGGCAGGATCCAATTCATACGTGTTGAGACATACGTGACGAAAGTTTTCAAACACGTCAGCCAGCAGCAACACATCTGATTTCAGGTACAAGTCATGGTATTCGCCAAATGTAGTACAGTGGAATGTCTCCCACACCTTCTGCGCATGCGCATTATCCTCATCGCTAATGTCTTCTTCACTGAGCAGACTGTAAAACTTGTCCTTGGACGGCAGTTGTGTTTCAGCAAACTTGGATGGCTCATCCACATAATCGTAGGGGTACACTCCCTTTCTCAACAGTAAATCTTGTTGGCCACTATCATGAATGTGTGACGTCATGTTATAAAAGTTATCTTTCCCTTCTGCCGCTAGGTTGGATACCAACTTCTGTAGAGAAGTACTCATGAACTGATAACTATCCGTAAATTTCAGATTGCTCATGGTGAATGCAATATATTTCTCAACGGTGTTGGGAATGACTGTAATGGTTTCGTTTTTGAACTTTCCAATTTCTTCCATGATCAAATGACTGTCATAGCCTCGCAAATTGTGGAAAAAGACAGGAATGATAAAAGAATCTTTCACATCTTATTATTCGGCACATCCCCATTCTTGTAAAAATGGGATACCCTACAGTCAGTTCCTAAGGGTGAGACGCATTTGCTCGAGTCTACAAAGCTTTGATATAAATGCTATAGAAATGGCTAAATCATTCCTAGACAGGGGGTATCCCCAGGAATTGATAGAATCCTCCTTGATCCGTGCAAGGCGCCGACCGAGGGATGATTTACTGCAGCCCAAACCAGCACCTGAAAACATAGAGAACATGGAAACGAAAAGTAAGCCTGTTTTCCTTATCTCAACATATTATCCGGGACAAAGTATTTTGGGGAAAATTATTGATAAGCATATCCCTTATCTAACCAGGAACCCCAATTTAAGGGATTTTGAAAACTGGAAATAACAAAAGCATTTCGAAGACCAAAAAATCGAAAGACATGCTTGTAAAAGCAAGACTTCCGAAAGAGCGAAAATCGGCTCAAAATATTTGCCGCAATCCTACTAAATGTAGATATTGTTCAAAAATTGACAAAATAGGGCGAATAGTATGCACCGTCTCAGGACGGGAATATACAACTAAATCGAAAGTATGTTGCCAAAGCAATAATCTGATATATGCAGTCACTTATAAAACCTGTGCTATACAATATGTCGGCCAAACGGGGCGACGCTTATTAGATCGATTCCAGGGCCACTTCGGCAGTGTACAAAGGAATGATTTGTCCACCTTATTGGTGGACCATTTCAACCAACCAAATCATAAAGGTTTAGAAGATATCGCTATACATGTCCTAGATTTCATCCATTCGAACCCGTCGAAAGACGGGACGAAATTATTGAGACTAAAAATTGAGTCTAACTGGATTCAAAAACTTAAGACTGCCTTCCCGGGTGGTCTAAATTACCTAGATGGATAGTGTTTCCTTATTCAATCGGGTAGATGTATGTTTAGCCTCGTATTATATTTATTGTATCACATACTCTACCCAAGATCTTCACCATGATACGTAAGTATGATGGTTGTGCGATTAAAAGTGAGTAAGTATAACTGCCGAAAGGGGTACCCCTGCAACTTTTTTCTACCATATTCCTCCATCTAACGTTTATTCCCTCTAACTAAGGAGTTAGGACCGCATTTCTAACGAAGCCTGACGAGTACGTAATGTACGAAACCGCTTTGATGAATAGGGTCCAAAGATTTTACTAAAACAACGATTTCTTTTAATAAGAATATCGCGGGATGCATTTTCGAAAACTGTGAGCCACACAATAATTTTGCTTGGCACATAGTCCATGTTACGGAAATAAAAGACAAATATGTTACGAAGAGAAACAGTGTTCTGATGATTCCTCCAACGGGGACTCGGGAGATGAACTTGATTATTGTGGAGTTCCCCCTTTTAAACACCATTTATTTAAACTTAGATCCAGTTGGAATCCACCTGGACCAAAGACACTTGAAGATTTCATTATTATGAATCTTGATTGTTTACGCAGGCAAAAAGTGTATGCACCCAGTAACAAAAACATATCCAAAAACGAGTGTATAGCTATTAAGGAACTTTCTTCGAACAGAAATATTGCTATAAAGCCTGCTGATAAAGGAGGCTCGGTAGTTATTCTGGATCTGAACCAATATCTAGCAGAAGGTTATGCACAATTGTCAAATAGCAATGTGTACGAGAAACTGAAGTGTTGTAAAACCCTTGAGTTCCACGAAAAAATTGTTAAATACATAGACTATTGTTTCAAATCGGAACAACAAATAAGTTTAGAAACTTTTAAGTATCTAACTGAATTCACACCAAGGACATCACGGCTTTACCTATTGCCTAAAATACATAAAAGTACCAGGCCCCCACCAGGAAGGCCTGTAATTTCAGCTAACGGTTCCCTAACCGAAAGGATTAGCCAATTTGTTGATTTCTTTCTCAAACCCTACGTAAGTTCAACAAAGTCTTACTTGAAAGATACAAATGACTTTTTGCTTAAATTACAAAAACTCAGTCGTGTCCCACTGAATAGTATTTTATTTTCCCTGGACATTGTTTCGCTGTATACAAATATTCCGACCAACTGGGGTCTTTCTCTTATTGAGAACTTCCTTATGGAGCATCGTAACATACACGAGAAACCGAGTAACGAAATGTTATTGAAATTACTGGAGTTTGTTTTAACAATGAACGATTTTGAATTTGATGGGGAATATTATCTCCAGTTGTTTGGGACGGCCATGGGTACAAAAGTAGCTCCGTCTTATGCAAACTTAGTTGTATATATTTGAAGATAGATATGTGTATGTGTATGAGAAGCAGCCTCTCTTCTGGGGGAGGTTCATTGATGACATCTTCGGCATCTGGACTGGAGATCTGTCGTCACTGGTGTCGTTCGTGGACTACCTAAATTCTAGGGTAAAATCCCTAAAATTCACACTGGAATACAGCGTCGAGGAAATATCATTCCTCGATGTTAGGGTAAGAAAAGATGAAAAAGGTTTTCTTCACACAAATTTATTTCGCAAACCCACTGATGCTAGAAATTACCGGAATTGTAAATTGCATTCATTATGTGCAGCTCCGCGGTATTTGCCATTGATATGGTCATGATCTCTCACACGATCTGCTCCTAGAGGCTCATGACAAATGTAGCAATCTATGGCGTTCTTGAAATGCTCTTCGTCTTCACAAGTCATGACTATTTTCTTTTTCTGTTGTAGACCATGCACAATACGATCACGTTCATATACCATATGGTCTAAAAAGACTTTCACAGCATTATCTCCTCGATACACGACTGGTGCACGTGTGTCATATTGGCTGACAACCACATAGGCGAAGCTGTTTGGACGATGATGTTGATACTTGTCTCCTTCTTCATGCTTTTTCGTGAAACATTCAAAGTCGGCATAAATCACAAAAGGTGCTCGCTGCTGTTTGGCTGCATTTTTTTAACTTGATGAAGGGTTAATTTGGGAATGATAAACGTTGCGCTCCATGCTTGCCACACACTTCACGATGCTTGTCTAAAAGATCTTGTCGCATAAACCCGTGAAGACAGTTGAAACAAGAAAAAGCAGCTCCATCATGTTTTAATCGATAAGCCATAAGTCTGCTGAAATTCTTGATGAGAGAGTAATGCCTTGTCTTGTCATTGCTAATCAAAAGTAAGTTGATTTCTCTCACACTGGTGTTTCGACTCAGTTGTATCGGAACAACTACACCATGTTCATATCCAAAGACATTGATAGACACATCATTCTCCTTTTCAAACTTTGGAATGTCCGTAATCGGTGTTATAAATGTCATGCCTTCCACCTTCAATTCCTTCTCAAATGCCTTGTATTGATGCACACGCTGTGGGTTATTGCTTGTTAAAGGGTGAAGGTGAGCCAGTACAGACCATAAGAAACATTTGTTGTCTTTATTCTGAATGTTTAACACACCTCCTGTAGTCTTCACTTTCTTCGGTAGTGGGATAAAACTGCTTGCTTCCAGTGGCGCTGACGTAGCTGTATGCACTTCAATATACAGTATGTTATCCAACACCCACCAGAACCTTGTCGCTCATGTTCATCAAACTTGGTAAACAATTCTTTATAGGCTTCTGGCAAGTCCTTCTCAATATCCACCGGATTGTATGCTGCATATGTTGGACTACTGATGAAGGCATTATCCACGTGTTCTACCATCACGCTTTCAGCATTTGGTGTCATTTTCTTGAAGCGTGCATGTACCACAATGTACCATTTCATGCCATGGTTTAACGTCTCTAGCAAATGTCTCTTGATTCGATTCTCTTGTCGCATTTCAAGTAGTAAATCCGATCCATCTTCAGGCTCAAACCGTCTTTCCTGTGCGTTTTCACCAAGACTCACTCTTCTACCTCTACCTACTTGTCCTGTCTTTTCTTTCTTTCTTTGTTCTTCATGAGACACATTTTCACATGCATGTGTCTCAAATGCATCTAAAGATGAAAATATCTTTGCACATCTACAGCATAGGACTGGATCAGGTCTTTCAACACCATCTTGTAATGTCTTTCGTCTCTTGGCTTCAATCTGCTCAACAAGCTCTTCACGAGCACGTTTCAACCTAGCTGGTTTACATGTATGTGCTACGAACAATTCCAGAGATGGAAATGCTATATCGCAATCATGACAGTAGACTGTTGCCATCGTTGTTGTTGTTGCTGTTGCTAGAACTGAAATGGGTAAAAATACACGGTTCACTCTTCCTTTTATACCACTTGGATGGTGTGTTAACTCGGCAGAATTTATACCACTTTGATGTAATCAAAATATGGTGTGTAAAACGTGTTCAAAAATTGCTGATTCAGCAGAATTTACCACTGGTTGACATGTTTCACTCATGCTTTTATGCTACTTACATGTAATCAAAATATGGTATGTAACTTTTCAAACGTGTTTAAAAATTGTTGACTCAGCAGAATTTTACTTGTGTATATGAATGTCTCACCTGCAGCTGCACTGCAGAGACATCTAGCGGTGAAGTCAAATAGTCTGTCAAATGATATTCATCCGCGAAGAACCACTGTAATGCAATGGTGAAATTTTCATGTATATCGGTCAATTATAATGAAAGTTATCACAATTTTAAGTTAAAATGGTGGTAAATATGCATACAACACGCAAATAGCCCATGACTACTTTATAACAAAAGTTTACATAAAACTGGATCAAACAGTGAAATTTTCATGCAAATCGACCAAGTATAATGAAAGTTATCGTTTACAAAATTTCAATAAGTTTCAATTAAGCAAAAAACCAAAGTTTGTTTACAAATTTTGTTTACAGATTTTGTTTACAAAGTTTGTTTACAAAGTTTGTTTACAAAGTGTATTTATAAAATTTGTTTACAAAGTTTGTTTGCAAAGTTTGTTTACAAAGTTTGTTTACAAATTTGTTTACAAATTTTGTTTACAAAGTTTGTTTACAAATTTTGTTTACAAAGTTTCAATGAGTTTCAATTATGCAAATAACTAAAGTTTGTTTACAAAGTTTGTTTACAAAGTTTGTTTACAAATTTTGTTTACAAAGTTTGTTTACAAATTTTGTTTACAAATTTTGTTTGCAAAGTTTGTTTACAAAGTTTCAATTATGCAAATAACTAAAGTTTGTTCACAAAGTTTGTTTATAAAATTTGTTTACAAAGTTCACTTTTGTTTACAAAGTTTGTTTACAAATTTTGTTTACAAAGTTTGTTTACAAATTTTGTTTACAAATTTGTTTGCAAAGTTTGTTTACAAAGTTTCAATTATGCAAATAACTAAAGTTTGTTTACAAAGTTTGTTTATAAAATTTGTTTACAAAGTTCACTTTTGTTTACAAAGTTTCAATAAACACTTACCGACTACACTGTTGTCTCTCAAATGGATTAGTGTGGGGTGCTCATCCCTTATATACCCCTCAAATTGTGATCAAATTGTGGTGTGTAACTTTTGCTTCCTTGCTCCACTTACCGACTGTCACTGTTGTTGATGGGTGCGCATGCCTTATATACCACTCTGATGCTAGACTGCCGCCTAGGGGGGGGGGCGGGATTCGGTACATAGTATGTCTTGGGGGGGTCCACACTTTTTACCATAGGGTCTGTCCAGACTGCCGCCTGGGGGGGGGGGGGGGGTTCGGTACATAGTATGTCCTGGTGGGGGGGTCATCACTTTGGCTGTGTCGCCTTGGCTTTGTTTCCATGACTACACCACTGCGTTGCCATGTTTACTTCGTTGCCATGACCACGCCTATGACCTCACTTCCGGTCCAGAGAGCACTTCCGGTCCAGACACGATGACGTCACTTCCGGTCCAGACAGTATGACGTCATCAAGTGTGGTGGAACTGTCGTTTCCTACCTACTAAGTTGCAAAATCTTAAAAGACATTTAAAGGATGCTCGCACTTCAGAAGAATGGGAGATGGATATGCAAAAACCCTATAAAACCACCTTTCACGAATGTTTAGATAAATCTTCTATTAAACGCTAAAGAGACAATATGGATGAAATTATATACATTTTTTTGTTTTTTTTTCAAGGATGGGATTATCTGACTGGCGTAGAACACTCCTTTTCCCACTATTTTTTTATTCTTTTTTTTAAGTGTATATTTCAGTTATTTAAAAAAATCAGTCTAGTTTTTCCAGGTCAAATGTCAAGCCAGTTGGCCTAGATATACCTATTCTATACACAACAGACGCATAAAGTATTAGCGACAGACGGCCTTGACATAAATAAGGACAGAGTTTTTATCAGTTACGTGGAATAGGGAAGCGATTTAGTATGTTTCTGTTGGGCAAAGCTCTGTTTACATTAGTAATGCAGCCTCATGACGTAAACCTTTGCACATATGTTTTTTTTTGTATTTATATGTACCTGACAAGTAAACTCTTTTCGAAGTATCTAAAAATATGGCAGGCAACAATAATGGAATACATTCTAATCAAGTTATTAACATCAGGCACAATATGTAGGAAATGAACGGGGAAAAGAAGCTTATAGAAAAGTTATCTAAGTGAGTCACGTAAGTCAGTCTGTTTAATTTTCTTTATGTAGAAAGATGCTAGAAGCTGTATATATTTGATGTGGTTATGAAAAAAAACTAACCTGCAAAGTTTTATTCAAAGAGATACATATCCAACTCAGTGAAGAGATATATTACTGTTTGAATTCCTCTTTAAACTCTATGCTTTGAGAAAATGTGAAAAGACATGAGTGTGAGAGGCCTCTGATGGGCGGACAGACGGCTAGATCAAAGACTCACCGCGTGGCGAGCAATTAAATTTCCTCCCAGATGCCTGTGCCGGTTAGCAGAAATATTTGTCACAGCCGTCTTTGTTACTTGTAACAAAGGAAAATTGCAGAGTTTTTTGGCACTGTACGATTGAAACAGCTGAATACGCCATTTAAAGATGTGTTCGAATGACAAACATTCACAAGGTGTGCTCCAATGGGTAGCCGCCATGTGACGACCCCTCCCCTCCCCCCGCCCTATCATGTAACACTGTGTAGTTGAACAGCCACAGACATTATTCAAATACGAGAGCAGACCTTTTTGTTTTTCCTTGGAAAAATTTTACATTTATGTTATCTGTCAAGTCATTTGCGCGGCGTTGAAAGCGAAGTATTAGATCCACAGCATGTGAGTTTTTTTAACACATCACTCCAGGGAGTGTTTGAATGAGAAGTTCTACCTTTTCACAAGATGCGTTCGAATGACAAGCCCATTCACAAGGTGTGTTCGAATGAACAGCTTATTCAAACATGTGCTCGAATGGCTAGCTCATTCAAACATGCACCCATACATTTCTCCCCACACCCATTATTATAACATCTATTTTTAGATATATTAGAATTGAGTTTAACATCTGACAAGGAACTTGTAAGACGGGAAAACCTGGAGGGTATAAATGGGATGAGCGAGGACATATATTGTCATTTCACGTGGTGGATTGTGTGAGTAAACAATGTCGACATCCCTTCTTCACAGACGTATAGAGACATTGGGTGAGGTCTTCCAAGTGAACTATACTGACTATGTGTTTTCAAAACTTCCTAATTTTGAATGGGATTGGATTTTACAAGTGAAGAATTTGCATAAACATTGGGAAGCGACTGGAATGGTAATTCCAAGAAATCGTTTCATTGAAGCTTTTCTGAGTGAATGTGAAGACCTGAATTTACCAGGAAACACCTATGACATTGAATCAGCATTTATCAACGCCAGTACAATTTGGGCAGCTGAACTCATGCTAGTTGTAGCTGCTAGAATTATTTTACATTATGATGATGACGTTCCATTGACGACGAATGTATCAGAACTTGTTCGCTTCAACCATGGACGAGTTGAAGTGAATTCAAAACTTTGCAAGATGTTTGAAAAGAGAGCTAACTCAGCAGATAGTTGGGTATAAAAGGAGTGGACTCAAAGTCATCATTACATTGTGCAGCCATGGAGAAGACAAGCAGCTTTAAAATTAGTGTCAACTTAACCATTACTGTGGAGCATGGAGAATTTGGGCCATTTCTTCGAATCAAACGTGGAGAGAAATGGCTTGCTTTATCGCCATCTTTGTGGAATATTATGTGTCAAAACTTGAAAAATTTACGCGACATTGACTTCAAACTGTACTTAACGCAGACGAAGTGGCTTGAAGTCATTTCATACCGAGACATGCGCTATGTGAGTTTTGTGCACACATCGCTGTTTGAAGGGAAAGAATACAAGTATTACATCAACATGAATGACGGTGAATGGGAGACCCTACTTCAGGAGCTGGATAACATCAACTCAGTTTTATTCGCCAAACCTTAGCCATGTACAGAATGCCATGGTGTGAAAACTGTCATCAAACTGCTAAAGGATAATCGGAAGAAGGTATCAAAACTATCCAAGAAAAGACTGGTTGAAGTTGAATTGGAGAATATGAACGTGCAAAATCAGCTTGAACTTACCTGTGCATATTGCGGTGCTTGTGGATATGTCAGTGATTATGATTGTCACTGTCACAAGTACAATTGTAAGATGTGTGAACCAGACAACTTCTGCATCAAGTGTGGTTCGCTAACAGTATCACCTTTTTGAAAATTATTTACTCGCCAGCCGTCATAGTGTGCAGACGTGCTTCTAATGAACATGTGGGATGGATGTAGAAACGTGTTTTAAGGAGAAGTATGTGGACTACATGTTAACTGAACTAGAACGTTTTGGGTCTGTTCAACAACAACTACAACACTTTAGCATCTATTGGGAACTTGCTCATTTAGCGCTGAACTTGTCAAACTTACGGGAGGATTTCATTAAAGAGTGTGCGCTTTTTGGCATTGACGGAGCTGAGAATTTTGATGTGGAAGCAGCATTTCACTTTGCTCGGTTTGATCCAAGACTGTTTGATGAAGTGAGAGAGTGGTTAATGTATATTGCTGTATAATGGCGGACATTACATTGAAACAGTATATTGTACAAAAAACATATTGTGAAGAAATGTTATTAGCTGTAAAAAAATTTGCATGTTTGTTATGTTCTGCTTGTCAAAATGAAGAGTGTGAAGAACATACTTGCCATTTCGCAAGTGTCTATACATATTGGAATGAAGCTAAATATTATATTCATTTAGATAAAGTGTTAGACAATGCCAATAAACGTTGTGAGAAGTATGGGTTAAATGCTATAACATTTGATGAATTAAGTAGTTGGTTAGTATGAATTGAAGATCAATGGACACCAATTATTCACACCATTGTGTCTATACTTGATTATCCGCCGGGAACCGGACGGATATAGTTTTCATTCTGTCCGTCTGTCTGTCCGTCCGTCTGTCCGTCTGTCCGTCCGTCCGTCCGTCCGTCTGTCCGTCTGTCCGTCTGTCCGTCTGTGCAATTTCAGTCTCACGCGCCTACAGCCCGCATTAGTGGGTGGATTGATTTCAGATTTTACCCAGGGCTGCTCCTAAGCATCCCGCAGTGCAGTGACCAGGATTTGATCGGATCCGAGCAAAATTGCCAAAATGGCAAAACTTTAAAAAATTGCAGACACTGAATAAGGACTTTGCATAACACACATCAGTCTCACGCGCCTACAGCCCGCATTAGTGGGTGGATTGATTTCAGATTTTACCCAGGGCTGCTCCTAAGCATCCCGCAGTGCAGTGACCAGGATTCGACCGGATCCGAGCAAAATTGCCAAAATGGCAAAACTTTAAAAAATTGCAGACACTGAATAAGGACTTTGCATAACACACATCAGTCTCACGCGCCTACAGCCCGCATTAGTGGGTGGATTGATTTCAGATTTTAGCCAGGGGTGCTCCTAAGCATCCCGCAGTGCAGTGACCAGGATTCGACCGGATCCGAGCAAAATTGTTAAAATGGCAAAACTTTAAAAAATTGCAGACACTGAATAAGGACTTTGCATAACACACATCAGTCTCACGCGCCTACAGCCCGCATTAGTGGGTGGATTGATTTCAGATTTTAGCCAGGGGTGCTCCTAAGCATCCCGCAGTGCAGTGACTAGGATTCGACCGGATCCGAGCAAAATTGCCAAAATGGCAAAACTTTAAAAAATTGCAGACACTGAATAAGGACTTTGCATAACACACATCAGTCTCACGCGCCTACAGCCCGCATTAGTGGGTGGATTGATTTCAGATTTTACCCAGGGCTGCTCCTAAGCATCCCGCAGTGCAGTGACCAGGATTCGACCGGATCCGAGCAAAATTGCCAAAATGGCAAAACTTTAAAAAATTGCAGACACTGAATAAGGACTTTGCATAACACACATCAGTCTCACGCGCCTACAGCCCGCATTAGTGGGTGGATTGATTTCAGATTTTACCCACGGCTGCTCCTAAGCATCCCGCAGTGCAGTGACCAGGATTCGACCGGATCCGACTAAAATTGTCAAAATGACAAAACTTTAAAAAATGGAAGAAATGAATTAGGAATGAGCATAACACATATCGCTCTCACGCGCCTACAGGCCGCATTAGTGGGTGGATTGATTATTATCTTCACACCAAATCAACCATGTACCACTGGCTCTACAAACCTCTACTTCACTGACCACAAGGCTGTATGGTGTTCTTTGGAACAGTTGTTCACAGGAACATCATAATCAGGTATACAATTTGCGCGAACCCGGCGGATTCATGCTTCTCGAGCATCTAGTTTGTAAAAACCTGTAAGATGTGTTGATTGGACAACGAAATAAAATGTAAGATATGTTGATTGAGGTATGAGGTGAAATAAAATGTAAGGTATGTGTACAAGTGGTTTTCATTTAGTGTTAACATGTCAACGTGGAAGGAATACCTAACCAATATTTACTTTAAACCTGGTCAACCCGGTGCATTTGCTGGTCCTTACAAACTTTATCACATATTAAAAAACATAATCAACCAATTACTCATTCCAAAGAGAAGACATGGTTACAATCTCAAGATGCATTCAGTTTACTACAACCTGTAAAATATAGGTTTAAAGGGCAACGTGTCATTACACGCGGTATTGATGACATGTGGGATATTGATTTGGCTGACATGGGAAACATATCCTCTTATAACGATGACTCCCGCTTTTTATTAGTTGTCATTGATGTGTTTTCGAAATATTTGCGGGTGCAGCCAATACCTAACAAATCACATACCAGCGTCATACAAGCTTTCCAGAAGATTTTTCATGAAACACGTCGAAGACCACGAACTCTAAGGTCGGATAAAGGAACCGAATTTAAAAACAGATGGGTAAAAGCATTTTTGAAGAATGAGGGAATTCATGCTTATACGACAAAGAATGAAACCAAAGACAACTTTGCTGAGAGAGTCATTCGTACTCTAAAGGGAATGATGTATCGATATTTTCTACATAATCAAACTTTTCGGTATGCAGACATCCTTCAAGAATTGGTATACAATTACAACCATAGACTACATGGCTCTCTCCCTAATAAGTATGCTCCAGCAGATATTCGTAAAGACATCGAATCAAAAGTGTGGAAGTATATGTATGTAGACAAATTGAAATTGAAACCAAAGAAGAAGAAAAACCTTACAAATTTAAAATTGGTCATCATGTTCGCATTTCTCACTTGAAATATGTATTTCAACGGGATTATCATATAAAGTGGACACAAGAAGTGTTCATTATCACACATCGTTATAAGAAGCTATTGAAGACTTTTTAGACGAAGATATTGATGGTCATTTCTATGAAGAAGAATTGTAAGCTGTTACAAAAGATATTGAATCCATCTACAGAATTGAACAGGTCTTGAAAACACGAAAAAGACGAGGTGTAAAAGAATTATTTGTCAAGTGGTTAGGCTGGCCAAAGAAATTTAACAGTTGGGTAAAAGAAACAGACATTCAAAAATGAAGCATCCATTCACATATTTGGTCTCTGGACCTACAGGCAGTGGTGAAACTTCTCTGATGAAGGAAATTGTAGAACAAAAGTTAATTAAACCCTCACCAAAAACCATTTTATGGCTCTATGCAGCAGATCAACCTTTATACAAGGGAATGAAGGGTGTGGAATTTTACCAAGGCATTCCAGACGACATTGAAGAGCGTTTTAACCCGAAAAAACCAAACTTACTCATCATTGTTGACTTAATGACCAAATGTCATAGTGATGAGCGTATGACACGCCTCTTTAGTGTTGGCAGCAGTCATCAAAATGTAAGCATTATTTTTATTGTGCATAATTTGTTTCATCATGGTAGAGAAATGCGAAATATTAGTTTCAATACACATTACATCATTCTGTTTAAAAATCCTAGAGACAGTCAACAAATAAGTACATTAGCGCGACAAATGTATCCTGGAAAATCTCAATTTCTCATAGAAGCCTATCAAGATGCTACCAGCAAACCTCATGGCTATTTATTCATTGACTTGAAGCCGAAGACAAATGATCAACTACGTATTCGTACAGGCATTTTACCAAAAGATACACATTACGTATATGTTGATAAAGTAGTGTATGAACAAGAACCAAGTCACTTGACCATTCGCAGCCAAGATGTCTAAACGTATTCAAGCGAATCAACCTTTTCTTCATTTGCTCGCACGCAGCGGGCATAAACGACGTAAATCCTTGTTACAACAAGCTACTAAGGAAGAATTAACTAGCTTGTTTGAAATTTGTTTGAATATATTACGAGGACATTTACCAATAAGCTCAAAAAGGTATAAGGAATTCAAGCGTGAACGTCATACCCTACGTACACTGGCAGATAAGAAGATATCACTGCGAAGAAAAAAGAAGTTGGTTAATCAGAAAGGAGGATTCATTGGAGCTATTGCTAAATTTGCATTACCCTTGTTAGCTCGGTTGCTGTTAAAATGAAACATACTATGAAAATGGTCCTCATTCCTGAATATGAATATAAAATATTGTTGGAAAAGAAGGGAAAAGATGGTGAAATCAAAACAAAAGTGAATAAACTTTTACGTGGGAAATGAACTCGCGAAAAGGCAATAGAAATGTCTCAAGTTCTTGGACGTCATTTACGAACAATTCAATCACAACAACAAAAGACTGCTACATCATCTGGTACAGCAAAATCAGAAAAGTCGCAGCAGTTTCTAAGCTATTTTCAACCTATATATCATGGAAAACTAACACAACTTCCGGCAGAACTTAAGAAACATGGTACGAGATGGGCAGATAAAAATGAACTTGTATTGAAAACTGGAGATGTCATTGAGAATTCCAACATTATTGATTTGTTGAAAGAAGCATTGGTTGCTACAAGAAGAAAAGAACGACGAGAATCGCCGCAGGGCTGGAAGCAGTTTATAGAGGAAATTGTAGACGCTAATATCCCAAAAGCTGTTTTTGGCAAAAAGACAACTCGTGAAGATATTGCAACAGAGATAAAACAGCGTCAACAAAGGTTGTTTCCAGAAGGATGGGAAACTTTTTAACATGGTTTAAAGAGTTATGGTGTTGCTGTAAAGACAATGAAAATAAAAATAATATTCCTGTAAAAATCAGGTGTGTAAGTGCTTGTTGTCAAGGAGAAGTAGTAGACAGCAATATAGATCATGGAGACAGTGAAGACGACGTGAGCCAGACATAATGTATATACACATTCAGTTATCTACATCACATAAACGATTTAGCCATCATGGAGTCAACAAGTTTTTACATTACTTTACCTAGCAATGCTAGTATGAACTATTATCCTACTAATAAGGCGTCTACTTATCAAATTCGTTTACCTCGTACAATATATTTGAAAGGAAAATATGAAGTAGCCTTAGCTGAAATTCAATACCCACACACATGGACGACAATGAGGCCAGGAATAGACTATACTCTTCATTATCGATCATCATCAGATATATTTCATGCAGTTACCATTCCATATGGTTACTAAAGATCCATGCCTGAAATGTGTAAGGCGATAAATGATGAATTAAAAAAATCTATTAATGGAAACCCTATTCAGTTAAAGTATGATAAAATTAGTCGAAAAGTTCATCTTAATTTAAGAGATGATTATGATATTGTCTAAGACACTGGATTAGCTGAGATTTTAGGATTTAAACCAGATAAATGGTATAAAGAATCCGGTCCTGCTGAACATCAATCCGATGTGAAACATGGATTTTATACACTTTATGTGTACTGTAGTATTTGTGAGCCACAAGTAGTTGGAGATTATCATGTTCCTTTACTACGTTCTGTTTCCATTGAAGGGGATGATGGTATATTATTATGAAAACTTATGAAGAACCTCATTACGTCACTGTAAACACATCGAAATTTGACACAATAGAAATGAATATTAAGGATGACACAGGTCATAATGTTTCATTTCAAACTGGGAAAGTGTATGTAAACTTCATTTTCGACCAAAAGCATTATGAAAGCATATACACACGATCCAACTCCATATCGCAACAATTTTCTTCGTCAAGTGGGCGGGGAATTACCAGGATTTAAAGGAGTGCGAATACAATATGGAGATGGCATTGGTTCAATACTGGGATCATTACCTCGCAAAGCTATTCCACTGCTTAAGGCAGGGGCTAAAATCGTTGCACCACATCTTAAAAAGGCTGCGAAAGATGTCGCGAAAGATGTTACAGGCCGAGTAGCACAACGTGTGTTTGGTGATGGGTAAGGAGGACAAAAGAGAGCACAACCAGCAAAACCTGTCAGAAGGCGAAAGGAAGCTAAACGGATAACATCAAAAAACATAAGACAGATATTTTTTAATCATGTCTTTAATTCATAATCATTCTTGTGAATGTAGTCTTTCTCCATTAGAATGGTTTCACATACCGCCAACGCAAACTGCTGTAGAAAAAAGTTATGATGTTGACTATCAACCACTGACTACCATTAGAGAGGGTTCTCCAATAGAATTCTACATTCCTGCGAGTACAGAAGAATATCTCGATTTAAAGAACAGTAGACTGTTCTATTGTACTATTGTAAAGGCTGATGGAATGGAACACCATGTGATGTAGATGATAATGTATCATGTATCAATATTTTGTTGAATGGGTTATGGTCTAATATTGAATTGTTTCCATATGATCGTTTGGTATCACATAGTAACAATACCCATGGTTATACCAGCATCATATCTCTACTCATTCATGACTCGGAAGAAAGTCTCCATTCTGAGCGCTCTATGCGTCTCATCTATAAAGATACTGCTGGGTCAATGAATAGTCATGAGGTGAAAAGAGCCAATCATGAAAGATATGCAGCAGGTTTTCATGTAAATGTTGATGGTGGTGAGGTAGCTCTGCAGGCAAATAATGGTTTACATAATCGTTATTTGTATACACGTCAAAGCCGTGAGTTTACGCTTACAGGCGGTTTAAGGGTAGATTTGTTTGAGCAAGATCACTATCCTCCCAATGGTATTAGTATGAAATTACGTTTACATAGACAAAAAGATGAATATGTATTAATAGCTGCAAATAATGGTTATAAAGTAGAAGTGAGAGAAGCGTTTTTAACCATTTGCAAAGTGAGGGTTAGTCCAGGTATTCAGTTAGGACATGCAGATGAATTGATGAAAACTCCTGCTAAGTTTATTAATACTTGAAAAGAGTGTAAAGTGTTAGCTATTCCAGCTGGATTTCAATCTTTTATGAAAGATAACATCTTTTTAGGCCAATTACCAAAACGTATTGTCATTGGAATGGTTCATAATGAAGCCTTTGCTGGAACAGTATTGAGAAATCCATACAATTTTGATCATTTTCTTCTTAACTATATGCAGCTTTACACGGATGGTGAACCAGTCCTATCTAAACCTCTCAAACTTGATATAAATCGAGGCAAATATCTCGATGCTTTTGAAACGCTTTACAAATCTTTCGATAGATTGAATGGTGAGAAAAGTTCCATTATAAAACGGGAAGATTGGCCCAGAGGTTATGCTTTATTTTCTTTTGACTTAACACCTGATTATGATGGTGATGATCATTATGCCCTTATCAAGCATGGGAATTTGTGACTAGAAATGCATTTTGCTGGTGCCTTGCAAAATACAGTCAATGTTATAGTGTATGCTGAATTTGTTAACATTGTTGAAATAAGTGCAAATCGTAGCATTCAGTTCGACTACCAGTCATGAACACGAAGCAGATAGAAGTCATCCTATCCCATGATGCCGGGACAAAAGACTTGTTTCAAGGTGTGTTTTCCATGGATCAGTTACCATCTTTACAACGCGGTGCCTATGTCATCAACACGGACGATCATGATGAGCCAGGAGAGCATTGGGTGGCAGTATATTATGACAAACACCCTGCTGAATATTTTGACTCTTATGGACTTTTACCTATAGACAGTCGTTTGAATAAGTTTTTAAAGTTTAATTTCATTTATAATTCAGTTCCATTACAAACACCGATATCATCTACATGTGGATTTTATTGTGTGTATTATATAATTCAAGGAGCTCGAGGACATAGTCCTCTTGAGATCATTGATGTATTAAGAAGAAGTGATGGTGATTTTGTTGTCTAGGATTTTGTATATAGGCATTATAAGCCATTATTTTATTGATGTTGTATTAGTTGTATTGGTGAAGTAGTTGGTAATTGTAAAGGATTTTGTATATAGGCATTATTTTAATGATGTTGTATTAGTTAAAGTGTGGTAATTGTCAATGTTCATTTATTATGAATAAAAACAAGACAGTTCTATACAAGTTTTCTTTTTATTGTGTTATACATTATTTTACATTCTTCTTTATTCAACACCTAGCATGAGGAATTAGTTACATTTCAAAACACTTATTTTACAAACACATTCAATACATCGATAAACAAATGCCATTCATACCAATCTAAATTAATATATGTATCATAGACATTACATCCACGTTTGTAAATGCTATGAAAACTAGCATAACACTGTCCATTACCAAACTTTATCATTTTAACATCTTCGTGTTCAGACAGTTTCAGTTCATATCCATGATCATTTATGTCAATGTCCATCACCATAACACACATGGGATGTGTCAGCTCAATGGACTTGGTGCCCCGCATGAGTTGCACTCCTTCCTCTTTGAATTCAAGCGTCAGGTTCTTTCCAATCTAATGCTTGTAACAGAGCGTACCATTCCACTGTGTTGAGGGTGATGTAGTCGTATCGTTCTGCAAGCTCGTCATACTCTAGACGTACAAACACGTCTGAGAGTTTTAGAAGAAAGCCAGGTATCCTCAACTTCTCTAGATGGTCTTTCAACACGGATTGTTCGTCAGGTGATAGAATGATATACTTTCCAAAATGTTTTACCACAATGTCATCACATAAGTTTCTTATATATGAGAAGCCATCTGTAATAGGTTCATAATCCGATAAAAAGTCTTCCATCTCGTTCAACAGTCAAATCAACTATGAGCTGTCTCCTAGTCTGCGAAGGTATTTTTATGCTCACAAGATGGTGAAGAGTGAGCAGCTTCTAGGAATCGTAAGACTGCGCGCCAATTCTTCATATCAAAGTCAATCCAATTCGAATATGGAGTATCTGGTACATCTCCATCATAATTCTCTGGCTAATCCTGTAAAAGATTTCTCCAGAATCTAACACATATGTCAGAATCATGTTCAACCACTAACACCTCAACTTTATTTCCAAGTCTACGTTTAAATCCAAGTTCAAGCGGTATGTTTTTAAAGTCTTTCCACACTTCAGGTCTAAACCGATAAGCAGAACTTATTATCACTTCATTCCTATCATTTACAGCAAGGTAAGCACCACCGTTAAACACGAGTGCATTCATGATGATAATACCTTGTTATGCGTCATCTTCTTGTCTTCGAAGCCTTTTATCCACTTCTTTCACCTGCTTCTTCAGCATTTTCCATTCAGGTATTGTCAGCAAAATACCCTTTTTCGTAGGACGGTTTCTTCCAGTCCCCTCATCTATGAGGTATTTGCGAATGTTCACCACTCCTTCATTGCTTTGTTTCATAATCTTGATATACTTTCCATTTCCTAGAGAAAGCATTCCATCCCACGACTGTGGTGTTGGTGCCATCTCTATTTTCAATTTCTTGATGGTATTTGTAGGATTTTTCACTTTTAAGTCTTTCACTGTATCTGCAAGAGTATCCATATCAGTTGCAGATCTCTTACGATTTGTGATTTCCATGTTAGCGCTTCAGTACCCACACCTCAAATAACTGACGTTGAAGTGTCTCTCCCTTCTATAATGTCGTCTTGTAATGTCCATGTGCCAAGGTGGAATAGCCATCATTCAGCACGTACCGCTTGTCGTCATGTGGAGAGAGGGCTACTTTCTTCAACTTCTCCGAAAAAAGCTGGTGGTCATGACTTCGAATAATGTGTCCTGTAGCCATCGTTTGAGTTTGGTTGAGCAAACTGTCTCTATACTGCAGATGTTACAAACGTCTTTGACAAGCTCGACTGATGCCTTTGGCCGTATGTTTTTCTTTCCCGCCATACATTAAACTGAACATTTTCGGTCTGAGTCCAACAAATTCTTCAATGGGGATGCCCGCCGTCTCATCCTTCATTTTTCCAAGCACTTTTTTTGTTCACGTTGGAATGTAGGAAATGATCTGACGGATAGTCACTTGTGTCAAACAGGTCAGCATCTTGCTGCATATCTTTGTAGATATCTTCCGTTTCTATGTCATAACATAGACTGTCGGTGTCGCTGAACAACAACTTGGCATTGGAATACTTGACCATGATGTAATTGTAATGAAAGTCGAACATAGCACTTTGCTGAGATTGAGAATGGTGCAACCAACTTGAATGGGCTTATCAAGAAGCAAATCCACTTTGCGTAAATGTACGGCGGTCAAATCTTCGTTGAAAATTTTAAATTTGTGGAAAGAAGGTTTAGCCACGAGTTTCTTGAACCGCTTTTCTTTGTGAACAAGTTCGACATTGATTCGCTTTCTCACATTTTCCATGGTTTTGCCAAACACACAATTATTCATGAGTTTGAAGAAATCTTTCTCAAATGGGTTCTTGGCCAATTTTCTCTTTTCCGTGTTCAAGGTAATGTATTTCTCCAACCATTTGCTCTGTTCAAACATAATAGCACGGTGCACTTTGGTAACTTTCAACCCCAGTGAGACACACTGTTGCAAATTCCTATAATGAAGCACATATTTCTTCTTGTTGTATAGGTTAAGTATGAGTTTTTCACCAGGTTTGCCTTTCATTTTCAGATCTTTCCGTAACTTCTGACTGTACTCGGACAATTCTTCTACTTTGACGAATTTCCGTTCTGGTGCCACTGGGTAGTGATTATGACGATCATGGATTGAATGTGGGTATTCTAAATCCACTTCTAAAATGTACCCAATGTCGTCATCTTCAGCCACATCCATGAAGTCGAGGGATTCAGGCTCGCTCACCCACATATATCCACGTCGCGGCATGCTTTGCAACATGGCCCAGCCATACAGGTTGTTTGCGTCCAGATACATTAGGTAGTTGTTTGGTATCTCAGAATTGTAATTTGGCACGTAGGGATTATTTGCTTTCGCGTACTTGTGCGTAATCACAGATATTCCTCCACGTAGGCCTTGTTCAACCATTTGGTACATATCAATGTCAGTGATTAATTCCAACTTCACCTTCGTCGCTTTTAGCATAGCATCCTACGACAGTCCTGGCGCTGTATAATAATGAGCAGGATCCAATTCATACGTGTTAAGGCATACTTGACGAAAGTTTTCAAACACGTCAGCCAGCAGCAACACATCTGATTTCAGGTACAGTCATGGTATTCACCGAATGTGGTACACTGGAATGTATCCCATACCTTCTGCGCACGAGCATAATCCTCGTCGCTGATGTCTTCTTCACTGAGCAGACTGTAAAACTTGTCCTTGGACGGCAGTTGTGTTTCAGCAAACTTGGATGACTCATCCACGTAATAATAGGGGTACACTCCCTTTCTCAGCAGTAAATCTTGCTGGTCGCTATCGTGAATGTGAGACGTCATGTTGTAGAAATTGTCTTTCCCTTCTGCCGCAAGGTTGGATACTAATTTCTGTAGAGAGGTACTCATAAACTGGAAGCTGTCTGTAAATTTCAGATTGCTCATGGTGAATGCAATATATTTCACGATGGTGTTGAGAATGACTGTAATCGTTTCATTGAATTTTCCAATTTCTTCCATGATCAAATGGCTGTCATAGCCTCGCAAATTGTGGAAAAACACAGGAATGATGAAAGAATCTTTATCTCCCTGCTTATCCTTTCTAAGTCGAAATTGCAGGTTACATTCATTATGCGCTGCTGCGCGATATTTACCATTGATATGATCATGATCTCTCACACGATCTGCTCCTAGAGGCTCATGACAAATGTGGCAATCGATGGCGTTCTTAAAATTCTCTTGATCCTCATGGGTCATCACCATATCTACCGGCAGCTCTAAACCACGCACAATATGGTCACGCTCGTTGACCATATGGTCTAGAAAGACTTTCTCGGCATTGTCTCCTCGATACACGACTGGTGCGCGTGTTTCGTACTGGCTGACAACCACATAGGCAAAGCTGTTTGGACGATGATGTTGATACTTGTCTCCTTCATGCTTTTTCGTGAAACATTCAAAGTCCGCATAAATGACAAACGGTGCTTGCTGTTGTTTGGCCACATTCTTGAACTTGATAATAGGGTCCTTGGGGAATGATATACGTTGCGCTCCATGCTTGCCACACACTTCACGATGCTTATCTAAAAGATCCTGTCGCATAAACCCGTAAAGACAGTTGAACCAATAAAATGCTGCATGCTGATGGTTTGATCGATAAGCCATAAGTCTGCTGAAATTCTTGATGAGGCAGTAATGCCGTTTATTACCACTGCTAATCAAAAGCAAGTTGATTTCTCTCGCGCTGGTGTTTCGGCTCAGTTGTATCGGAACAACTACATCTTGTTCATATCCAAACACATTGATAGACACATCATTCTCCTTTTCAAACTTGGGAATGTCTGTAATAGGTGTTGGAAATGTCATGCCTTCCATCTTCAATTCCTTCTCAAATGGCTTATAATGATTCACGCAATTTCGATTGCTTTTGCAAGGGTGAAGATGAGCCAATACAGACCATAAGAAGCACTTGTTGTCATCATTCATTAATGTTTATCACGCCCTCTGTTTTCTTTACATTCTTCGGCAGTGGGATAAAACTGTTCGCTTCCAGAGGTGCTAACGTTGCTGTATGTACTTCAATGTACAGTATATTATACAACACCCAGCCAGAACCTTGTCGCTCATGTTCATCAAACTTGGGAAACAATTCTTTATAGGCTGTTGGTAAGTCCTGATCAATATCCGCTGGATTGTACGCTGCATATGTTGGACTGCTGATAAAGGCATTATCCACTTGTTCTACCATAACACCTTCAGCATTCGTCGTCATTTTCTTGAAGCGTGCATGTACTACAATGTACCATTTCATTCCATGTTCTAAGGTCTCCAGCAAATGTGTTTTGATCCGGTTCTCTTGCTGTCGCATTTCAAGCAGTAAATCCGTTCCATTGTCGGGCTCAAACCGTTTCTCCTGTGCGTTTTCACCAAGACTAACCCTTCTGCCTTTCCCTACTTGCCCCGTCTTTCGCCTCTTTACAGTTTGTTCTTCCTGAGGTGGAGTGCATGTATGCACATCAAACACATCCATTGAGGGAATTGTTACATTACATCCATGGCAGAGAACTGAACTCGGTATGAAAATGCCATCTTGCTCCATCTTTCGTGTCTTTGCTTCATTCTGTCGATCAAGCTCTTCAATAGCACGTTTCACGACAGTTCTCATCTCATCTTGCGTGCATGTATGCGACTCCAACAATTCCACTGATGGAAATGTTGCATAACACTCATGGCAGAAGACTCGTGAGTCTGAACTATCAGCCATTGTTGCTGTCACATCAATTGCTTGAACTGAAATGGTTGAAATATGTTCTAATACATCCCCTTTATACCACTCAGACTTCGTCAAACTGGCTCAAATCGCAAAATGTTTATACTCGTAAAAGACGACCCCTAGGGGGAGGGGGGTCCTAAGTTGTTCAGAATCGTCTCAAACGGATAACTATGCTGAAATTGCAAAATTTTCTTACCACTGGTGGGGGGGGGGGGTCATAAAAACCGAAGTTGCTCAGAATCGTCTCAAACGGATAACTATGCTGAAATCACAAAATTTTCTTACCGGTGAAAGTCGACCCCTGGGGGGAAGGGAGGAGGAAGGGGGAGGTTGCGGGGAGGGGGGAGGGGGAGGGGGAGGGGGTCCTAAAACCAAAGTTCTTCAGAATCGTCTCAAACGGATAACTATGCTGAAATCACAAAATTTTCTTACCGATGAAAGTCGACCCCTGGGGGAAGGGGGGAGGAAGGGGGAGGGGGCGGGGAGGGTGGGAGGGGGGTCATAAAAACCAAAGTTCTTCAGAATCGTCTGAAACATATATCTATGCTGACATCGCAACATTTTCTTACCGGTGAAAGTCGACCCCTAGAGGGGGAGGGGGAGGGGGGGTCCTAAAACCAAAGTTCTTCAGAATCGTCTGAAACGGATAACTATGCTGGAATCGCAAAATTTTCTTACCGGTGAAAGTCGACCCCTAAGGGAGGGGGGAGGAGGGGAGGGGGGAGGAGGGGAGGGGGAGGGGGGTCTGATGACGTCACTTCCTGTTTTCGAATCCCTCTTTCCCTACTACTTATACGCATTTTTGTGATCAATTTGCTGAGTCAAAAACCATCTTTAGTTCTTTTGCACCACCCTTTTCTATTCGCAAACATTTTCTGTTTTAAAATATTTTCCGAGTGATTCTAATTTTAAAATGTAGTTTACTACAAAGATTAAAAATTTACGTTATTTCACGCATTTCTGTAGCATAACGAGATAGAAATACTAAATAATTAGATCTTAAGATTAATCATACTTTTTAATTTGTATGCATTCAGTTTTTAAATGTCTTTTGAAATTATTTCAGTAAAAGTTCAGCAGAGACTTCGACTCAGATTTTGGGAAGCCTCTTTTAAGTAAAATAAAAACCGGAAGCTCAATATTCAAAAGATTACCATGTTTTACTTCATCTAATTTATTTGTAAGGAATATTTCAAAAAATTATTTGGTTATTACTTGAGTCCCAATAGAAGAGCAATAGATTAACTCCAAATAATAAGCAATTTTATTTAGCGTGACGGAACGGAACAATATCGATTCTATGCAGATAAAACTGAGCATGTAAAGCTACTCTGACATAGTACCAAGTTATAGCACGAACCCTCTGCCACCCATGCAAGTAACACCGGGAATTGGAGGGAAACGACCCAACAGCATCGATCACAGCTGAAAGGAGAAGTGAATGTCAACGCTGCGCCTCATAAATCATAGGAGCATTAAGACTACATGCTTTATAAAAAGTATTGGAAATAGCAATACACATCATTCAGGAGAATATCTATTGAATATATTGGGCTTAAGTAATTCATTCGTTCATGAAAAACAAATAGCACAGGATACTGCGTCGATCTATATATAACTCCTATTTGATTGGTAGTTATTAAGTTAAAGTACACAATAAGCTATTTTCTATCGAATTTTATAATGCTGTATGATAAACGTCATTCAGAGAACACAAAACGTGAATTTAGCAGAATCTCATATTTTGATGGCACTCTTAATTTATGCCATTTTTCACTAAAACATCTGTGAATAATTCAAAACTGTTTCTTAAGAGACACCATGGGTGGGAAAGATAAGATGCTCACACCATTTTTTTCCAAAAATTGTGTTATTCTTAATAAAAGCTTGCAAAACATTATGCAGTCACAAATCAGAGGCATAGCTGAAAACAGCTTTAATATTTTTGTACAGCACGTTTGCCCAGTATAAAATAAGTTTAAGGGAACATGTAAAATTTTATAGCCTAACGGTGACTTGTAGCAACATTGATTTGGTATGCCCTTGTCAAAATATGATATTATAACATCTGATGCATCTCAATGTATGGCTATATGTTGAGAAATGTATATGTAATTTCGTGTTTCTTCAATTAAACGGGTTGAACATATTGGTCTTGGTTATTATTGCCCTAAGACTTTTATTTTAGTGACTAAGTGTATAAATCTTATTCAATCACGAAATTTTAATATGCTTCAAAGGATAGACACAACAAAATTATTTTGCTTTTCGTATAGACAAAATCGCTGAGGAACAAAAACATTTATAGAAGCCAAATAACATATGCGTTAATATTAATTTAGATCTTTATGAAATAATGTATTTTTATTTTTATAATAGTTGAATGCCAGAACCTGTAATTTATATTTAAGAAAGGTAAAAGCAATATGCAAGTAAACTTAAAGTAGGCTCAAAGATTGAACTTCTAATTACGGCTCTGTATTTTTTATCTGTCCCTCTCGAACAATGTTGTATTGGCAAAACTGTTTGGTGTTTAAGCAAACTCTTATTAGCATTAATTTAACTAGAGTTGTTGAGGTCAAATATTTATTCTATTTTCTTTCCTCAGTATTATGGTTCTTCTTTATGTCGGTCTTTGTGTTATGTTTGTACTGTGTTTGGTTATGCTGTACTTCTTATAATGTTTGTGCTGTGATTGTATATGTTTCACTCTGTATTGTGTTTGTACTGTATTCTTGTTACGTTGTACATTGTTTTGGATTACATAGAATACACCACATATTTTCTGAATTTCGTTTGTAAATGTTCTTATCTTACTAATTACTGATTCTTATGCAGATCATTAGCCATGAGTTTGGTCCTGATAAGTAAAAAATGACGATTTCTGTTAAATAACTTAGATTAAGTAGTTACTGAATTTACTGGCATTACAGCACACAATGTCTGGGTAGGTGCTTGCCCCGAGGAGTTTCACAATTCTTTCAAAAATATAAAACGGTGGAACAATCCTTGTATTTCGGGCAACACGTTGATGATCATGTAAAATTTACACTACCGTACCTGCTATTTGACACTTGATCAGGCAGTCATGCATAAAATCTATTTTGATAACTGATCATTAAAGAAGGGGAAGGTGCGAAATATATTTGTGTTCTTGGCTAAAAACAGTACCATTTGCAAATGTATGTTTAAATATATACCTGTAGACATTACAGAAACAAAAATTAGGACTATCTACATGTCTTCTTTATAATTCTTGACACTACATTATACATTTACAAATTCACATGGCTAAAAATTCTAAAATGAAACGGATTCTAGTTGGTTTTGCCCATATAGTACAACATCGTTCCATTGAATACAACTTTAACAATACTACCGGGGGTTTCCGAAAAAAGCCCAGGGCTTCTATTTGGAAACTGGCCAATTTCAGGCGCTCATTTAGAAACAAAATAGAAGCTCCGGGGCTTCAATCAGGGAAAGGCTTAATAATTAGAGCCCCGGGGCTTATATTTTTTAGATGGCGGGGGAGGGGGGTTGTCGATCAGTTGTTATTGGAAAAAAAGAGAATTTATTATTAAAGCGCTACATGCTGCGGATATTCGCACAAAATTTAACAAAACACACAAAACAATAGTAACTAAAAAGTCTGATAAAGTGGGGATGGGGGGAGTGCCTTGGATTAAGCAACGACGCAGAACTTGTCTAGGAGTTTGCCTCACATCTAAGGATTTAGTACACCGTGTCTTCATTGCGAGTAAGCACGAGTTCTAAAAAGACTTGCAGGGGAGGAGGGGCAACTTCACGCCACCCGTTTCAGTACTCGGCCCTTTATATTTCCAGTAATACTCCGGAGTAAAGGTGGCAGTCGGGAGGGGGGTATCTGTTCGCCAGCACAGGATTAAGCAACGACGCAGAACATGTCTAGGGGCTGCCTCATAGCAAAGGATTAAGGGCACCGTGTCTGCTTTGCGAGTAAACACGAGTTCTAAAAAGACTTGTAGGGAATGAGGGGGGCTTTTATTAGGAAACGATTTTTTCAGGTCTTTATTTAACTCCAAATAGAAGCCTCGGGGCTTCTGTTGGGAAACAGTTTCCTAATAAGAGCCCCGGGGCTTTTATATGGGGGGAGCTTCTTTTCGGAAACTCCCGGTACAGCTTTCTGAGATTTTTGTTGTAGTCACTTATTGACAGATCCTTTTTGACCCCTCCCATTTTACCCAGGACGGTTGTCTGCTCTTAATAAGAGGAGGGGGAGGGGGAGGCGAATGGTATCTTGACATAACAGCAGTGCAATTCGAGGGATATCATATATTGATTTATGTTTTCTAAAGTTGATCTTGTGTTTAAAAATAAGCCGCGTTTACAATTTTCCATTATATTTTACCGTAATTATCAGCAGCATCGTCTTCGTCTAGTGATTTAGCCAAACTTGTAACATGACATTATTGATCGCAACGTAGTCAAGCCGCAAGTTGTTTTTCTACTGGAAGCCTTCGAAATTTATGAATCACTAAGTAAGAACACCCTTCTGAAAATCTATTTGAAAAAAGGCACAACTTTTGACATGACACATGCTTCTATAATAAATCGACTTTTTTATGAACACAAAGGTGTACAGAAAAAGTGCTGTAACATTATATTAAGATACATTGGTGGTTCAGTTCTTTGAAACTCCTTCATGCAGAAAGAAGGAAAAAAATGAATAGAACAAAACTAGGTGGGCATTTGAAGTGCAGGTCTCCATTGAAAAATAATCTGAATCTAAAAGTGAAGATGTCTTTTCTCAGCATATTGTCTTAAGGGTTTAGCCAGGTTCCTGCATTTAAATAGATCCAACAGATAAACAGCACAGTAGATAATAACATTTATTGATAAAAATTGTTCTAATAGATCACATTTGGGAAGACTTGGATTTGTAGCGAAGCCTTGGGTATCGTCTGAACCTAATGAACAATTTTCTTTTATTTGCTGGTGTACATTTTTTCTACTTAAAATATTAGTTTTTGCTTTAAACTAAGCAAGGAAAATTTAACAGTTATTTATTTATTGTAGCAAAAGCTGCTAGAAATTTCATTATTTTTTGTGTTTCAATGAAGTTAGCTTGAAATATTAATGCCCAAGCGATTCTGTACCATTTCCATGTGCAGGTGTAAGAAAGAGTTGGAGAAAATTGGAATAAATACAAATCAGAATGGCTATAGTACCACTCTGGATTCATATTTAATTCAATTATGCGTTTCTTTGAAGTTAAAAAAGCTAAGATGTCTATGTTATAATGAACAAGAATCAGAACAAAACCGAATTCGCCAAGGACTAAGTGTTCCTTTGTTTGGAGCTGGACATTGCTCGTGCTTTCTTCGTGTTGTTATTCTGACCGAACCTGGATACCGTCGCTTGGCGGACTTGTTCGATTTTATTTTAGCACAAAGAAAATTAATAAGAAATATTTATATTTCAAGACAGGATAAACTCTAATAACAAATTCCCAGTAGTGATTCCTTTACTGCGATTCTCAAAGAATATACCAAGGAAACAAAAAATTGCAAGTCTATAAAATGACTATAAATAATTAAAAACCTTATTTTTGCAGAAGAGACGTTATAGGTGTGATTAAAAAGAGGATATTTTCACGTCTTGGCAGGAATTGTTTAAAAATTTTGCTTAAATTGCCTTTAGTGGATATAAAAACAGCAAGCAAAATCAATTTTCTAAATCCTGATATTTTACACTTCCTGAGAACGTACGGATGTATTAGAAAGGTACAATTTTACTTATTTTCTTATGTCACGCGATTCTCAAACCTCTGACTCTGTCTATTTGCAAAATGAAATGGTAGATTTTGTTGGTTTTCTCAAACGGGATAAAAATGCAATTTATGAGGGTTAAATAAAATGTATATGGATTTAATAGAGATCCACGACAGTAGGATGGAAGTGGGGCTATCGAAACAGGAAGTGACGTCATAATGACGTCAGGAGGTGTTTTGATAGCCCCATGGGGCTTTTAAAACAGTGACGTCATTTTGACGTGATATAGAGGTGATATAGACGTGTTATGGAGGTCATATGGGGATCATATGGAGGTCATATGGAGGTCATATGAACGTCATATGAACATCATAATGACGTAATAGGGATAATGGGTAGCCATTCAAACGGGCGGCCATTCAAACGACCATTCAAACGGGCGGCCATTTAAACGACCATTCAAACGGGCGGCCATTCAAACAACCATTCAAACGGGTGGCCATATGGGTGTCATATGGTGTAACATGGGTGTCATATGGGTGCCATATGCGTGTCATATGGGTGCCTTATATGTGCCATATAGGTGTCATATGGGTGCGATATACGTGTCATATGGATGCCATATAATTGTCATATAGGTGCCATTTGGGTGCCATATGGGTGCCATGTAGGTGTCATATGGGTGCCATATAGGTGCCAAATAGGTGCCATATGGGTGCCATATGGTGCCATATAGGTGTCATATGGGTGTCATATAGGTACCATATGGGTGCCATATAGGTGCCATATAGGTGTCATATGGGTGCCATATGGTGCCATATAGGTGTCATATGGGTGTCACATAGGTACCATATGGGTGCCATATAGGTACCATGTGGGTGCCATATAGGTACCATATGGGTGCCATATAGGTGCCATATGGGTGTCAAGAAAAAAGGGCCAGTTGCAAGGCATGCATACACTGCAAGAATACCCCCCCCAAAGGCCTACCGTATAGCAGGTCGACAGGCACCCCCCCCCGGCCCATCGACCCCCCGGCTCATCGACACCCCCCCCCCCCCCCTCCCGGCCAGTCAACTTTCGACAGCCCACTTTTCGACTTCTCGACTGCTTCCGAAGCCAGCAGCACCGCAGGCCACTCTATGTATCCAAGCAACAACAACTCTTTTGTTTTAGCGTTCTCTCTCCAAACACACACCATGACAGACTGGTAAAGGGTCAGTCAGACAAACGGACAACCGGACAAACGGACTACCCGGACAAACGGACAGTCGGACAAACGGACAGTCTTTTTTTATTTTTTTTATTTCTCTCCACGCGGCAGCCAAGCAAACAGGCAGTCTTTTTTTTTTTGCTTTCTCGCTCTCCAAACACACACACCTTCACTAATGGCTTGCCGTAGCAGCAATTAGAAGTGAGCTAATTAAGGGACGCTATTTTTAACCCAGAGCTCTCTCTCAATGCATATATAGACAACAACTCTTTTTTCGACTTTCTCGCTCCACACCTTCACTAATGGATTGCCGTAGAAGCAATTAAACGTGAGCAACGCCGCCTTAAGAGACGTCATTTTTAACCCAGAGAGCTCTGTCTTTCCATCACATTACGGTATATACAGGCAACAATAGCTCTTTTTTAGCCTTCTCACTCCACACACACACATAACACCTACGGCAACCGGATAAAAGGGCACCTGGATAAAAGGGCACCCGGATAAAAGGGCAGTCTTTTTAAAATTTTTTATCTCTCTCTCCATCATACCACGGCAGCTGGGGGCAAACAAGCAGTCTTTTTTTGGCTCTCTCACTCTCCAAGCATACACACTAATGGCTTGCCGTAGCAGCAATTAAATGTGAGCAACCAGTCCTTAAGAGACGCCATTTTTAACCCAGAGCTCTCTCTCTCTCCATGACAACAACTGTTTGTTTTTTTGGCTTTCTCACTCTTCACACACATATACCATGTCCAATGGCTTGCCGTAAAAGCAATTAAACGTGAGCAACCAGTCCTTAAGGACGCCATTTTTAACACATATATAGCCACAACCGATTCAGCGTTTTATTTCTCAAGCCGGGCTATTTTTTAACCCAGACAGTGGCTTTTTTAACTCTCTCTCTCTTCACACATATATAGCCACAACCGATTCAGCGTTTTATTTCTCAAGCCTAGGTATTTTTAAACCCAGACAGTGGCCGTTTTTAAAACTCTCTCTCTTCACACACATAACACAGCAGACAGTCAGACGGACAGATTTAGCGTTTCATTTCTCAAGCCTGGGTATTTTTAACCCAGACAGTAGCTTTTTTTAAACTCTCTCTCTCCAAACACACATAACACCACAGCAGACGGTCAGACGGACAGATTTAGCGTTTCATTTCTCATGCCATGGTATTTTTAACCCAGGCAGCAATTTGTTTTGCTTTCTCACTCTCCAAACACACATAACACCACAGCAGACGGTCAGACGGACATATTAATCGTTTCATTTCTCAAGCCTGGGTATTTTTAACCCAGACAGCAATTTGTTTAGCTTTCTCAGACGGTCAGACGGACAATCATTTTTATATTTTTTTATCTCTCTCTTCACACACATAACACAGCAGACGGTCAGACGGACAGATTTAGCGTTTCATTTCTCAAGCCAGGGTATTTTTAACCCAGGCAGCAATTTGTTTTGCTTTCTCACTCTCCAAACACACATAACACCACAGCAGACGGTCAGACGGACATATTAATCGTTTCATTTCTCAAGCCTGGGTATTTTTAACCCAGACAGCAATTTGTTTAGCTTTCTCAGACGGTCAGACGGACAATCATTTTTATATTTTTTTATCTCTCTCTTCACACACATAACACAGCAGACGGTCAGACGGACAGATTTAGCGTTTCATTTCTCAAGCCAGGGTATTTTTTAACCCAGACAGCAATTTGTTTAGCTTTCTCAGAGGGGCAGACGGACGGATGGGGATATAAATCAATGATTTATAGACCCCTTTTTAGCATTTCCGACACTCTCATGCATACACATACATACTAACACCATGACACGATTAGCGTTCATTTCGTAATAATGGGAGGCTGCTAAAAAGCAGCCGTGGAGGGATTTTCCGTCTTCTTCAGCTTCGGCCAGCCGTCGCTTCCCCTGCCGTCGCTTCACGTCCCGTCGCTTCCCCTGCCGCCGCTTCCCCTGCCTCTACCTCTAGCGCCGCCGCTACCTCCGCCTCTGCCGCTGCCGTCATCCTCCCTACAGCCAACCCTCCTCCTATGCGCTGCTACCGCGGCCCTGTGTGACTTGAAACCTCTGCCCATAACATTGCAATGATGATACTCTGGCTTCAATGCTTGTGGGCATGACTGTTCGTGCACTCTCATAGACTGTCCTGCCGGAATTCCATAATGGCAGAACTCGCAATACTCTATATTATCAGCCGCATCCAAGAACTGCACGATCTCCTGGAGGGTTGACTCTTTTCTAGAGCCAAACAGTTCCGTGGTGCGGTCATAATCGGAGGGCGACTGCATGAGGCTGAAGTCAACCACTGGAATGTCCGTAATACTGGCGACAACGGCTGCAACCTCGTCTTCAGGAGCTGGTGACGGACTGTCCAACCTTGTAACGGTGGCACTGGGTATGTACCGCCTCTCCGTAACTGGTGCCGCCGGCACCTTCCGGACAGTCACATCAGCTTCCCTTGGACTTGATTTCGGCGGAGTCGTCATCGTCGACGCTGTGGCTTTAGAAGTAGTCGCTTTGACAGGAGTCGCCGTTGTCATGGTTGCTGCTGTGGCCTTGGCGGCAGGAGTCGTTCTGGCTGGCCTTTCTTCCTGGCAGGGCGACGGGTCACTGAAATGGTCGGGCGACACCTCGATCCGTCGCTTGTAGCCTTCCTCCGCCGCCCTGCCAAACCGGTTGTATTCCTGTTCTGGCTTGGTCCTCAGAAAATCCCTCCACTTCTTAAACAGGAACGCCTGGTAGTCGACATAGATCTCTTCCCAGAGGTCGACATCCTTGTTGGTCAGAAAGTACTTCCTCCTACGTTCCTCTGAGAAACATTCAGCCTTATGTTGCATATTTGTTTTTTTAGCTGTTGCCTCTTCAGTGATCAAAAGCATCTGACTGCATACAGTGCGAGGCTGCTATTAAAAAGGACCCCCCGGACAGCCGGCCTGAAGCGAGGACCCCCCCGGCCCATCGACCTTTAAGCATACACTGTATCTATATGGGTGAGCTGGTCGACGGACCCCCCCGGCCCATCGACCCCCCCCCCCCCGCCCATGGACTTTTTAGCCTCTGGCTCACGGCTCACCGACAGTAGTATAAAAAGGTCGGTTCGACACCCCTATGGCCATTGCATTGCCAAACCATCATGGCGACGTCTCGAAAAGCAGCAACGGCTAGCAACATGGAAATTGATAGCCTGTTCAGCAATGAAACAATGGCTTTTACAGATAGAGTTTAAACTGCAGAGGAGACTGCTGCCTTCCTAAGTACACTAGCAGAAGCTGAAAAAGCCTTGGAGGAAGTATTAGGGGCTCCGTCAGACGTGTCTACAGTACACCAAACTAGGCCTGAAGAAGTACAGCAAGCAATGCCCGATCCTGAGGGAACTGACTACCCGTTCTGGGTTGCCAATGCGCTTGTAAATGGTAGCGCCAAGCCACTTAGTACAAAGTTACAGGCGCATCTAGGGCATCTTGAGGAAGAAGTGGTCATGTCAAGCGATGACGCCGGTGACGACGACGATGACGACAATGATGACAACGACGGTGATGACGACAATGACGACAACGACGATGAAGACAGCGACGACGATGAAAAGCAGCTCAAATCTAAATTTGAATTGAGCAAAACTATTCCTGTTACAGAGGAAGACGTCACGCTGTTGAAACGAAACTTTCGATCAGCACACATACATGTACCTAACGGAAGAAGTGAACACTGTCATTCAGCTTATCTACATGCTAGAAGGAAACATAGAGCATCTTCCCGCGTCAGAGCCACAGTTCTCCGAAGCCATGACCCGACGTTTCGTTCAACTTATTAGAAGTCTTCATGAGGAACTTTTTAAGACTTTATGTCTACCGGCGTCAAAGTGTGTTGATGAAGATCGCGATTCCAAACGTGCAAAGGTCATGCTACATGGCTTCAAGTACCTTGAAGAACGTATTAAGGTGTATGATATGATGGCTTACCTCTATGAAAAAGTATATTTCACCATACCAATGCTCTTTCAATGGATAATCGGGAGTCGCAAACGAGGAGACTTTTTAGTGATCGTCATGAGACAATCTCTAACAGACGTTTTGCCAACAGCCTTTCTGGATGGTTTCAACGAGATCACGCGATTTTGCAAACATCTCATGAAAACATACATGTAATGTTCATATAAAAGGAGTAAGGTGTCAAGTGCAGTCATCATTCGACGCGCAGCCATGGAGAAGACAAGCAGCTTTAAAATTAGTGCAAACTTAACCATTACTGTGGAGCATGGACAATTTATGTTATTTATTCGAATCAAACGTGGAGAGAGATGGTTTGCTTTCTCACCATCCTTGTGGAAGATTGTGTGCCTGAACTTAACAAGATTACGCGACATTGGCTTCAAACTGTACTTAACGCAAACGAAATGGCTTGAAGTCATTTCATACTTGGATATGCGCTATGTAAGTTTTATGAACATGTCACGTGTTATATGAACATGTGAAAGATGGATGTAGAAACGTGTTTCAAGGACAAGTATGTGGACTACATGATAAGTGAACTGGCACGTTTTGGATCTATTCAACAACAACTGCAGCACTTTGACATTTGTTGGGAACTTGCTCATTCCACGCTGAACGTACCAAACTTACGTGAGGATTTCATCAAAGAGTGTATGTTTTCAAACATTGGTGGAGCTCAGGAGTTTGATGTGGAAGCAGCATATCACTTCGCTCGATTTGATCCAAGACTGTTTGATGAAGTGAGAGAGTGGTTAATCTACATTGCAGTATAATGGCAGACATTACATTGAGACAATATATTGTGCAAAAACATATTGTGAAGAAATGTTATTAGCTGTAAAAAGTTTGCATGTTTAGTATGTCCTGCTTGTCAAAATGAAGAGTGTTCAGAACATATGTGTCATTCTACATGTGTCTATACATATTGGAATGAAGCTAAATATTACATTCATTTAGATAAAGTGTTAGATAATGCAAATCAACGTTGTGAAAAATATGGTGTAGATGCTATCACATTTGATGAATTAAGTAGTTGGTTAATATACATTGAAGATCAATGGACTCCAATTATTCACACCATTGTGTCTATACTTGATTTGTAAAAACCTGTAAGATGTGTTGATTGGACAACGAAATAAAATGTAAGATATGTTGATTGAGGTATGAGGTGAAATAAAATGTAAGGTATGTGTACAAGTGGTTTTCATTTAGTGTTAACATGTCAATTTGTAAGATATGTTGATAAAATAAAATTTAACATGTGTTGATAAAATGCAAGATATGTTGATAAAATGCAATATATGTTGATTAAATCCAAGATGTGTTGATAAAATAAAATGCAAGATATGTTAACAAGTTTTAATCATTTAGTGTTAACATTTCGACGTGGAAAGACTACTTAACCAATATTTACTCTAAACCTGGTCAACCCGGGGCATGTGCTGGTCCTTACAAACTTTATCACATATTAAAAAAACATGATCAACCAGTCACTCATTCACAAGTAAAGAAATGGTTGCAGGATCAAGATGCCTTCAGTTTACTACAACCTGTAAAATATAGGTTTAAGAGGCAACGTGTCATTACACGTGGAATTGATGACATGTGGGATATTGATTTAGCTGACATGGGAAACATAGCTTCCTATAATGATGACACCCACTTTTTATTGGTTGTCATTGATGTGTTTTCCAAATATTTATGGGTGCAACCAATACCTAATAAATCACATACCAGCGTCATAGAAGCCTTTCAAAAGATTTTTCATGAAACACAACGAAGACCACGAACTCTAAGGTCAGATAAAGGAACTGAATTTAAAAACAGATGGGTAAAAGCATTTTTGAAGAAGGAGGGAATACATGCCTATACGACAAAGAATGAAACCAAAGCCAACTTTGCTGAGAGAGTCATTCGTACAGTAAAGGGAATGATGTATCGATATTTGCTTCATAATCAAACTTATCGATATATGGACGTCCTTCCAGACTTAGTGTATAATTACAACCATAGACCTCATGGCTCCCTCCCTAATAAGTATGTTCCTGCAGATATTCGTAAAGACATAGAATCGAAAGTGTGGAAGTATATGTATGTAGACAAATTGAAATTAAAACAAAAGAAGAAAAACCCTACAAATTTAAAATTGGTGATCAGGTTCGCATTTCTCACATGAAATATGTATTTCAACGGGATTATCATATAAAGTGGACGCAAGAAGTCTTCATTATCACACATCGTTGTAAGAAGCAAGGAATACACTTGTATCGTGTGAAAGATTTTTGGATGAAGATATTGATGGGCATTTCTATGAAGAAGAACTGCAGAAAGTGACAAAAGATATTCAATCAGTCTACAGAATTGAAAAGGTCTTGAAAACACGAAAAAGACGAGGTGTTAAAGAATTATTTGTGAAGTGGTTAGGTTGGCCAAAGAAGTTTAACAGTTGGGTGAAAGAAACAGATATTCAAAAATGAAGCATCCATTCACGTGTTTGGTCTCTTGACCTACAGGTAGTGGTAAAACTTCTCTAGTTAGAGAAATTCTAGAACAAAAGTTAATTAAACCCTCTCCAAAAACCATTTTATGGCTCTATGCAGCAGATCAGCCTTTGGAAATAAAATTTTACCAAAGTATTCCAGATAACATTGAAGAGCGTTTTAACCCGAAAAAACCAAACTTACTCATCATTGATGACTTAATGACCAAATGTCATAGTGATGAGCGCATGACACGTCTCTTTAGTATTGGCAGCAGTCGTCAAAATCTAAGCATAATTTTTTTGTGCATAATTTGTTTCATCATGGTAGAGAAATGCGAAATATTAGTTTGAATACACATTACATTATTCTGTTTAAAAATCCTAGAGACAGTCAACAAATAAGTACATTAGCGCGACAAATGTATCCTGGAAAATCTCAATTTCTCATAGAAGCCTATCAAGATGCTACCAGCAAACCTCATGGCTATTTATTCATTGATTTGAAGCCGAAGACAAATGATCAACTACGTATTCGTACAGGTATTTTACCAAAAGATACACATTACGTATATGTTGATTAGGTAGCGTATGAACAAGAACCAAGTCACTTAACCATTCGCAGCCAAGATGTCTAAGCGTATTCAAGCGAAACAACCTTTCTTTCACTTGCTCGCACGCAGCGGGCCTAAAAGGCGTAAATCCTTGCTACAACAAGCTACTAAGGAGGAATTAACTAGCTTGTTTGAAATTTGTTTGAATATATTGCGGGGACATTTACCCTTAGGCTAAAAAAGGTATAAGTTATTCAAGCGTAAACGTCATACCCTACGTGCACTGGCAGATAAGAAGATATCACTTCTAAGAAAAAAGAAGTTGGTTAATCAGAAAGGAGGATTTATTGGAGCTATTGCTAAATTTGCATTACCCTTGTTAGCTCAGTTGCTGTTAAAATGAAACATACTTTGAAAATGGTTCTCATTCCTGAATATGAATATAAAATGTTGTTAGAAAAGAAGGGAAAAGATGTTGAAATCAAAACAAAAGCGAATAAACTTTTACGTGGGAAACGAACTCGTGAAAAAGCAATAGAAATGTCTCAAGTGCTCGGGCGTCATTTACGAACAATTCAATCACAACAACAACGACAAAAGTCTGTTACAGCATCTAATGCAGAAAAATCAGAAAAGTCCCAACAGTTTCTAAACCATTTTCAACCTATTTATCATGTAAAACTAACACAACTTCTGGCAGAACTTAAGAAATATGGTACGAGATGGACAGATAAAAATGAACTTGTTTCAAAAACGGGTACTGTCATTACAAATTCTAACATTATTGATTTGTTGAAAGAAGCATTGGTTGCCACAAAAAGAAAAGAACGACGAGAACAACCACGTGGTTGGAAGCAGTTTATTGAGTAAATTGTAGACGCTAATATTCCAAAAACAGTTTTTGGCAAAAAGACGACTCGTGAAGATATTACAAAAGAGCAACAACAACGTCAGCAAAGGTTGTTTCCAGAAGGATGGGAAACTTTTTAACATGGATTAAAGAGTTATGGTGTTGTTGTTGTAAAGAAAATGGAAATAAAAATACTATTCCTGTAAAAATTAGGTGTGTTAGTGCTTGTTATCAGGGAGGAGTAGTAGATACCAATTTAGATCATATAGATAGCAATTTAGACAACAACGTAGATAGCAATGTAGAGAGTGAGGATGAAGAGTGTCACACATGAAGTAATGTATATACACATTTAGTCTATCTACATCACATAAACGATTTAGCTATCATGGAGTCGACAAATTTTTACATTACTTTACCAAGCAATGCTAGTATGAACTATTATCGAAACAACAAGACTTCGAATTATCAAATTCGTATGCCTCGAACCATCTATCTCAACGGAAAATATGAAGTGGCTTTAGCTGAAATTCAATATCCACATACATGGACAACCATGAGACATGGAATGGACTATTCTATTCAGTATCGACAACAACCACTGAATGATGTTGTTCTTGACACAATCAATATTCCTTATGGTTACTACAGATCCATACAAGAGATATGTCATGCAGTTAATGAAGAAGCGATTAATTCTATGAAAGATGACCTTAAAGAAGCTATTCAGATAAAGTATGATAAAATTAGACGACACGTTTTTCTATTTCTAAATTACGGCTTTGAAGTGTCATTCTACACTGGATTAGCTGAGATTTTAGGATTTATCCCAGATCAATGGTATACTGAAACGTGTACAGCTGAACATAAAGCCGATGTGAAACAGGGATTTTATACACTTTATGTGTACTGTAGTATTTGTGAGCCACAAGTTGTTGGTAATTATTATGTTCCTTTGCTACGTTCTGTTGGAATACAAGGACATGATGGAGACATTATCATGAAAAGTTATGGGGAACCTCATTATGTTCCTGTAAACACATCCAAATTTGACGTGATAGAAATGAATATTAAGGATGACACAGGCCATAATGTTCAATTTCAAACTGGAAAGGTGATCTGTAAACTTCATTTTCGACCAAAAGCATTATGAAAGCATACACACACAATCCATCCCTATATATCGCAACAATTTTCTTCGTCAAGTGGGTGGAGAATTACCAGGATTTAAAGGAACGCGAATACAATATGGAGATGGTATTGGTTCAATACTGAGATCATTGGCTCGAAAAGCTATTCCACTGCTTAAGACAGGATCTAAAATCGCTGCACCACATCTTAAAAGGGCTGCAAAAGATATCGCGAAAGATGTTACAGGTCGAGTAGCACAACGTATGTTTGGTGGTGGGTTACGAGGACACAAGAGAGCGAAACGAGCAAAACGTGTCAGAAGGCGAAAGGCAGCTAAACGGATAACATCAAAAAACATAAGAAAGATATTTTTTAATCATGTTTTTAATTCTTAATCATTCTTGTGACTGTAGCCTTTCTCCATTAGAATGGTTTCACATACCACCAACGCAAACTGCTGTAGAAAAAGTTATAATGTAGACTATCAACCGTCGATGTCAGTTCTTTTGTCAGAAGCAACGATGGTATTTGCCGATTACCATTTTGCAGTCAAAAGTTAAAAAAAAATAACCTGTCAAGCTGACCCTATTCGTCAGGAGTGGTAAGATATTTTAGTAAAATTGTTAAGATCTTAAGGTTTTAAGAATTATAAATATGGCATATTTATTTTTGACTCACAACTAGGACGTGTTGAGCGTAAGCTGTACAAATACATAAAACTATCTATGCACAAATGCATAGATTTTGGATGCGCTAATCACAGAAACAATATGGTTGTCTGTTCGTTTGTGTACTAACTTTCTTAAGTCCCGACATCTACCCAATCAAATGAATTCTGAAATTGGCCTTGCCGCTACTAGATTTCCTTAGGGGCCCACTTGGTATCATATGTGTTATCATGCGTTTTTTTACCTTAGCACTCAAGGTTTAGGGAACGTTGGTCATCGACATGCATGGTTACCAACGGACCAGACTGGGTAGATTGAATCGTATTTCTAAATGAAAATATTCTAAATGAGGAAGATTTGACAGTTTTTTTCTAATTTTTCAATGGAGAAATTGCATCTTGTTTCTTCTTCTGACTTTAAAATGGTCTGTTTCCTATGTAGTCTTACAGCGTCAGCTGTCGTAAATAGTTTAGAATGTATTATTACATGTAACGTTCGTACGTCTTTTGGTACAATATTACGTATTATTCAAAGGTGCAGGTAGTTGTTTTTAAAATTGCAGTGCTCGAAAGTTCAAACATTTATAATTTGCACCTTCACATTTATAACAAAATAAATTTAACGAGAATGACAATACATCTCATCATAAATGTTCACATTCAATTAGTCGCATGCATTTTTTAGTTTATTTACTTTCAAGCTGAAGTTGTGATAAGCATCAGATAATTTCCCTGAACAGAGTAGTATCAATGACCAAATTGATTGCTGCACTCGTTTTTTGTCTACATAATCACAATCATCTAGTTTACTTTTGCATCTAGGAAACATTTGGCACACACAATTTCCATTTCTTTTTTTAAAGGGATGGCCGGAAGTTGATTTGTGCTAATTTGAAATTCCGTGGTGGAGAATTTTGTTGTGCAGTCGTTTAGCTGAGGCAATTTGAGCCAAGGCCATTACTCCGCTTTCCACCCCTGGCTGGTTTCGAGCCATGGACCTTATGATTTTAAGGCCAACGCTTTGGCGACTGAGCTAACCGTCACCACCCCGACAATTTCAATTTCTGCTGCAGAGTAACATGAAAGATTTGCTTTGAGGGTAGTGTGCTGGGGTTTGTGCTCCATTGTCGAATTATATTGTTCTTGTACAGAGATTCGTGTTGTGAATGGTCCCATGAACGGTACAGTAAATGTGTTTCGTGAGTTCTTTTTAATTATAATTAGTAAAATTTTCAATGGCTTGTACAACATTGTAACAACATTAAAAAACATAGATTTTGTTTGGCTAATGTAAGCTAAAAGTTGTTGTTCATGTGACGTAACGGAACAGGACAGCAAACTAAAAATCCGGGAACTTTTTAATGTATTCTCAAACGTTTTTGTTAGGCTTCCTGGTCATGGTATTTTTTGTCAAATTCTTGACATTTATAATTATTGGCAATCTTATTTATTGCCACAGCAGCATTGTAGATGTATGGTATGAAGAGTTTATAGAATGGATTTTGTGATCTTTATTTTACATAGCCCTTTCTCTAACGAATAAATAATTTTATAGTTAACAAGGAGGATGCATCACAACATTTACGCAGTTTATTTGACCTGCAGTATGCATTTTCCCAGCGTAATATATCAATTTATAGTATTATTCTTAGGAATTCTCCAGTTGATAATTTAGTCAAGTTGAGCAATTACTTTGTCGACAATTTATAAAAAGTTGTTGTAATTGCTTTAATTTGAGATGCTGTTGTATAAACTTATAAACTGCCTTATAAAAGAGTAATGAAAGACATGACAAGCTGCTAAAATTGTAGCCTTTACTATATACCATACAAATACTTAACAGGATTAACGAAACTAAACTTCATTATTTGGGAAGTCAGAATGTAAGAGTAAGTCATTCCTAATTCGACTAATCTTTTTCAAAAACAATTGTTCTTGTAAAAAAGGGGCTCCATGATTTTCAAAATTTAGTTTTTGAAGTTTGAAATAGTAGAAATGATTTCGTTTGAAACGCTGGGTTTACTACATTTCAAAAAGCATCACTCTTTAATAAACTGTAAAAAAATGCCACAAAAGGTTTGATTAGTGACAGGAGGCGACATTCAAGTAAATAAAGGATGAGAAACTTCTCTAAAGTATAGTGGTTTCATTGTGTTGATTAAACGATTAAATCTAATGTATGTTTTTGAATGATTTCTGGCACTAACATCGCGTTTCTACACTTTGTATTGCGATTTGGCATTTCCTTGCATTATCGCTCATGTAAACATCAGGTCAAAATAGATTCATGTTTTGCTCGGTGGTCATACAACTATGTTTTGATCAACCTTAATCAATTACGAACCACTTTGATGTTATCGAAAATGATATATTCGAGTGACTTGAATCGTCACATAACTGTGTTATATATAATTTTTACCTACATCAGGATCTGATAAAGAATTATATATTCGAGTGGAACTTGAACCAGTCTAACCTAATTATATATCAAGATCATGTGTTTATTTTGTAATAATTAAATATCTTTTGCTGGTGCCCATGGAAATACTGGTTAGTGTCAATGAGAATTTTGAATTATGAAATTGATTGATTTTACTATGATTTCTTGGTGGTATTTCCTGATTTGTATAATATTGCCTAGAATAAAAATCATCTAAAATACTTTTGTTTATGAACTATTTTTTGCATGAAAGTCGAACTAAGAATGATCTGTTAATTTTGTGATGACTTTGGAGTGAACACAAACAATAGGAACAGCTCAGATCATTGACCAAGAACAATAGAATTCGATATTCGAGATCAAAACCCTAATACACCATTTTGGAGCTAGCAGTAAGAGTTAATTCGGAATAGAATGTAGAAGAGTCCTAAATATTACCTTTTCGCAAATCTTTTACCTGGAGATTTGGAGCAATGTAGTTTTTTTAAATATAAGACGTTTAAAAAATTTTCACTATCATAACTTTCAATTTGGTTTCAGGTAATCCACTTGTTAATGGAAAACGCACGATAAAGAGGAGGAGCCCTGGAATTTGTCAGTAGAACCTTGTGTAAAGCGTATGTTCAATTTGCATTAATTAGAGTATAACAATATGTTAGCAAAGAAACATAGCTAATCTTAATTTACAATGTGCACAGTTACAACTTAACATGTGCTTGTGTTAAAAAGAAAATTTGGACGTATATATAATTTTGTGAACAATTATTCTGATATATGATCACATCAGCATCACATGACAAAAAGTGATCATACGACAGGTAACGGAGTGGTTCAGTGGTTCGTAACATAATATTCAAAAATGACACATAGAGCTTGATTTGTGTTTACCTACTCGTCTTCTTTATAATGGGTATTAAGTACTGAATAAGTAAAATAGTATACATTTTTGTAGGTAACACATCAGAGATGGAAGCTCATATAAAGAAACCAGTAAGACGATTAGCTATCGGAATGTTTGCTTTTTTTGTTTTTCTCTGTATATTATGTGCCCCATACAAACTAACACTTACCGATGGATCGCCCTTGCAAATATCAACACCGCATTACAAGGAATTTAAGTCAATGAATTTAAAATACAACAAACCTAAGGATAAGCCAATCACCAAGGAAGCGCAGACTTATTACACATATGCTATTGGTCATAAGATTGAAACGAAGCTTACTAAATACAGTGAACCGTTTGAACAGTTGCACTTTAATTTTTCTGGTAAATATTATGCTCAAGTTAAATATCGCTGCAGACTAGGAAATCGAATGTTTCAATTAGCTTCAGCTATCGGGTTATCACTGGCTAACAATCTCCTTCCTGTGTACCCAAGTATGAAAATGTTCACTGGACAATTACAAAAGAAGTTATATAATGGAAGTATCGATGTACCACAAAATAACTGGGTTACATTTAAATCAGACTCAGGGTGTGATTCACGTGCCTGGACATTATCCAAGAGGTATCCAAATAAAAATGTACTACTAGATAGCTTGATGATTTGTTATAAATACTTTGAAAAGTATAAAAATATAATAAGGCGTGAGTTTGTTTTTGTAAAAGGTGTACGTAAGTCAGTTGTAGCATTCTATCAAGCTATCGATACAATGTATTATGACATTATGCTTAATGGTACCATTGTCGGTGTGCATGTCCGCAGAGGTGACATGCTTTCTACTAAACAGGTAGGAAAAGGACACAACGTCCCAGATCAAACGTATTTTATAAATGCAATGGAATACTTTCTAAATAAACATGGCGGACAAGTTGTATTTATCGTTTGCGGTGATGACCACGAAGGATAAATAAATACATCAAACCTCTAGAAGCAAACATCGTAGTCAGTTATAACAAGGACGCTACATTAGACATGGCCCTGCTATCATCATGCGATCACGTCATTCAATCTATCGGAACTTTTGGCTTTTGGGGTGGATTTTTGTCTGAAGGTGAAGTAGTTTATTACGGAAATCATGTGAAAAAGGGCAGTAAGCTAGGGAAACGGGTACAAACACATCTTCCACCACAATTTAAGCCATTAACATAGACGTACAGACGTACAACTGTCAATTAAAGTATTGCGTGAAACTTCGATATATTAAGAATGCTCATATTTGTTACAACCCTTTGCTTAACTTACTAACTTTTATTCTTTTTCACTTTTGTAAGCCTTTTAGTGGAAAACTCGAATATCAATAAGCAAATTTGTTATAAATTGTTTGATTAAGTAATTTAAAGTTGGTAAAATCTTACGATTGTTCAGCAGTCGTTCAATATTTGCGATCATAATTGATATCAGCAGTAACATCAGTAAGAAGAACCAGAGTTAAATAATAATCCTCCCTATTTGAGGATATTTAGGTTGCTGATCTTGTTATCACAATATCTTTTATTGTTTAGTTGAATAAAACAAGATTGTGACAAAAGGTACTTGTTTAATTTCTTGAGTTGGTATATAATAGGGGGTCCTGGAATAGCTGGACCCCCTATTATATACCAACTCAAGAAATTAAACAAGTACCTTTTGTCACAAGGTACTTTTGAAAGTAGCTTTTGAAACAGGTGCATGGATTATATGAATATGTGGATTTGAGCGGTTAATATGAGTTGAACTGAATAATTTTGTAAATTGTATTGAAAATTAGTTTTGAAGTGGATAATTAGGTCATTATCTGTCAGCAGTTATGATGTGTTGTATTGAAGATAAACTATCATTTGCAAAGAAAACTGACCAACAATGTTGCGTTTCCATGTCAAATTTTTTAGTCACAGTGAATCGGTAAGTATGAAACAGTTTTCGTTAAACAGTTGATGTTGCTCAAAATTAGGTTAAATTAATTCAACAAGAATTCAACCACGAATTCACGCAAACACCCATTTTCGATACAACACGTACCATTTATATCATTGCAAATGTCAATTTCATTTAAACGTATATTTGTGCCAAAATCTCGGGAGCCAAAAGCAACGGGATTAAGGTAAAGCATACCCGATTTTCCACCAGGAGAAGGCTCATTTCGTTTACTCAAAATGCAATACAAATTCAATTCCTTAGCAACTTGGTGTAATTCAGCTTGAATTAGGGGCATAAAGCAAAAACGAAGGTACTCTATTTGCAAAGGACCACAGTCAATGAATTCTTCGTTATCTCGCATAGCTTTGAAGTAATTAATCCACCAGTCAGCACCTTCGCCTCTTAAAATGCTCCACCATGCCTCTATTCTTTGGTTTGAGGTACTTCTGCCAAAAATAATGCTGTTTAATCAAGCACGTGAATCATCACAATCAGACCTAAAGTAAGGTTGGATGAGTTTCAACAAAGTATTTCCAGTACCTAAATCACATCGGAGAATACGTGGTGCGCACTTAAACTGCTTCAGTGCATCTAAATAATAATTTGCTATGACGTTTGGATTGTTGTTACTTCGTTCAACTAACCGTAATATTTTTCTGCTAAAATCATCAATGGCACCATGTATTGCAAAACAAAAAGGTTTTATAGTTTGTCATGACCATCGATGTGCCATAAATAGTTTCGCCCTGGTGCCGAATAAACACGCCTTATTAATCTCCTAGCTTTTCGATTTTGGACATTGTTTTGAGCAATGTTCCAAAGCAGCTCTAATATAGTCTTACAATTGACTTTTAAGTTATATTTAGAAGTAATTCTTTTCCACAAGGACTTATATCCCAAACGTTTTCCACTACCTTCTATTTCACATAAAAGTGACGTTATAACAAGAGGCATTGGTGACAATGCATCTGGACTATGCCTTCTTTGTAAACTCATGGATTTTATTATCTGCTTTAGGTGGCGCAGACGTAATTTTATACCATGAAATACCAAGAGTGAAAAAAGTATTTGTTTGTACGTATATCCAAGATCAAAGTACGTCTGTATCAATTAATCTCGCGTTTCACCATTTACGTCATTCAAAACTGGCTGATATGGTGGTAGAATAGAAAACACGTGTGCAAAACAGAGTACGAATAGCAAAAAAGGCAGCATTTTCTACAAAATCTGAAAAAAATCCAAAACAAATTATATCCACAAATTTTGTTCTAATAATATGGATGACAATGTACAAGAATGAATTAAATTCAAACTGAAGCAACATTCAACAGCAGCTTTTAACAGAGGTGTATTGTGCACTGTTCTGCAAAGAGAAAAGTGCAAGAGTACAGTTACGACGTTAAGTGAGCAAATATGTAATGTGGAAATGATGAATAATTAATTTATTAATATAATATAACTTATAGCACACAGCTTTGACACGAACTAAATAAAAGTATAAAATCGCAATAAAGAAAGCTAACTCATTTTTCCTGTTTAACCTCATATGCAAAATGGCAGAAAGTTTGCTTCCGCAACTCATTTCCGTACGTCCAATCAGAAACGCCGTTTGCTATGATATACTTAATGTAATGGGGCATTATATGAAGCACACAATGGGAAATACGAATAAGAAAGAGAAAACACAAAATAGGTAATATGATATGGGAAATGTGAAATATGAAATTGGAAATACGAAATAAGAAATATGAAACACGAAATATAAAATAGGAAATAAGAAATAGGAAATATGAAATAGGAAATAAGAAATGGGACATAAGAATTATGAAAACTGAAATACGAGATAGAAAATAGGAAATGGGAAATACGAAATACGAATGTAACTGTCATTTCCACTATTAGCGTGTAAAATTTGAAATGGGAAATAAGAAATATGAAATACGAATTAGGAAATGATTTTTCACTAAAACATTCTGTGCATTAATCAAAGCTGTTTGTAGAGGGCAACCATAGGCGAGATAGATTACTGGACATTAAAATAGCAAGAGAAATAAATTTTAGCATGGATAAAATCTGTACTGTTACAAGAAAAATCCATATATTGTACACTTCTTGAGAAGTTTTACTTATTTTCTTATATGACGTGCCTCTGTTTCCAAAAAGCTGGATTTTGTTGGTTTCCCTCAGCGATAAAACAAAATGTTATTATTGAGGGTTAAATAAAAATGTGCCTGAACTTAACAGAGAACCACAACCATAAGCACATATTGATTCAAACTTTGAAATTAATTGTTAGAGAAAGAAAATTCAACAATTTATACATGTAAATTGTAAATAGATCATGGAAAGGAAAGAGAGAGAAAGAATGAGAAAGAGAGAGAGACAGAGAGAGAGAAAGAGAGAGAGAAAGAGAGAGAAAGAAAGAGAGAGAGAGAGAGAGAGAGAGAGAGAGAGAAAGAGAAAGAGAGAGAGAGTAAATGTCAACGCCATGGTTGTCCTAGCTACGCCTGAGTTGGGCGAAAATAGGAGGCTGGCTATTACAAGTTTTCGTGTTGATAAAATAAAAAGGCAGTTTCTTTCATTACGTACTTGTGATTCGAAGCTTGTTTCTCCCTGATCAAGCAACACTACTGGAATGCGTTTCACTTCGCTTCATCTTAATTTTACAGCTTACATCTCTTCCAGCAGCAGTTTTTATTATTATTACTATTATGCGTGCTTATATCGCGCTTATTTAGTTTTAACACCTAAGGGCTTAGCAATAGTTAAAAATATAATCACACAAGGCTCACATACTATGATTAAAAATGAAATATAAATGTAATAACTTCAACGATGTATAAAAATTAATTGTAATAAAGCCAAGCAAAGTTGCTTAAAAGTACATAGGCTCATAAAAGATAACTAGAATTATAAGTTATTAAAAAAACTGTAATACTGTTTATACTGTGACATACTATTTGATCTATAAAGTGGCTATGTTCTAGAAGTAAGCTTTTTGGAACAGGTAGGTTTTAAGATCTTTCTTAAAGTTTCCAAAAGAATGGCTGGCACGTAGTTTGCATGGAAGAGAGTTCCAAAGCCTCGTGGCAGCGTTCTCGAATGCACGTGAGCCGTATTTTTTCTGCACCGTGTTCATTTTCAGCAGAAGTTGATCACTTGAGCGAAGCTGACGCGATGTACTATAAGGAACTATAAACTCTGAGAGATACTGGCTCTCTCCTGTTAATGACGTATTTGTCATTGTTAGAACCTTGAATTCTTCACGCTCAGCAACAGGTAGCCAGTGTAACTCCTGGATTGTCTTTGAAATCGAATCAAAATTTTGCTTTCCGGAGACCCTGTCCGCTGTGATATATTTTCGTATCTTTTTTATCCACGTGAGGTCGTAATAACAGGATCGGCAAATGTTTGTAATGTGTTCATTGAGCGCGAGTGTAGAGTCAATTGTTTCACCCAAGTTCTTGGCGCAGTTAGTCCGTTCGACGGCTTGCGTGCGAAGAACAACCTTGCGCACATCAAACTGGTTTTAGTAGTTGACTGTCACCTGCGTATAGATTAAATAATAACAACAGGAGCTGTTGACACATACAGTGCGATCAATCAAATAGGAGGCAAACCATGGTAAGGCTGTGCCAGTTATACCTTGAGTCACTTCAAGTCTCTTTCGAGTGATGGTGTGGTCTACAGTGTCGAACGCAGCCGATAGGTCGACATGAATGCTCTGATTTTTATCAAAACGTGTAAGCATGTCATTGAAAATACGTAGCAATGCAGTTTCGCAACTGTGTTTGGAGTTATGGGCAGACTCTCCTTTGTTATTTCTTTGTTCATATACTTGGATACTTACAGCCTTTTCTATAAGTTTTCCAATATAATTTTGGTTCGACACAGGTCTATAGTTCTTCAGGGAACGGCCAAGGTTGGACTTCTTCAGCAAGGGTTTTTCAACTGCTTTCTTGTACGACTTTGGATCATGTGCGGGGTCGATTTTGTCGTCTCATGACTTTATTGACCCTCTTATAGAGGATGTGCTGGTCTGTTCCACTGACTTCGATAAAATTCTCATAGCACTTTGTTGTGACAGGAACATGTGTATCCAATATTTCGCTTAGATCGGTTTCATACATTTCCATTAACGTATCGAAAGACATGTCATTGCAATCTTGCACTATTTTAGAGTTTTTATGTCTTCTTTCAAGGCTTCTTTATCTAATGATTTTATTCCACGGAACTAAATTTCGCTATACTGATTTGCAAACTTTTCTAAGATAAGATCACACGAAATCAAATATTGGTCAGATATCGAGTCACCAGTACAGGTGTTGGTAACATTGAGGCTGCTATTTTGTGATGTTATGATGAAATTTAAAATATGGCCGTGTGTGTGTGGAGCCTCAAAAACATGCTGTACAAAACCAAATGAATGTGAAATGTTTCCTAGTCTGCAAGTGTTTGGATCTGTTGTATTATCCCAATGTATGCTAAAATCACCACTCAGTAAAAGTAGGGAACCGACCATTGCCACCTCATCAAGAAGGGAAAAGAAGTACTGTAGAAACTGAGAAACTGGCAGTCCTGGAGGGCGGTATAATGTTACCAAGGTTAGCGATGGCATCCTCACAACCAAGTGTTCAAGGAATGTATACTCACTAGCGGACCTTCGAACGTTTAGTTTACCGCTAACATAATGAATATTTTTGTTGGTACATCCATATTATAATGTCAACACTGCGCGACTTTTTAGGCTAAAGACAATAAGACACAAGGAGAATAAATGAAATCCACACATTTATTGCTACGGGGTTAGAGAAGCATTTCATGTAAGCTCTTGTTGCCTAATGCTGCATAACGGCAGCAAGTTGAAAACTAAAAATTATCATAAGCCTATCTTTATGTAGGGACATATCTGTGGTGCCTTCATAGAAAACCCCCAAGCGCAGTTGAGACTTGAATGATTGCATCAGCAACAAATAATAATAATAATAATAATAATAATAATAATAAAAAAATAATAATAATAATTTTTTCGGATTGCTGCTTTTTCTAATTTTGCTTTGGACAGAGAGAGGGGTAAGAATCAAGACTCAAATATGTCCCCGAAGAAACTTTCAACGTATCATTGTCCATATAATTTTAACATGGACCATTACCTTCGTCAAATCTAAAAAAAAATCTTCTTAACATCGTGCAATTGAGGTTCACAAGGTTGGTAGAGTGTGGGGGAGGGGTAGGCGAGGGAAATCGGTGAAGGGAAATCCGTCCAGGCAATCGATATGCGTATTTCACCATAAAATTATGCCACAGGTAATAAAATACTCCATTTGGAAATTGAAGGAAAAAAATGGGACCATTAAATGTTACATTTTCGGTATGGCATCATTATTAGATGAATAAGAAACTAGATTGAAATTATGTCCCAAGATCACATCCTTATAACCTCTTTTTTATGAGGCCCGGTTGGTGTTTGCAACACCACAATTCTAACACAGAGCAGCGTATATATTTGGAAAAATCCAGTAGTACGTTTGATTAAGGAATAAGACTGTAGTCAAATTAATCTTTTTTGTTTGATTGCCACAAAATAAATGTAGCTAACAGCCAACTAAGCTGTTATATAATAACTACTATATAAGAAATGTATCTAATTTTAACTTAAACATTTACTCGAAAAATCTTGTTACAAGTCCTACTGTCTTGAAATGCTTCAATAGATACATAAAATCACTGAACATTGAAATAATACCCAATATAAGGTCTGATAAAAATGCGCTCTTATTACAAATTGAAATTACTTCGACTAATAAAAGATGGGATACCGGAAATGTCCATCCTGTCTATTAAAAGACGAGTTGTACATTTGCCAAATTGATAAAAGATAGATGTTTTAAAAAATAGTGTGCAGGCCTCGTCTGATCTAAATCCTCATTCCCAATGGGAGTACGTAAAATATTGCATACGTAAAGAACCTATACGGTATTCAAAAAGTATAACCTTAAAGCAAAAGCGTAATAGAGAAAATCTAAAAAAATAGCAGAAATAGAAATTAAGCTCTCTGCAACTTTTGATAACAACACTTTAAACGAACTGAATTTTGAACTAAACAATGGAAAAACAGAGCTTGAACTTTTAGAGCAAAAAGAAGCCTAGGGACACTATATCCGCAGCAAGGTCCATTTGAGTATGATCAAAAGGATTCAAAGACATTCTTTAACCTAGAGAAACAAACATACAATGAAAAATGCTTACGTACCATAAAAAAATTCCCAAGGCGTAGATATAAATAATCCACAAGATGTACTCGAAGAAAGTTCTAAGAAAACCTGTACAAAGTTGATCCTAAAGTATCACAAGATAACTACGAAAACATTACCAAACACGAACTTTCAGATACCTTTAAGAAGATGAAAGAAGATAAGACACCCGGAACCGATGGTCTAACGAAAGAATTCTATGTCTATTTTTGGAAAGATATAAGCAATCTGTTAATGAAATCATAAGAATACAGTTACTTTAGTTTTAATTTAACTACCAAACAGAAAAGAGGAATTATCAAATTGATTCCCAAAAACACAAAGATACAACTCTGCTAACAAACTTGAGATCTATCAGACAAAACTATGATGCTAAACTTATTTCTAGGTGTCTAGTCCAACGTTTTCAAAAGATACTCCCATCTTTGATATCGAAAGACCAAAACGATTTTATAAAAAAGATTTATAGGCTATAATAGCCGCACTGTTATTGATTGCGTAGATTTTTTAAATAAATCAAATATAGAAGGGTTTTTGGCCTTTATAGACTTTGAAAAGGCTTTTGACAAATTAAATTGGAATTTTATTTATTAAACATTAGAAGTCTACAATTTTGGAGGTTTCATAAAACAATGGATCAAAGTAATGTATAAGGACGTAGAAAGTTCCACCGTAAATAATGGAAATTAAAGCAGATGCTTCACAATTTGCAACGGTGTACGCCAAGGAGACCCTCTCTCAGGTCTTTTATTTATTTTGGCAATTGAGATTTTAGCTATATCTATACGAGAAAATAAAAATATAAAAGGCATCAAAATAAAGAACATGACGGCTAAACAAGGTCTATTTGCTGATGGCATAACCCTTCTATTTACAGATATAGCATCTATAAGAAATGCTCTTAATGTGTTTTGGCTATTCTACTTCTGCTCTGGTCTAAAAATAAACCATAAAAAAGACAGAAATAATGCTGGCTGGTAGGGTAAACTTGAAATATTTGTACCGTAATCAATTTGGGTTGATATGGACAAGAGGCCTAGTTAAGTTATTGGGTATGTGTTATCACAGCATTGTAAATCAAATAAATGAAAATATCTATTCAAATTACAAAAAAAATTCTTGAACAATGGTCATCTCTCGGTTACATCTCTCTTTAAAGGGAAATATAACTATCATAAAAAGCTTAGCCCTGCCTAAATTGATATACATAACTAATATCACACACACTTCAAAATGGTTTCAAAACGAAGTAAATGACAGCATAAACAGATTTATGTGGGGTAAAAAGACCTCTATAATTCAAAAAGGAGTAATCATACAAACCTTTAAAGAGGGTGGGCTACGCCACCTTCACTTAAAGAGTTTTCTGGATGTTCAAAAAACTTATGTGTATTAAACGACGTAAGGAATTACAACACAACTTTTCTTTCGCATTCATGTCAAAATATCTTCCGAAGTTACCCTTAAACATAAATTAATCCCTCTCGAAGCACCCTTCTTATTTGAATAAAGAAATGTCAAATTTTAATTTTGAAATTCTCTATAACTGGTACGCAAATAAAAGAGATCCAAAAACAATACAGGATATTCTAGATGAATGCATTTGGTACAATAAATACATCCAAATAAATAGAAAACCAATATATTTCGACGAACTCTTCAAAACAAAAATTATTAAAATAAATGATCTTATTGATGACAATGGAACATTTATAAACCCAAAAGCAATTAAGGAACATGAAAATGAATATGGCTATCTTAATATATTAATTTTAATTAATTAATTAATTAATTAATTTTTTAAACGAGAAACCAAAATTTCGACGTAGTAAAAACATAGGTTAAACAATTTTATTCATTCTTGGTAAAACAATATAAAACAATCCCATACTGCATTTAACGAGGGCAAAAGGAATTTATATTTTTAGACAGTACAGAATGGACAGAACCCTTTTCAAAATCACATAGCTCACAAAAATGTAAAATCAACCATGATAAATTACAAAATACTCCATAAACAATATGCTGCGAGTAACATAGTTTCGACGTTTAACCCCTTAGTAACTGAAATATACCTAAACTGCAAAGTGCTTTGCGATCTAAGTCACATATTTGTGCACTGTTAAGATATTCAGTTATTTTGGAAATTGTTGGAGAACTGGCTAAATCAAAATATCGCATGTGACAAACATCTACAATTAACTAAGAGAAATAAACTGTTTGGTGTTATCAAAAATCACACAATAGAAAGTGAATTTCTGATAAATTTTGTATTATTGTAGAGTCGAATTTATATCGATAGAATCTACTTGAAAAAATCATTTAAAGGACTAAATCACTATGGAATGATTTCAAACTCGCACATAATATCAATATAGATTTGCTCTCTTTCACTGGCTAAATTTTAAGCAAAAATATGCCGTAATTGGTAAGAAATCGCAGGTTAAAGACGACGGCTTTACAGAAAAAAAAGAGATGTTCTTTTTTTACCACACGCTTTCACATTTATCTCAGTGTCGTAACTTACCAACATACATATATATATACGTTTATATGTTGGAAGGGGGGGACGGGCCGCGGGAATACACCCGAATTCCTTTCAACTGATCGGTACATTAATTGAACAAAAATACTGAAAGCCCTCACTCTGGCTGAAGAAATGACCAATATATATATATATATATATATATATATATATATATATATATATATATATATATATATATATATATATATATATATATATATATATATATATATATATATATATATATATATATATATATATATATATATCTTCTATTTATTTAACGCCTGGAGAATTTCACACTCCAGGGTTGGGGGAGGGGGAAGGGAAGAGGAGAGAGACTGAGTACACAAATTTCTCATTTCCAAAACTAAAATCCATAAATTGTCCTTTCTCCACACAATTTTACACCTATTATCAAAGGCAGGGGCTGTGATTCCGGTTTTTGTTCAAAAGTGAGAATATGTTTTTATAAATACTGGACAGGGCCGGGGGAAGAGGGGGGCTTTCATTCAAATTTGGACTATATTTTTATTTTACTCTTTTTCACATTTGTTTTAATAGAATTTTTTAAACAAAGGACAAAAATACCAGTCATGGTGTCACGGCAACAGTCCATGGAAATGCCTCATCCAGCGAGGCGTCCTGTGCTGTGATCTGAGCGTTCCGTACGTTCCTGCATCGTACAGCACGTTTCTGTACCGTCCTGCGCGTACCTGAGCCCTCGAGTGCGTAGCTGGGATGTCCAGCGCGTACCTGAGTTGTCGAGCGCGTAGCTGAGTCGCCCAGCGCGTACCAGAGCTGTCGAGCGCGTGGCTTGATCGTCCAGCGCGTGCCTGAGCTGTCCAGCGTATCTGGGTCGTCCAGCGCGTACCTGAGCCAACGAGCGCGTAGCTGATGGGGGGCATCGTGGTGGCCTCTGTGCTGCGATGTCACTGGTTGGCCCCCAAAATGGATTTAGCCCTCCATCCTAGTCAAATTGTCCACTGTGACGGACGGGAAATAAAAGACCATTGCTGTTCTTTAACCGGTTTATTTCCTATCCTGCCTCGCAATGTGGACTGCAATAGACAATAACAAAATATTTGAACAAATTGCCACAAAAATAATGCCAAAATACCAATAATTAACAGATAAATCGAGCCAGTATTTAATATAAATTACACATGAAATATTTCTGACATAAAAACAGTTCAATTATTATCGCTAATTATAATTAAGTTCTTACCAATTGAGGCGGACTTTAAACTTCAGGCTAAACCTACATCTGTCCAGTATGACTGACTTTAACAGACTGACCAAACACAAGAAGAAATAACAACGAATTTGAGACGATATGGTTCGTTGCTCAGAACACGTGTCACCGACCAATCACAGGGGATCACCTGACTTTTAACACATGTTTCAAATTTAGGGACCATATAAAGGTTAAGTGTACTATCTAAAAAAAAAACTAACACCAAGTCCGATACAATAACTTATAGCACACAGCTTTTACACGCACTAAATAAAAGTATAAAATCACAAAAAAAAACAAACTCACTTTTCCTGTTTATCCTCATATGCAGCATGGCAGAAAGTTTACTTCCGCAACTCATTTCAGTAAGTTCAATCAGAAACCAGGTTTGCTATGATATACTTTATGTAATATTGCATTATATGAATATATAATTGAATAGAATTATATGATAAAGAAAATGTGAAATAAGAAATAAGAAATACGAAATAGGAAACACTAAATATGAAATAAGAAATAAGAAATAGAAAATACGAACTAGGAATTAGGAAATATGAAATAAGAAATATGCAATAGGAAATAGGAATTAGGAAATACGAAATAAGAAATATGAAACACGAAATATGAAATAGGAAATAAGAAATAAAAAATACGAAATAGGAATTAGGAAATATGAAATAGGAAATACGAAATAGGAAATAGGAATTAGGAAATACGAAATAAGAAATAAGAAATATGAAAAAGGAAATAAGAAATATGAAATAGAAAATACGAAATAGGAAATAGGAATTAGGAAATACGAAATAGGATATAAGAAATATAAAATAGGAAATAAGAAATAGGAATTAGGAAATGTGAAATAGGAAATAAAAAATATAAAAAAGGAATTATAAAATACGATATAAGAAAAGCGAATGTAACTATCATATCCACTATCAGTGTGTAAAATTTGAAATAGGAAATATAGGAATTACGAATTTGGAAATGAGAATTGTGAAATGCAAAATAGGAAATATGAAATAGGCCGTCACCACGGGGCTTTGGTATTTAAGTTATGAAGTAAAACTGAATTTGTAAATGTTTACCATAAGGAAAATAAAATAAAAGAATTTGTTGAAAATGTTTAGTTTAGAAATTCAAAGTGTCATTAATAAAAAGAGCATTAAAATTCTAAAGACTTCGCAAAGTACAAATGCATCGGGTGTTGACCAAAAGTACACATTTGCAGGTAGTGTGAATGCGCAAGGAAGTATTTGGCAAAATCTATTTAGAAAACTATACAAGATTCGAAGCTCAATTTACTATCAAGGGATTTTCGACGACAATAATTTTGTTAATTCATTCGACAAAGTGCAGAATTGAGTTTTTCAATCAGCTCTTAGTCAAATGAGAAGATTTTACATTGACATGAAGCTCAATCTCTTTGGAAATGCCAATGGATAAATAATTGAAGTTTGTCAGTGTTATGCCACGTATTCACAAATACCGTAAACGTAGTGTTTTATGTGGTTCTTCTCTTATCTGCGTTATGGAGGCAAACGGACTAAAGCAATCGATCATTGCTGACACGATCATTGTTGAATTATATATTGAACTTAAGCAATTCACTATTTTATTGATAGCTATCACAGAGAACACAGTACCCAATATTAACAGAACCTCATATTTTGATGGAACTCTTCGCTTACGTAATTTTTCACTAAAACATTTTGTGAATTAATCAAATCTGTTTGTAAAGGACCACCATAGGCGAGATAGATAATTGGAGAGATTATTGCAAGACAAATCAATTTTAGCATGAATAAAATCTGTACTGCTACAACAAAAATCCTGATACTGTACATTTTCTGAGACCGTACGGATATAGTTACAAGGTAAGTTTGTTTTTTTCTTATATTATATGCCTCAAAAAGCTGGATTTTGTTGGTTTCCCTAATCGCGATAAATTATTGATGGTTAAATAAAATGCACCTGAACTTAACAGAGCACCACCACCATATAAACACATATTGATTGAGACTTTGAAATCAATTGTTAGAGAAAGAAAATTCAGCAGTTTTTACATTTAAAATTGTAAATAGATCACGGAAAGGAAAGCGAGAGAGAGTGAGTGAGAAAGAAAGAAAGAAAGAGAGAGAGAGAGAGAGAGAGAGAGAGAGAGAGAGAGAGAGAGAGAAAGAGAAGGAGAGAGCAAATATCAACGGAATGGTTGTCCTAGCGACATGATGCCTGAGTTAAGCGATAGTAGGAAGCTGGCCAATACAGGTTTTCGTGTTGATGAAATCAAAAAAGGCAGTTTCTTTCATTACGTACTTGTGATTCGAAGCTTGTTTCTCTCCGACCAAGCAACACTACTTGAAAGCGTTTCACTTGAATGCGTTTACCTGTCTTCCAGCAGCAGTTATTAACACTTGACAAGCCTTTGGCTTTCAAGGTGTTGATGCTGTTGTACGAGCAGCCGTTGGTATCTTTTTTTCTTGACAGTGAACGGATCCACTCAGCCGACACTACTCCTAGGGTCACGAAACTTGGGAATTAGGTAGAACTTGATATGAACGTGTGCATGACACCTTTTATTTTCTTCTTCGATTTCGTTTTCTTGTTTCAAGCGCCATGTGAAAAAAATGTATTTTTTTTTGCAAGTAAATGTGGCGCATTTATCGCACAGCTCAGAACACCACACAGTTGCTCAGCTTGTTGTGAGCTCTCTCTGCGTAAATAGACAACACGCGTATGCCTGATCAGTCAACAAAAACTAAACACTACTCGGCTTATAAGACGTATTCAAGCTGTGTTGTTTGCTAATATAGTTAGCTGATATTAAGGTATCAATCTATGGAGTTTTTTTCTTGACACTGGTCCGATTTTTGTGTAGAACTTCTGAATAATAATAATAATAATAATAATAATAATAATAATAATAATAATAATAATAATAATAATAATAATAACACGGATAATTTTAGCGAGGGCCATGGCCTATAGTTTAAAAATATTGCCCCCTAATTTTGCTAGGGCCGCGATGGCCCCCAGATTCTATAAATTGCCCCCAGTTTTATGGCTGGGGGCCATTGTACACATGTTGTACACATATTGTACAATACTTTATCTTTTCAAGAGAAAACCCATTGAAGTAAGTGTTTTTGCGTTTTAATTTTTGTCAAGTGTTTAACATTTCGCTAGCAAAATGAGGTTCTAAAATGAGGTTATTATTATTATTATTACATTAGACGCGATGCTGTATATGGAACTATTAACCTGGAGAGATACTGCAGATTCTCTCTTCCGTTAATGACTTATATGTCATTGTTAGAACCTTGAATTCTACACGCTCAGCAACAGGTAGCCAGTGTAACTCCTGGAGTGTCTTTGAAATCGAATCATAGTTTCGCTTTCCGGAGATAATGCGTGCTGCCATATTCAAGATCCACTGAAGTCTGCTTAACGAACACTTCGGGAGACCAACCAGGATACTATTGCAATAATCTAAGGGACTGATGACAAGAGAATGTACGACAACTTTGGCACTATCCGCTGTGATATATTTGCATATCTTTTTTATCTACGTGAGGTGGATTTGCAAGATCGGCAAATGTAATGTGTTCGTCGAACGGGAGTCTAGAATCGATTGTTACGCCCAAGTTCTTAGCGGAATTAGTCCCTTCGACCGCTACCGTTCGAAAAACAAGCTCGCGCACATCAAACCAACTCGGGTTCCTCTTACTCGAGATCACCAAAAATTCAGTTTTTTCTGGGTTCAATTTTAACTTATCATTTGTTACTTTCCATCCAGTCACTAATGCTATTAATACGGGATGGCAACTGATCAGTCGCTGCAATTAGGTTTTCAGGTGTTGTGACTGGTTTTAGTAGTTGACTGCCATCTGCCTATAGATAAAATAGCAACAAGGAGGCGGATGAGTCGATCTATCGGCTGCGTTTAGTCGCTATATATCCGTGGACCTGGTTGTGATCCTAAGGGTAATGAGACGTCTAGTGTGATTGGTTTTGAGTAGCTATTATTGACGTTGATACATACAGCGCAATCAGTCAAATAGGAGGCAAACCTTGCAAATCTGTGCAAGTTATACCTTGAGTCACTTCAAGTCTCTTTCAAGGGATGGAATGGTCCACAGTGTCGAACGCAGCCGACAGGTTGACAAGTGCGACAAGAATTCCCTGATTTTTATCCAAACGTGTAAGCATGTCGTTGAAAATACGTAGCAATGCAGTTTCGCAACTGTGTTTAGATTTATAGGCAGACTCTAATCTCTAATATGTTATTTCTATCCATATGTTCAGATACTTGGATACTTACAGCCTTTTCTATAAGTTTCTATAAGTTCCATAAGATAATATTGGTTCGACACAGTTCTATAGTTCTTCAGGGAGCGATCAAGGGTTTGCTTCTTCAGCAAGGGTTTTACTACTGCTTTCTTGCACGACTTTGGAACATGTGCATTCAGGAGCGACTTGTTTACAAGCGTTTTAAGTACTGGAACCAACTCTTGAGCACATTCTTTTACTAAAGTTGAAGTAGGCTGGCCCAGTTCGCAACATTTATTTGCACCAGTTTTATGATATCCTCGCCACTTAGTTCTCGAAGCCCTTGTAAGGGAACAAATGTATTTTCTTCAGATGCTAAATTATTCCTGATGCTATCATATTGCATTGTAACCTGTATGTTGTCTGAAAGAAATCCTTCTCTTATCTTCTTTACTTTTTTTGAAAGAGGTCTGAGGACGTATTCGCTAGACCTTCAGACGAAGTATGATCTGGCAACGGGGTCGATTTCATGCGTCTTATGACTTCGTTCGCCTACTTTTAGAGGAGGTGCTGGTCGGTCTGTCCAACACTGCGCGACTTTTTATGCTCAAAAACACCAAGAAACAAGGCGAAGAAATAAAATCCACATATTTATTGCCACGGGGTTAGAGAAGTGGTTCATGTAAGCTCTTGTTGCCTAATGATGCATAACGGCGGCTGAAAACTAAAAATTATCTTTAAGTACGGACAGATCTGTTGTGCCTTCATAGAAAACCCCCAAGCGCAGGTGAGACTTGAATTATTCCTATATGCATGCATCATCAACAAATAATGACAATAATATTAAACATAAAAATAATAATAATAATAAAATAATAATAATAATAAAAAAAATTATATAGGGGTGGTCAAAGTCGCGAGAAAAGCAGTGCTTAGCTTCCTTTTTCGTATTGCTGTTTTTTTTTCTAATTTTGCTTTGGAGAGAGAGAGGGGGTGAGAATCAAGACTCAAATATGTCCCCGGAGAAACTTTCAACGCATCAGTGTCCATATAATTTTAACATGGACCCTTTCCTTCGTCAAATCTGGAAAAAATCATTCGTCTTAACATCGTGCAATTGAGGTTCACAAGGTTGGTAGAGGGGTAGGCGAGGGAAATCGGTCAAGGGAAATCCGTCCAGACAATCGATATGCATATTTCACCATAAAATTATGCCGCAGGTAATAAAATACTCCATTTGGAAATTGAAGAAAAAATGGGACCATTAAATGTTACATTTTCGGTATGGCATCAATATTGGATGAATAAGAAACTAAATTGAAATTATGTCCCTAGTACACATCCTTACACAGAGCAGCGTATATATTTGGGAAAATCCAGCAGTACGTTTGATTAAGGAAGAAGACTGTAGTCAAATTATTTATTTTTTGCTTTGAATGCCACAAAATAAATGTAGCTAACAACAAACTAAACTGTTATACAATAACTACTATATGAGAAATGTATCTAATTTTAACTTAAACATTTACTCGAAAGATTTTGTCACAAGTCCTACTGTCTTGAAATGCTTCAATATATGCATTTTGAACTAAACAAATCACTGAACATTGAAATAACGCCCAGTATAAGGTCTGATCGCAGTGCGAATTTACTACAAATTGAAATTACTTCGACTAATAAAAGATGGCCAGGATACTGGAAATTTACATCCTATCTATTAAAAGACGAGTTGTAAATTTGCCAAATTGATAAAAGATGTTTTAAAAAATAGTATGCAGTGTGCAGAAAAAGCGTAATAGAGAAAATCTAAGCAAAAAATAGCAGAAATAGAAGTTAAGCTCTCTGCAACTTTTGACAACAACACTTTAATCGAACTGAATTTTGAACTAAACAATACAAAAACAGAACTGGAACTTTTAGAGCAAAAAGAAGCCTAGGGGCACTATATCCGCAGCAAGGTCCATTTCACTGAGTATGATCAAAAGGATTAAAAAATATTCTTTAACCTAGAAAAACAAAAATGCAATGAAAAATGCTTACGTACTATAAAAAACTCCCAAGGCGTAGAGATAAATAATCCACTCGATGTATTCGAAGAAACCGCAAACTTCTAAGAAAACCCTTACAAAGTGGATCCTAAACTATCACTGGATAACTACGAATGTTTTTAGATGAAAACATACCAACTCTAACAATTAATGATAATCAGTACCTAAACAAAAACATTACCAAACACGAACTTTCAGATACCCTCAAGAAGATGAATGACGATAAGACACCCGGAACCGATGGTCTAATGAAAGAATTCTATGTCTATTTTTGGGAAGATATAAGCAATCTGTTAGTGAAATCATATGAATACAGTTACTTTATTGACAATTTAAGTACAGAACAGAAAAGAGAAATTATCAGATTGATTCCCAAAAAGACAAAGATACAACTCTGCTAACAAACTGGAGACCTAGCAGCTTACAAAACTATGGTGCTAAACTTATTTCAAGGTCCAACGTTTTCAAAAGATACTCCCATCTTTGATTTCGAAAGATCAAAATGGTTTTATAAAAAAATGATTTATAGAGTATAATATCCGCACTGTTACTGATAGCGTATATTTTTTAAATAAAACAAATATAGAAGGGTTTTTGACCTTTACAGACTTTAAGAAAGCTTTTGACAAATTATATTGAAATTTTATTTATTAAACATTAGAAGTCTACAATTTTGGATGTTTCATTAAACAATGGATCAAAGTAATTTATAAAGACATAGAAAGTTCCGCCATAAATAATAGAAATAAATGCAGATACTTCAGAATATGCAACGGTGTACGCCAAGGAGACCCTCTTTCAGGTCTTTTAGCTAATTTTGCAACTGAAATTTTAGCTATATCTATACGAGAAAATAAAAATACAAAAGGCATCAAAATAAACAATACGACGGCTAAACTAAGTCTATTTACTGATGACATAACCCTTCTATTAACAGATATAACATCTATAGGAAATGCTCTTAATGTATTTTGGATATTCTACTTCTGCTAAAAATGGTAGGATAAACTTGAGATATTTATACCATAAACCCTTTGGGTTGAAATAGACAAGAGGCCCCATTAAACCATTGGGTATGTGTTATCACAGCGATGTAAATGAAATAAATGAAAAAATCTATTCAAATTACAAGATTTCAAACAAACTCTTGAACAATGGTCTCGGTTGTATCTCACTTTAAAAGGAAATATAACTATCATAAAAAGCTTAGCCCTGCCTAAATTGATATACATAACTAATATCGCACGCACTCCAAAATGGTTTCAAGACGAAGTATATGGCAGCATAAACAGATTTATGTTGGGTAAAAAGACCTCTATAATTCAAAAAGCAGTAATTATTGAAGACTATAAAGAGGGTGGGCTACGCCACCTTCACTTAAAGAGTTTTCTAAATGTTCAAAAAACTTATGTGGATTAAACGACGTAAGGAATCACAAGACAGCTTTTCTTTCACATTTATGTCAAAATATCTTCCGAAGTTACCCTTTAACATAACGTTATCTATCGATGCACCCTTCTTATTTGCATAAAGAAATGTCAAATTTGTATTTTGAAATTCTCTATAATTGGCACGCAAACAAAAGAGATCCAGAAACAACACAGGATATTCTAGATGAATGCATTTGGTACAATAAATACATCCAAATAAATAAAAAACCCATATATTTCGACGAACTCTTCAATAAAAAAAATCAAACATTATTAAAATAAATGATCTTATTGAAGACAATAGAAAATTTATAAAACCAAAAGCAATCAAGGAATATGCAAATTAATATGGCTAGCTTAATATATTAAAAGCAATCGGATTAATTGAAGCAATCCCACATGAATGGAAGAGAATAATACCAACCCAAGCTTCCTGCAATGTTGCTGTAAATTTGTCGTCTGAATTGATTTTTTAAACGAGAAACCAAAATTTTCTAACATATTTTCTAACATGTGAAAAAGACAAAAAAATTAGAGCATATTGTCCAGGAAAATCATTTACCATGTAAAAAAGTAATAAACTTTAACTTTCACTTTAAACTGTATCTAAAGTAGAGTTCCACCTATATATACGTGATGCCTTTACTCTTCAAAGTAAACAGCCGAAAATAGATCATGGTTTTATCAAAGGCAATCACATGTCACATCCGACTTGTAAAAATTAAACAAATGAATGAAATTAACTTGTAAACCCTCTGAGAATAAGAAATGCTTCAGTAGCGCATTATTTGAGCAGATATTTTACCAAAAACTTCCTGTAAGTTTTTAAAAATAATTCACAACCGACTGGTCAGTCAAATCAATTGAGAATTACGACAAAATGCTGAGTGGTAAAACCACAACATTGTGGATGCATTCGGTGCACGATGGCATGAAACAGTTACAGACGATGTCATATATATTGTCGTGTACTGAAATTATAACTTTGCCCTCGACACAGCCCCTTTTATTGCAACCGTTATCGTCCCAAAATTCACTTTCAAATAAGAAGAAATAAGAACAAAATAAGAAGTTATATGAAAGCCCAAACTTTATTTGATGGCTGATCATATATCAGGCTAATCGTATTCATTGTGTACGGAACGCTGCAACGAAAACACAGTTTTGATTTCAACAAAGAATATGAAAAAAGAAAAGAATTCGCCAATGACTTACCAGACTGACAGAAACAGATAGCATTAAAATTTCCTTGAAAAGAATTTTGTTTATAACAACTAGGCTTGGTCGCTATGTCATAAAAGCTGTTATGATCATTGACATGCTTAATACATAAGTTAAAATTATGGCTTTCAAAATGTGTAATATGAAAGTGACAATGTATGGTAGTAAACCGGGGAGACTGATTTGGGCTAGGTGTAATATGTGCCCATTACTTTACAAAACGCCCCCCCCCCCCCATGACGTGGAGTCTCAAGTTCGAAAAATTCCCGTAATTTTTATCACATGCGGACGCCCTTTTCACATTTCACATTTAATTTTCACATTTAATCTATAAAGCATCCATTTTTCAATGAGAAAGAAAACTTAACAGATACTTACATTCAGAAGTACTTGTGTATAATTTTCGAATGACAGATTTTTGAAAGCGGAGAACAATGTAATATATTCTAAGTACAATTGTTGTTGCTTTAAATAAAAACGAGGAAGAATGAAACTGCAATAGTTTATTGGATTTATACTTTAAACGTAATTTTACCCAAACACTATCGTGACTTATAACAGGTTAAATATATATGATATGACCTTATCAGAAACGTGTAATTAAACAGATAGACCAAACCTTTAAATATCAACATGTATAAGATAAAGAGTTAAACGTGAAATACGTATGAAATACGTGATTTTTTCTGACTCTAGGATCTAATGGCATCAAAAATCTTCCATTACATGCCAGCGTAGTTTACAGCCACATACGCCGTAAAATATTTCGACCGATTGCAAATGGCCTGTACCAGTAGCACAAATTTCAGTTAGACTGGGGCTGGCTTGGACGATAGGCAATGATGCATTGAAAATTGTTTCCTGAGTTGCATTGGGATTATGACGTCAGGATAAAGATAAGGTCTTTTGCATGGCTTTAAAAATCTTATTTCTTTTGACTTTACTGCCTGGGATATTTAAACTTTGTTCGCAGTATATCTGTTGTAGAGCACTGATACTCATGGGGAAAAGCCCATTCCGAATTTTCGGTGGAAAAAACTTCCACGTTGTTTAGAAACGTAATATTAGAGAATTTTGTAATGTTACTTGTGATCACTCTTTGATATTTGTGCAAAACAGGTTTAAAACCACCGCAACACTCAAAAAAATAGTACTATTTGAGCATATAAACAAAGATTGTGATAGTTTTTACAGAAGAATAAAAGCATTACTAAAATATGATTTAAGCATAATACTTCATAGCATTGGAGCAAACAGAGATTTGGCCGGTAGCAGAGGTTTTCCTTTCGATCCGCTGTTTGGACTGCATGCATATCACAGTATGTTTGTAAGCCAATCGCTTAAAGGAACGACGGTCGGACTTCGATTGTATTTTTGTCAGAAGCAACGATGCTATTTTTCAATTACCATCAAATTTAGCAATCAAAAGTTAATACAGCAGCCCTGTCAAGTTGACCGCAATAGAGACTTTTTTTAGTAAAATTTTATGATTTTATGATTCAACATTTTCAAAATTATAAATATGGCATATTTGTTTTTGGCTCACAACTTGGTCGCATTTAGCGTGAGCTTTAGAAATCCGTAACACTGTCTTATATGCACGAATGCATCGATTGGGGCTGCGCTAATCACAGCAACATTATGATTGTCTATTTGTTTGTACACTAATGTTTCCTTCAGCTAAGGGATCAAATGAATTGCAAAATTTGCCTTGAGTAACTAGATTTTCCTAGGGGCCACTTGGTATCATATGTATTACCATGCGTTATTTCTAGCTCAGCACTCAACATTTAGGGATCCTTGGGTATCGATACGCATGGTAACCAATTGACCAGACTGGGTAGATTGAATAGTTCTAAACAAAATTATTCAAACTTAGGAAGATTTGATACTTAAATGGCGACTTTTCAATGGAGAAATTGCACCTTGTTTCTTCTCCTGTTTTTAGAATGGTATGTTTTCTATGTGGTCTTACAGAGTCACCTTCAATGTCGTAAAATGTTCAGAAAGTAGGTATAAAGTATGTAACTTTCGTACGTGTTATGGTGCAATGTTTATTATTATTCAAAGATTTAGGACTTTTTCATAATTGTATTGCTCGGAAGTTCAGAAATTTATAATTTGCACCTGGACATTAATATCAAAATGAAATTAAACGAGAATGGACAATACATCTCAACATAAGTGTTCGCATTCGATTAGTCATATGCATTTTTGAGCTTATTTACTTTCAAGCTGAAGCGGTGTAAACATCAGATAAATTTGCTCGAAAACAGTAGTATCAATGACCATATTCTTTTTTTTTTGGTTTGCATAACTAAAATCGCCCAGTTTACTTTTGCATCTAAACAACATTTAACGTACACATTCCAGTGTCTGGTGCAGAGTAATATTAAAGATTTGCTTTGAGAGTAGTGTGTTTTATGCTCCACTGTCGAATTCCATTGTTCTCGGGCAAAGATCCGTGACATGAATTGTACCATGAACGGTTCAGTGAATGTGTTTTGCGAGTTCCTTTTAATTTTTTATGAGTAGAAATTCCAATGGCTTGTACAACATTATAAGAAAATCATAATGAAGAGCTTGAATGAGAAAGGAAGTTATCATCCTTTTATTAAACATAGATTTGTTTTTGCTAATGTAAGTTAATTTGCTTTAATTTGAGAGGCTGTTATATAAAAAATAAACTGACTTATAAAAGAGTAAAAAAAACATGACAAGCTGCTAAAATTGGACCGGTTACTATCAGCCATACAACATCTTAGCAGGATTAACGAAGCTAAGCTTTATTGCATCAGATTGATGAATAATCAGTAAATAACCAGGTTTGTGATTAGTATAATGCTGTTTCGTGTTCCATTTTCTAATCTTATTTCTCTGGATATATTATCCAAGATGGACTCTGTCATTTGGAATCACCCAAAGTCGGAATGTCAGAGTAGGTCATTCCTAGTTCAACTCATTTTCTTTGCAAATAATTATTCTTGCTAAAACAATGTGCTTAAAGATTTATTATTTTAGATGTATTGAATGGTAGAGATGCTCTGCTGGTTTCATTACATTACAGAAGACATCACTGATTAATGAGAGGATGTGGTATTCCTATAGACCAAGGGTTAAAAACTTTTATAAAAGCATAGTGGTTTCATTGTATCTATTAAACTATTAAATCAATGATTTCTGGCATTAGTAACGATTTTCTACGCTTTGTGTTGCGATTTGACATTTTTCTGTATTACCGCTCAGATAAATATTAGCCCAAAACAGATGCATATTCTGCTCGGCGAGCTGAGTTGGACGATGATTATACGACTATATTTTAGTACGTTTTGAGGCAGTCTAAGTATTTTCCGGATTAATATGAATCTGACCGGAAATTACAGACAAGTTCAACGAGTGGTCATTCAACTGTGTTTTGATCAATCTCAATCAATTACAAACCATTTTGATGCGATCGAAAATGATAAATTCAAGTGATTTGAATCATCACACAACTGAACTATATATAATTTTACCTACATCAGGATCTGATGAAGAATTATACATTAGAGTAAAACTTGACCCATCGTAACCTATATATCAAGATCATGTGTTTTAGATTCATTATACATTAGAGTGAAACTTGACCCATCGTAACCTATATATCAAGATCATGTGTTTTAGATTCATTTTGCAATATATTAATGTCTTTTGTTATCGCTCATTTGAATATTGGTTAATATCAATGAGGACTTTGAAATTATGAAATTGGTTGATTTTGCTATGATTCCTTGGTGGTATTTCTTATAATTGCGTTTATTTGTATAGTATTGCTTAGAATCTTAGAAGACTATTGTTTGCATAAAAGTCGAACTAAGAATGACCAACTATGTCTGTGATGACTTTGGAGTGAACATAAACAATAGGGACATTTCACGGGTCATTGACCCAGAATAATAGAATTCGATAGTGAAGATCAAAACCCTACTATACCATGTTTAAGCCAGCAGTAAGAGTTGGCTCGGAACAGAATGCAGAAGAGTCCTAAACACTACTTTTTTGCAAATCGTTTCTCTGGAGAGTTGGATCAATGTAGTTTTTTTAATATAAGATTTCTCAAATTTTTTCAATATCCTAATTTTCAATTTGGTTTCAGTAAGTGTGCCTGTTGATTGAAAACCGAAGATAAAGACAAGGTGCCCTAGAATTTGTCAGGAGAACCTTATACGAAACGTAGGTTAAATTTACATTAATTATGATATAACAATTTGTTAGCAAAGAAACATAGCTAAGCTTAAATTACAATAAGCAATGTTACAGCTTTATTTGTGTTTGGAAAATTGGACCTTTATATAATTTTACGAATGAATAATTATTCGGATACATGGTCACATCGCCATCACGTGACAAAAACTGATCATGTGACAGGTAACGGAGTGGTTCAGTACTCGTAGGATTATTCAAATGACACATAGAGCTTGATTTGTGTTTACCTACTCGTCTTCTTTATAATGGGTACTAAGTGTGGAATAAGTAAAATCGCATGCATTTTTGTAGGTAACACATTGGAGATGGACGCATTTATAAAGAAAAGAGTATGTAGATTAGCTATCGGACTGTTTGCCTTTTTTGTTTTTCTCTGTATATTTAGTGTCCCATACAAACTAGCACTTACCAATGGATCGCCCTTACAAATATCAGAATTGCATTACAAGGAATTTAAGTCAATGAATTTAAAATACAACAAACCTAAGGATAAGCCGATCACCAAGGGAGCGCAGGTTTATTGCGCATATGCTATTGGTCATAATTTGAAACGAAGCTTACTAAATACAGTGAACCGTTAGAACAGTTGCACTTTAATTTTTCTGGTAAATATTATGCTCAAGTTAAATATCACTACAGACTAGGAAATCGAATGTTTCAATTAGATTCAGATATCGGGTTATCATTGGCTAACAATCTCCTTCCTGTGTACCCAAGTATAAAAAGCTTCAGTGGACAATTACAAAAGAAATTATATAATGGAAGTATCGATATACCACAAAATAACTGGGTTACATTTAAATCAGGCTCAGGGTGTGATTCACGTGCCTGGACATTATCCGAGAGGTATCCAAATAAAAATGTACTACTAGATAGCTTGATGATTTGTTATAAATACTTTGAAAAGTATGAAAATATAATAAGGCGTGAGTTTGTGTTTGTAAAAGGTGTACGTAAGTCAGTTGTAGAATTCTATCAAGCTATCGATACAATGTATTACGACATCATGCTTAATGGTACCATTGTCGGTGTGCATGTCCGCAGAGGTGACATGCTTTCTACTAAACAGGTAAGAAAAGGACACATTGTCCCAGATCAAATGTATTTTATAAATGCAATGGAATACTTTCTAAACAAATATGGCGGACATGTTGTATTTATCGTTTGCGGTGATGATCACGAATGGATAAATAAATACATCAAACCTCTAGAAGCAAACATCGTAGTCAGTTATAACAAGGACGCTACAGTAGACATGGCTCTGCTATCGTCATGTGATCACGTCATTCAATCCATCGGAACTTTTGGCTTTTGGGGTGGATTTTTGTCTGAAGGTGAAGTAGTTTATTACGGAAATCATCCAAGAAAGGGCAGTAAGCTAGAGAAACGGGCACATTCACATCTTCCACCACAATTTAAGCCATTAATATAGAAGTACAACTGTCAATCAAAGTATTGCGTAAACTTCGACATATTAAGAATGCCCATATTTGTAACAACCCTTTGCTGAACTTACTAACTTTTTTTTCACTTTTGTAAGCCTTTTAGTGGCTTTTCTGGAAAATCAAATATTAATAAGCAAATTTGTTATAATTGGTTTGATTAAGGAATTTAAAGTTGGTAAAATCTTACGATTGTTCAGCAGTCGTACAACATTTGCGATCATAATTGATATCAGCAGTGGCATCAGTAAGAAGACCCAGAGTTAAATAATAATCCTCCCTATTTGAGGATATTTAGGTTGATGATCTTGTTATTATATTATCTTTTATTTTTAGTTGAATAAAACAGGATTGTGACAAAACGTACTTGTTTAATTTCTTGAGTTGGTATATAATAAGGGGTCCTGGAATAGCTGCACAGTAGCTTTTTAAACAGGTGCATGGATTATATGAATATGTGGATTTTAGCGGGTGAACATAAGTTGAACTGAATAATTTTGTAAATTGTATTGAAGATTGGTTTTAAAGGTCATTATTTCTCAGCAGCTATGATGTGTTTCGTTGAAGATGAACTATCATTTGCAAAGAAAAATGACCAAGAACGTTGCGTTTCTATGTCAAATTTTAATTCAGAGTGAACCGGTAAGTATGAAACAGTTTTCGTAAAACAGTTGATGTTGCTCAAAATTAGGCTTAATTAATTCAATACGAGCCACGAATTCACTCAAACACACTTTTTCGATACAAAGCGTGCCATATACATCCTTGCAAATGTCAATTTTATCTGTTTGTGCGAAAATCTTACGAGCCAAAAGCAACGGGGTTAAAGTAAAGCATACCAGGTTTTCCACTAGGAGAAGGCCCATCGTTTACTACGAATGCAATACAAATTCCTTGCTTAGCAACTTCAAGTGTAATTCAGCTTGAATTAGGGGCATAAAGCAAAAACGAAAGCACTCTATTTGAAAAGGATCACAGTCAACGATTCGCCGTTATCTCGCATAGCTTTGAAGTAATTAATCCACCAGTCAGCACCTTGGCCTCTTTAAATTCTCCACCATGCCTCTATTCTTTGGTTTGAATTACTTCTGCCAAAAATAATGCTGTTTAATCCAGCAAGTGAATCATCACAATCAGACCTAAAGTAAGGATGAGTTTCAACAAAATATTTTCAGTACCTAAATCACATCGGGGAATACGTGGTGCGCACTTAAACGGCTTCAGTGCATCTAAGTGACGCTTGGATTGTCGGTACTTTGTCCAACTTCTAACCATAATATAAAATAGGAGGCAAACCATTGCAAAGCTGTGCCAGTTATACCTTGAGTCACTTCAAGTCTCTTTTGAGAGATGATGTGGTCTACAGTGTCGAAAGCAGCCGAAAGGTCGAGAAGTGCAACAAATATTCCCTGATTTTTATCCAAACGTGTAAGCATGTCATTGAAAATACGCAGGAATGCAGCCTCGTAACTGTGTTTAGAGTTCTAGGCAGACTGAAAAATCTCTCCTTTGTGATTTCTATGTTCAGATACTTGGATACTTACAGTCTTTTCTACAAGTTTTCCAACATACTTTTGGTTCGACACAGGTCTTTAGTTCTTCAGGGAAGGATCAAGGTTGGACTTCTTCAGCAAGGGTTTTTCAACTGCTTTCTTGCACGACTTTGGAACATGTGCATTCGTGAACGACTTGTTTACAAGCGTTTTAAGTACTAGAAGCAACTATTGGGCACATTCTTTTACTAAATTTGGAGGAAGCGGGTAAAGTTCGCAACATTTATTTGATGAGCCTTGCACCAGTTTTATATCTTCGTCACTTAGTTCTCGAAACGCTTGTAAAGGAACAAAGGCATTTTCTTCAGATGCTAAATCATGCCATCATATTGCATTGCATCCTGTATGTTGTCTGAAGGAAATCCTTCTCTTATCTTTACCTTTTGTTGAAAGAAATCTGAGAACCTATTTGCTAGACCGTCGGACGACGTATGATCGGGCAGCAGGGTCGATTTCGTCGTCTCATGACTTTTTTCACCCTATTATAGAGGATGTGTTGGTCGTTTCCACTGACTTCGATAAAATTCTCATAGCAATTTGTTGTGACAGGAGCATGTTTATCCAATATTTCGCTTAGCTCGGTTTCATACATTTCCGTTAACGTATCTAAAGACATGCCATTTCAATCTTGCACTAAGTCTTTAGGTCTTCTTTCAAGGCTTCTTTATCTAAAGACTTTATGTCGCGCAATCTAATTTCGCTCTACTGATTTCCAAGCTTTTCTAAGATAAGATCACACCGAATCAAATACTGGTCAGATATCAAGTCACCTCTACAGCTGTTGGTAACATTGAGGCTGCTATTTTGTGATGCTATGATAAAATCTAAAATATGGCCGTGTTTGTGTGGAGCCTCAAAAACATGCTGTTCAAAACCAAATGAATGTAAAATGTTTCCTAGTCTGCAAGTGTTTGGATCTGTTATCCCAATGTATGCTAAAATCACCACTCAGTAAAAGTGGGGACAGGCCAGTGCCGCCTCATCAAGAAGGGAAACGAAGTCCTCTAGAATCTGAGAAACTGGCAGTCCTGGAGGGCGGTATAATGTTAGCGATGGCAGCTTCACAACCAAGTGTTCAAAGAATGTATACTCACTATGGGACTCGGCCTTTCAAACATTTAGTTTACAGTTAACATAATGAATATTTTTGTTGGTACATCCGTATTATAACGTCAACACTGCGCGACTTTTTAGGCTAAAAAACACCAAGACACAAGGCAAAGAAATGAAATCAACACATTTATTGCCACGGGGTTAGAGAAGTGGTTCATGTAAGCTCTTGTTACCTAATGCTGCATAACAGCGGCATGTTGAAAACTAAAAATTATCATAACCCTACCTTAAGTAGGGATATACCTATAATGCCTTCAGAGAAACCCTCCAAGCGCAGTTGAGACTTCAATGATTTATATATGCCTGCATCATCTACAAATAATAATAATAAAAAACATAATAATAATAATAATAATAATAATAATAATAATAATAATAATAATAATAATAATAATAATAATAATAATAATAATAATAATAATAATAATAATAATAATAATCATAATAATAATAATAATAATAATGATAATAATAAGGTTTATTCTAACTCCAAACATCTTCATGTGAAATGAAGAATTTTTAATGACATCAGTTAAAATATTTGGAAGTTTAGAAATGCAAGGCTTGTATGGGATAGTGTGTTTGTATTACAAATAAGTCTTACTGCCTCTTGGCATAATGATTGCTGATTGTGGTCAAGTTTTAATAGAATTACATAAAATCTCTGAGATATGATTTAAGAACGATAAGAATAGCGAATTGTAGAGAACCAGAAATCCTCTAGCGTCTTGAATAATTTACTAACAACTTTATTTATTACTTCAACACAGGCCAAAATTTCGTTTATTATCACGCCTGAGAGCTAAGAAGAGTCTATCCAACTGTTAGCAATATTATTAATACTTATGCTTAATAATAAGATTTTTAACAACATTATTAATACTTATATATACCGTTTACCAATCGCTATTTTTAAAATACTTAAATGGTTTCAAAATATGTGTACAGTCAGTTCTGACAATAGCAAATGAAGGAGAGCGATAATATCAGATTTGTTGCAACTACGAAATTTTTTTCTATATGCGAGGGAGGTGAGGTAAAATTTGTTATAACGAATCATATTTAGTGAAAAAATGTTAAATTTCGAACAAACTAAATAAGCCATATACAAATTTGGCAACCATTTTGACTCAATTTCTTTATTTCGCGAAACTTAGCTACTGACTATTCGTACGAGCAGCTTCAACTAGCTCCAAGTCAGCTCTTCATTATATATACTTGATATATTTCTTTATCAGAACCTCCGCGAACCTCAGTGACGGATGGCTTCTTGGAGCTAAGCTTCAACAAGATAGCCCCGAGTCAGCTTCAAACATTTACAGAAAGTTCTAGCACCAAGTCAGCTCTGACTTAAATAACTTCGTATATCTCTCTGTCATAACTACGGAGCCTTACTATTGCATTGTTCCAACAATACGGTCCCTGTTATTCAAACATTTACAAGTATTGTAAGTTCAGGTATACTGGTAGTCCCGAGTGACCCTAGTCCATCAGCAGTCACTTCGGACTAATTCATGTACAGAATACCTTTTTTTGCAAACAGGCCCAAATTTTGCTGGACTGCATATCATTTATTTCTCAGGTGTATAATAAAACCTTTTTGTAAAACAGGCAGAAGTCAGGTTACGTATACCTCCCGCACCTCCCTCTTCCCTTTGCCATCAGATATATTTATTCAGATATATTTATATTTATATAAGTTAAAAGTTTTATATAAGTCTGAAATAGTTCAAATTTGTCAAAATACTTTGTAAACCGAAGGAAGAGGAGCAAACGTTGTTCACAAAAAAGTCAAAACAAAACGGCAATGTCTGGCTACTAAAAGTATACTCTTGTTAGTATACACTGGCCGCTTTACCTTTCAATATACCACCCGTAAAATCATTTATGATCAACCATTCAGGCAAGCGATGAAATGCTTGAATTACAGTTGGAGTCAGAAAAAAGGAATATGCCAAATTTGTTTCAAAGAAAACATACAAAAAGTGAAATTTTGCCAAACCTGCGAGTACCAAACATGCACGACGGAAAGGATATGCAAACGTCACAACCATATGTAAACGGCACAACCGTATCATATGGAAACGGCACAGCTCTGATTCTGGCAGGGATGGAGTGTAGGAATGTTCTTGGGTCGAGGAAAAGTTTCGGGTTAAATTTGTAATTTGCCGTTATTGGCGAGTAGGACCCTAATTATGCAGAATATTTAAATGAATAAGAAAAAAATGTCATAAAATCATCGGACATTCCTTTTTCTCTCGGACTTTTCTGGACACGTCCCGTGGGACACGAGGCACAGCCTTAGTAAACAGCCATTGACGTAAAATCTCGACTCCCTCCCCCACCCCACCTCCACCCCCGTCGCACTTTAAAACCAAGTCCTATACGCCCGTTCAGTTTTTGCCAAATCGTGATCTCCTTCTCTTTTTGGCACTCATAGTAAAAATAAAAAAAATCAACAGTGAGAGTACGCATGTATGTCCCTATTTTTCGGGAAACCAAGTCCATCATCATAAAGCGCGGGAATCCCGTATAAAGGTTCTCGAGAATCAGGGCTGGTAAAAATTTCGAAATTTTTAAAAATTTCATGAAATTTGAAATTTTTGAAATATTTCAGAAATATTGAAATTTTTGAAATATTTCAATGCACATTAGAAAAAACACACAGTTCAAGGCTATGTGCAATATCTGTTCGTTTAATTTAACAAATACCACCGTCAAAAATGTATAGACAGATAAAATGACAGAATCAAATACCGGCTAAACGCACAAATCGGTTGATTGCATAAAATTATGTATTTCTAACGGGATAATTGCATACCACTTTATCGAAAACCGGATAAAGGCAAAGCTTTTTCTCGTTTAAATGGGGAAACACCGCTTCATTGCAGAATTAAGGGTGACTATTCAAACAGTGCTTAACTTGAAGCAAACTCGGGCGTGAGTTGCTTCCTCTTTGTTTAGCTAACATATTGTCTGCTATATTGTGTACATATTCGACCTCTTTCCCCTTTGCCGTTAACAGTGCGCCCCCTTTCAGCAGTTACTATAAACTCCCCTGCCTCTCTCCCCACCCCTTAGAAACACCCGCTCAGATACCCGGAGTAGATGTGTCAACGGTGCTATAGGCCAGCAACTGCTAGCTTTGCTACTCAAAAGTCATAGACCACGCAGGATTTCTGTGGCTGCATTGTTTACTGATAGAGTTATGCTAACGCAGTGTATTAACTGACAACTAAAGATGAATGTCCGTGGATAGGTATCCGTCAGTATTTGGTATTCTTGATGTCCAACTTATTTCTTATTTAAAAATTTCAAAACATGTGAAATTTTTGAAATTTTTACAGTGAAATATTTCAAGAAATATTTCATTCGAAATATTTCATACCAGCCCTGTCGAGAATGAACACGTAATTAATGTTCATTCGTTTCAATCGTTCCTGTTACAGGCAGTCTAGGGCGAAGAATTTTGGACACGAAATTGTCCCGCAGGAAACTTTTTTAATAAAACTGCATTTGTGCACTTGAAGTGTATACTCTAGATATGTCGTCGTCACAAACGCAAGCCGACCTCTCAGTCCATCGATTAGAGGGCACTATGGGGTTAGGAAAAGGTGGTCTCGTAATTATGAAGAAAGGATCAAAGTCAAGCAGTAGTGATGATTCCGACCCGTCCTTGCATAGACTCGAGGGTACGAGTGGGCAAGAAAAAGGTGGCCTTGTTATCATGAAGAAAGGGCCAAGCTCAAGTGACAGTTCCCATACGTTCAAAGCTCCCACGGGTCTGCCGCCGCGCACATCGCTGCTGGGCCTCGACCGTTTGGCAGCCGCTAAAAGACAGCAGCAAGAGCAGGAGGAGGCGGCGGTGAAGAACAAGAAGTCGAGGGTGCAGTCCTTCCGGCAGGATAGCGACGAAGAACTGAGCAGTGGTAGCGACGGGGAGGGCGCCGCTGTTAACGAGAAGGCTGGCGCGGCCAGGAAAGAAAGGTCGGGTTTCTTTTACAGTAAACTCCAGTTAATAAATAAACACTATTGAACAAACTGCAATTACTGAGCACTATTTTCTTCGAATTTAGAATTCTTATGAAATTCCAGTCTGTTTACTACAAACCCTCGAAAAAAATAAACATTCTGCCCGGTCCGAAAGGTGTTCGTTATTATTTGACTACCAGTGTGGGTTTTGTAAGATCTCGTTTTAACCTGAATGGAAATGGGTGTGACGGGCAAAAAGAAAAAAAATACTGGTAACCTGATAAATTTATCTCGGGTTTTTAAAGAATGTGTAAGAAAGACTTGGAATTGAAGTATTCGATGTTAAACTTATTACTGCTTGGTACTTCTTGCTTGGGAATTTCAGGCACTACCGAGTCCACAGGGTAGAGACGCCGTCACACACAGGTGGCGTTAGCGCCGAGTTTGCCGAGAAGTACAAAGACAAACAGAAAAAGGAGAGAGAAAAGGGTCTTCATGCGTCATCCAAAGAAAAACATAAGCACAAAAAACACAAGGAGAAGGAGAGAGGTCAGTCATAGCTAGAAACGGACATACAACAGAGAAATTAGAATAAAGCTCTGAATGCGCACTTTGTGCCATGAATTTGTTTGGAATAAATACAAAATTGATCTTATCATCAATACATTGATGAAAAAAACACAACGACTTAATGTCAAGCGGGTTTTGTATAGTAAAACAGTGCCCTATTGGAATGCCACTACCAAATCTGCTATTATATTTTGGAAATAATCTCTGAGAACGTCTGACCCCCCCCCCCCCTCCCCCTACCAATGGCCACACTGATGTAGTTGTGCACTGATGTTCTAGTTTGCATTTACATTCAGATCGTGACCGCGACAGGCGGGATAAAGACCGGAGTCACAGGTCGCAGCGATCTGACAGAAGCAGCCGCAGCTACAGGGACTGGGATTCGACGCCCAGATTTGGCGATGAGCCCGACACACCGCAGATCAAAATCAAAGGTAAGAAATCTATTCACATCCAGCAGCGCCTGTAGACTGATATTTCATGTTGAATAAACAAGTGTTCGATTTGATGGACAGGAATATATGTCTGTAGTGTTTATAGGTGTTAAAATGCATTCAGGTGTAAACTGTGATTTTACAACGGAGCAGGAAAATGTGAGGAAAATGTTAAGTGATATTGCGTGAATATGTGAAAACTGTGCAGGCTGCTGAGTTGCTTAAATAAGCATTCTGTACTGACTTACGGGTAGTCACTTTATTTATTAAAAACTATGCAAGCAGTAAGATATCAGGTTATTCACCGTGTTGCTAATAATAGCATGTGGGAATTCCCAAAGCTTAAGCATTGACGTAATCAACATTTTGTAACCCAACAGATACGCCATCCAAAACAAACTGGGACGACGACGACGACACAACGCCTTTGAAGAAGTCGGCGTGGGACCTGCCCACGCCGCGGGAGTCGCCCCGTGATAGGGATTACAGTGAGCGCTCGAGTAGGGGCGACAGGAGCCACCGCTCGTCACGTGACTACCGCGGCGGTGGTGGCGGGAGACCTGATAGAGATGCCAGGTAGAGTAGGGACTCGTTATAACGACATCGGTTTTGCCGCAGTTTTGCGGCACCCAGTTAAGCTATTCGATGTATCGGTTATAACGACTTATCGGATATGACGACATAATATGACGACATAATTTCTCGGTCACAGCCATGTCATAACGAGGTGGTGTCATTGCTTTCCTGTATCGTCAAAACTGGATAAGAGTGATTTTAACTTCTAAGTTCCTTGTCACAACAGAGTGTCTTTGTTGATACTCTAAATAAATAAATGCGGTATAATTATTTGTTGGGTTTTAGGAAGAAGAGATCAGATGAAACCCCGATGCCGACGCCATCGTATAAATATAATAAATGGATGAAGAATAAAAGAGATATAAAGTACACACCGGGCCCTGATGCCAGAGACAGCAAAGGTGAGCGGTTTTCTTCTTTAAGTCAGCTAAAAAGACGTGTGAGGTGGGCCCTTGTTTCATTTGCGGTTTTAAAACTAATTAAAACTAAAACAAACTAAAAAAGCTGAAAACATATGTGATAAAAGAAGTATACAATAGAACTTCTTCATAACGCCATGGGTATAACGACAACGCTGCTGTGGCGACATAACAAGCCATACTTTTCTCTGTTTTAAAAAGTATCGGTTATAACGACATATGGGATATAACGACATAATTACTGGGTACCAGCCATGTCGTTATAACGAGGTTACGCTGTATCGGTTATAACGACATATCGGATATAACGATATAACCTAGGAGCGCTACAGGAGCGGTGTCGTTATATCCATATCATTACAAAGATCTGCTGCATGCTCCTTTTATCACATATTTTCAGGGTTTTTTTTTAATTTTTATGCGCCGCCTGATAAATGTCCGCGGGGCATTCAGTGTTTGACTTGTGCGTCCGTCCGTCTGTGTGTCTGTCTGTGTGTACGTGACGCTTTAGGTACCAAATTTTGTGGATCGCACTGTAGCGTAGCTATTTGGCCGGCAACCTTTTTGTTTTTGGGATATTGTTGTTTTGCCTAATATATTGAAGTTGTGCAGGACGTCGTCCTTTTGTCCGACGAGGCGTTTATTCGGTCAGAATTGGCCTTTGAACTTAGGCAATTTTACTGCAGTTAGGTGCTCGTTACTAAGTCCGTGCTTATTCATTCTTTCTTCAAGAAGAATCACATCCCTCAAACTAAGATTATGTCACTGACTATCCGCTCTAGTTTTTTGTCTGTAACTCTTAATTAAAAAAAAAAAAATTTTTAACGCCAACATTGCAAGGAGTATTGATTAATTTGCCGCAATAAGTAGTCTCCAGTTACGGAAAAAATGAAGCGTCTGAACAGTTTTATGAGAAAAAGTTTGACGTACTTCATGGTCTTATAACAATGATGTAAATGTTTTGTGACGCGGTGTAGTGGAGCCGGAGTTTGACACAGCAGACGACAGAGAGGAGTGGGAGGAGGAGCAAAAGAGGCTGGACAGGGAGTGGTACGGGCTGGACGAGGGTTATGACGAGTCGCACAACCCGTTCTCAAGTAAGTGCTCCCCGCTCCTCTTCCCCTAACCCCACCCCCTCCCACCCCACCACACCCCCGTCCCCCCTCGCACAGAGCCCGTCCCCAAGCAAGTGCTCCCCGTTCCTCCCCACTCCCTCCCACCCCCCTCCCCCAGCACAGAGCGCATTGTCAAGTAAGTGCTTCATGTGCATGCCCCCACCCACCCCACCCACCCCACTCCCCTCCCCCAGCACAGAGCCCATTGTCAAGTAAGTGCTTCATGTGCATGCCCCCACCCACCCCACCCCCCTCCCCCAGCACAGAGCCCATTGTCAAGTAAGTGCTTCATGTGCATGCCCCCACCCACCCCAACACCAACTCGGTTTTGTCGAAATATAATCGGGTTTTTGTAGCTCTGTGTTTAACGTTTGTTAATTTGTCCAAATCAAACCCAGTACTGTTAGATAGACAGAGTTAATTTCGATAATTAAATTTTGTGGTGAGTAATTTAATTGAAGTTGCCGAATAAACTGGTGTATAACAGAAAGGCGGGGATATTATAAGGTCTGAGGCTCATTTGTTACAAGGGCTGAAGGTGAAGTGTAAGCCTTTTGTCGTCATGTTGTAGATACCTCGGAAGAATATGCGAGAAAGAAGGAGAAGCAATTTGAGCAGAGACAAAAGAAGAAGATGTCGGCGAGACAGCGACAAGTTCATAAAGTAAACAAAAATCTATTGTAGTATGGCTGTGACGATTATGTTGTGCTTAGGAGTGAAAAGTTGCTTGAAGTTTTCTTTATCCATCATCGTATGAAGTGTGGAAAAATATCACGGAAAAATAAGCATAATAGTAAATTTTTAGCGGTTTGAGAGGTCAAGTTACTGAAAGTCATGGTGAAACAAGTAGAAAAAAGTGGGTGGCGAATATGAGGCTTCAAATTATTATTGGTGTGGTTGTTATTATTTTCAATGTTGATGCTCCGGGTCTGTAATGAGACATATTATCTTAATTTCAAATGAAGCGTATTCAAATAAAACCGTGGCCTTCACGGTGTTGTCCTTTATTTAGGACAACGAAGCGTAGGAGGTGAACCATGGTCTACAACGTATTATTGTCCTATATTTAGGACAACGAAGCGTGGGAGGTGAACCGGATGTTGCGAAGCGGCGCCGTGACTCGTCTCGATTACGACGAGGACTTCGACGAGGACAACGAGGCGCGCGTCCACCTGCTCGTCCACAACATCGTGCCGCCCTTCCTCGATGGCCGCATCGTCTTCACCAAGCAGCCCGAGCCCGTCGTGCCTGTCCGGGTATGTACAGTCAGGGCTTTGGTTGGTATGGTTTGGTTCGGTATGGTTCTGTAAATTGAACTAAAGAGACTCCGAGTTCTTGGCAGTTCTGTTTCAATTCAATTCAGTTCTGTTCACACTGCGTTGCATCGCGTTTCATTTTAGTTGAGTCCATCGTTTCAACAAATTTCGGGTACAAATTCATGGAGTTCCACTGCAGCTGTTTATGTTTCTGCGTGCTTTAGGATGCGACGTCGGACATAGCGATCCTGGCTCGGAAGGGCAGTCACGTAGTGCGCGTGCAGCGCGAGCAGAAGGAGAAGAGGAAGGCGCAGAAGAAGCACTGGGAGCTGGCGGGCACCAAGCTGGGCGATATTATGGGCGTCAAGAAGGAGGAGGACGAGGTCTTGTGCATTTTTCTTTTTTGGATTGGGTTTTTTGTTTTGAGTGAAAGTCTTTGATGTAAACCCTTAAAAACACCTCCTATTTGCGTTTAAAATTTACAGTATTTGTATTGGCTTAGTAGAGTTACAATTGAACAAGTGTTTTAAGTAGCACATGTGTTAACCAGTAACGTGAACTGGCAAAATATATTGTCATGCAAGTTGTTCAAGCGTCGTGTATGAGCGCCATTCTCTGTTTAGCAAAAGTCGATGGTGGCGTAGATTCCTAAAATCTGTTTTTATAGCTCAAAGTACTACCGATACATTCAATCAAGCATAGAAGTTGTAAATCTGTTATCTGCGATATAAGCGACTTCGTTTCGGTTTCAGATCTGGTGAGGATATTGCCATTGCGCTTGCTCCACATTTTAAACAAGTATGAAGCTAAGTTCAAATTTTTACGTTTTGCCGACAGGATAAAGCATTAAATGCAGATGGCGATGTGGATTATAAAGACAGTCAGAAGTTCGCACAACACATGGGCGACAAGACTGAGGCTGTAAGCGAATTCGCCAAGCGAAAATCGATCCAGGAACAAAGACAGTACCTGCCCGTCTTCGCCGTGAGACAGGAGCTATTGAAAATCGTGCGCGAGAATCAGATTGTGATTATTGTGGGCGAGACGGGTTCAGGGAAGACCACACAGCTCACGCAGGTTCGTGTTATTTATGCGTGGTTTTATGGTTTGTTTATGCGTGGGTTTATGGCGATTATGCGTGGTTTTATAGTATTGTTTATGCCTGGTTTGATGTTGCTTATGCGTGGTTTTGTTGTGCTTTTGATGCGTGGTTTTGTTTATGTCTGGTTTTACGGAATGTTCACTTTTGGTCCTTCACTGATGAATTGCTACTTTCTGGATAAGCCTGGTTTTGGTAGAAACGCATTCAAAGAAAAATTAAGGCAGTGTGCTACAATTATAAATCGCGCAATGTTTGCCAGTCATGTTTGCCTTACCTCTTGTGTGATATTTTATAGATGTTGCTGGCTATCTCTGTTCTACTATTAACGGAAAGACTTTATGAATGCTCACTATGCACGTGGGCCCTTGTGTATGTTGGGGGAGTGGTGTGATGGTTTTTTGGCCCTTGTGTATGTTGGGGGAGGGGTGTGGTGGTTTTTTGGCCTTTGTGTATGTTGGGGGAGGGGTGTGGTGGTTTTTTGGCCCTTGTGTATGTTGGGGGAGTGGTGTGGTGGTTTTTTGGCCCTTGTGTATGTTGGGGGAGGGGTGTGATGGTTTTTTGGCCTTTGTGTATGTTGGGGGAGGGGTGTGGTGGTTTTTTGGCCCTTGTGTATGTTGGGGGAGTGGTGTGGTGGTTTTTTGGCCCTTGTGTATGTTGGGGGAGTGGTGTGGTGGTTTTTTGGCCTTTGTGTATGTTGGGGGAGGGGTGTGGTGGTTTTTTGGCCCTTGTGTATGTTGGGGGAGTGGTGTGGTGGTTTTTTTTTTTGTCCTTGTGTATGTTGGGGGAGGGGTGTGGCGGTTTTTTGGTCCTTGTGTATGTTGGGGGAGGGGTGTGGTGGTTTTTTGGCCTTTGTGTATGTTTAGGGAGGGGTGTGATGGTTTTTTGGCCCTTGTGTATGTTGGGGGAGTGGTGTGGTGGTTTTTTGGTCCTTGTGTATGTTGGGGGAGGGGTGTGGTGGTTTTTTGGTCCTTGTGTATGTTGGGGGAGGGGTGTGGTGGTTTTTTGGCCTTTGTGTATGTTGGGGGAGTGGTGTGGCGGTTTTTTTGTCCTTGTGTATGTTGGGGGAGAGGTGTGGTGGTTTTTTTGTCCTTGTGTATGTTGGGGGAGAGGTGTGATGGTTTTTTGGTCCTTGTGTATGTTGGGAGAGGGGTGTGGTGGTTTTTTAGCCTTTGTGTATGTTGGGGGAGTGGTGTGGCGGTTTTTTGGTCCTTGTGTATGTTGGGGGAGTGGTGTGGCGGTTTTTTGGCCCTTGTGTATGTTGGGGGAGTGGTGTGGTGGTTTTTTGGTCCTTGTGTATGTTGGGGGAGGGGTATGGCGGTTTTTTGGCCCTTGTGTATGTTGGGGGAGTGGTGTGGTGGTTTTTTGGCCCTTGTGTATATTGGGGGAGGGTTGTGGCGGTTTTTTGGTCCTTGTGTATGTTGGGGGAGGGGTGTGGTGGTTTTTTGGTCCTTGTGTATGTTGGGAGAGGGGTGTGATGGTTTTTTGGCCTTTGTGTATGTTGGGGGAGGGGTGTGGTGGTTTTTTTGGCCTTTGTGTATGTTGGGGGAGGGGTGTGGTGGTTTTTTTGTCCTTGTGTATGTTGGGGGAGGGATGTGGTGTTTTTTGGTCCTTGTGTATGTTGGGAGAGGGGTGTGGTGGTTTTTTGGCCCTTGTGTATGTTGGGGGAGTGGTGTGGTGGTTTTTTGGTCCTTGTGTATGTTGGGAGAGGGGTGTGGTGGTTTTTTGGTCCTTGTGTATGTTGGGAGAGGGGTGTGGTGGTTTTTTTGTCCTTGTGTATGTTGGGAGAGGGGTGTGGTGGTTTTTTTGGCCCTTGTGTATGTTGGGGGAGTGGTGTGGCGGTTTTTTGGCCCTTGTGTATGTTGGGGGAGTGGTGTGGTGGTTTTTTGGTCCTTGTGTATGTTGGGGGAGGGGTATGGCGGTTTTTTGGCCCTTGTGTATGTTGGGGGAGTGGTGTGGTGGTTTTTTGGCCCTTGTGTATGTTGGGGGAGGGTTGTGGCGGTTTTTTGGTCCTTGTGTATGTTGGGGGAGGGGTGTGGTGGTTTTTTGGTCCTTGTGTATGTTGGGAGAGGGGTGTGATGGTTTTTTGGCCTTTGTGTATGTTGGGGGAGGGGTGTGGTGGTTTTTTTGTCCTTGTGTATGTTGGGAGAGGGGTGTGGTGGTTTTTTGGCCCTTGTGTATGTTGGAGGAGTGGTGTGGTGGTTTTTTGGTCCTTGTGTATGTTGGGAGAGGGGTGTGGTGGTTTTTTGGTCCTTGTGTATGTTGGGAGAGGGGTGTGGTGGTTTTTTGGCCCTTGTGTATGTTGGAGGAGTGGTGTGGTGGTTTTTTGGTCCTTGTGTATGTTGGGAGAGGGGTGTGGTGGTTTTTTGGTCCTTGTGTATGTTGGGAGAGGGGTGTGGTGGTTTTTTGGTCCTTGTGTATGTTGGGAGAGGGGTGTGGTGGTTTTTTTGGCCCTTGTGTATGTTGGGGGAGTGGTGTGGTGGTTTTTTGGCCCTTGTGTATGTTGGGGGAGGGGTGTGGTGGTTTTTTGGCCTTTGTGTATGTTGGGGGAGTGGTGTGGTGGTTTTTTGGCCCTTGTGTATGTTGGGGGAGGGTTGTGGCGGTTTTTTGGTCCTTGTGTATGTTGGGGGAGGGGTGTGGTGGTTTTTTGGCCTTTGTGTATGTTGGGGGAGGGGTGTGGTGGTTTTTTGGCCTTTGTGTATGTTGGGGGAGTGGTGTGGTGGTTTTTTTGCCCTTGTGTATGTTGGGGGAGTGGTGTGGTGGTTTTTTGGCCTTTGTGTATGTTGAGGGAGGGGTGTGGCGGTTTTTTGGTCCTTGTGTATGTTGGGGGAGGGGTGTGGTGGTTTTTTGGCCTTTGTGTATGTTGGGGGAGGGGTGTGGTGGTTTTTTGGCCTTTGTGTATGTTGGGGGAGTGGTGTGGTGGTTTTTTGGCCTTTGTGTATGTTGGGGGAGGGGTGTGGTGGTTTTTTTGTCCTTGTGTATGTTGGGGGAGTGGTGTGGTGGTTTTTTGGCCCTTGTGTATGTTGGGGGAGGTTTGTGGCGGTTTTTTGGTCCTTGTGTATGTTGGGGGAGGGGTGTGGTGGTTTTTTGGTCCTTGTGTATGTTGGGGGAGGGGTGTGGTGGTTTTTTGGCCTTTGTGTATGTTGGGGGAGGGGTGTGGTGGTTTTTTTGGCCTTTGTGTATGTTGGGGGAGGGGTGTGGTGGTTTTTTTGTCCTTGTGTATGTTGGGGGAGGGGTGTGGTGGTTTTTTGGCCTTTGTGTATGTTGGGGGAGTGGTGTGGTGGTTTTTTGGTCCTTGTGTATGTTGGGGGAGTGGTGTGGTGGTTTTTTGGTCCTTGTGTATGTTGGGGGAGGGGTGTGGTGGTTTTTTGGCCTTTGTGTATGTTGGGGGAGTGGTGTGGTGGTTTTTTGGCCTTTGTGTATGTTGGGGGAGGGGTGTGGTGGTTTTTTGGCCTTTGTGTATGTTGGGGGAGTGGTGTGGTGGTTTTTTGGCCTTTGTGTATGTTGGGGGAGGGGTGTGGTGGTTTTTTTGTCCTTGTGTATGTTGGGGGAGTGGTGTGGTGGTTTTTTGGCCCTTGTGTATGTTGGGGGAGGTTTGTGGCGGTTTTTTGGTCCTTGTGTATGTTGGGGGAGGGGTGTGGTGGTTTTTTGGTCCTTGTGTATGTTGGGGGAGGGGTGTGGTGGTTTTTTGGCCTTTGTGTATGTTGGGGGAGGGGTGTGGTGGTTTTTTTGGCCTTTGTGTATGTTGGGGGAGGGGTGTGGTGGTTTTTTTGTCCTTGTGTATGTTGGGGGAGGGGTGTGGTGGTTTTTTGGCCTTTGTGTATGTTGGGGGAGTGGTGTGGTGGTTTTTTGGTCCTTGTGTATGTTGGGGGAGTGGTGTGGCGGTTTTTTGGTCCTTGTGTATGTTGGGGGAGGGGTGTGGTGGTTTTTTGGTCCTTGTGTATGTTGGGGGAGGGGTGTGGTGGTTTTTTGGCCTTTGTGTATGTTGGGGGAGGGGTGTGGTGGTTTTTTTGGCCTTTGTGTATGTTGGGGGAGGGGTGTGGTGGTTTTTTTGTCCTTGTGTATGTTGGGGGAGGGGTGTGGTGGTTTTTTGGCCCTTGTGTATGTTGGGGGAGTGGTGTGGTGGTTTTTTGGCCCTTGTGTATGTTGGGGGAGGGGTGTGGTGGTTTTTTGGTCCTTGTGTATGTTGGGAGAGGGGTGTGGTGGTTTTTTGGCCTTTGTGTATGTTGGGGGAGGGGGTGATGGTTTTTTGGCCCTTGTGTATGTTGGGGGAGGGGTGTGGTGATTTTTTGGCCTTTGTGTATGTTGGGGGAGTGGTGTGGTGGTTTTTTGGTCCTTGTGTATGTTGGGGGAGTGGTGTGGTGGTTTTTTGGCCCTTGTGTATGTTGGGGAGGGGTGTGGTGGTTTTTTGGTCCTTGTGTATGTTGGGAGAGGGGTGTGGTGGTTTTTTGGCCTTTGTGTATGTTGGGGGAGTGGTGTGGTGGTTTTTTGGTCCTTGTGTATGTTGGGGGAGTGGTGTGGTGGTTTTTTGGCCCTTGTGTATGTTGGGGGAGGGGTGTGGTGGTTTTTTGGTCCTTGTGTATGTTGGGAGAGGGGTGTGGTGGTTTTTTGGCCTTTGTGTATGTTGGGGGAGGGGGTGATGGTTTTTTGGCCCTTGTGTATGTTGGGGGAGGGGTGTGGTGATTTTTTGGCCTTTGTGTATGTTGGGGGAGGGGTGTGGTGGTTTTTTGGCCTTTGTGTATGTTGGGGGAGGGGTGTGATGGTTTTTTGGCCCTTGTGTATGTTGGGGGAGGGGTGTGGTGGTTTTGTCACTGGGGTTGGGGGCGCTTGTTTGAACAGGGAATATGAACACACCTATGATATTGCAGTACCTTCACGAAGACGGCTACACCAAGTACGGAATGGTGGGGTGCACACAGCCGAGGAGGGTGGCCGCCATGTCAGTGGCCAAACGTGTGTCGGAGGAAATGAACTGTGAACTAGGCCATGATGTGGGCTATGCCATTCGATTTGAAGACTGCACTGGCGAGGTATTGCCTTTATTTTTATGCTCATGTTGAGCAAAGAAATGCCTTTTGTTTGTGTGTATTTGCTTTAATTTAAACATATAAAACATATAAAAAAATCAAAACTTCACCAGACATAATTCTTACTTTATTTGTAAATATTGTACAAAATATTAAAATAAATAAAAATATATTGAATATATTCAGTAATCAAATCGCTGCTGATGGAAAAATGAAAACAGCTTCCAAATCTATCACAAAAAAAAAAAACAAACAAACAAAAACAACACAAAACGAAAATTCTGTGAGTTGTGTGCTGTTTATTTGAGGACACCATCATTAAGTACATGACGGACGGTATCTTACTGCGCGAGTCGCTGAGGGAGCCTGACCTTGACCACTACAGCTGCATCATCATGGACGAGGCTCACGAGCGCTCGCTCAGCACCGATGTTCTCTTCGGCCTTCTCCGTGAGGCAAGTCGGTCCCGTTCGCTCGTTTCCGTAAAACGAGCTATATCTGAGCTTTTGGAGTTGTGGAAAATGGATTACTGCTGTTGAGTTTTGTACCTGGAAATTGATTATATAATGTAAGAATAATAAAATAATAATACAATATAAGAATAATAAAATAATAATACAATAATGTGTTAGAGAAAGTGTCAGTTAACTGTACAGTAATATACGAATGAGCTGGGTAAAAACTAACGAATGCATTTTGTGAAAATTGACAGGTGTTAGCGAGAAGGACCGACCTGAAGCTGATCGTGACGTCAGCGACGATGAACGCCGAGAAGTTTGCCGAGTTCTTCGGCAACGTGCCCGTCTTCACGATTCCCGGCCGGACGTTCAAAGTGGACACATTCTTTGCCAAGAACCCGGTGGAGGATTACGTCGACTCGGCCGTCAAGCAAGCCCTGCAGACCCACCTCAGCGGCATCGAGGGTAAGACCGACTGGTAAACCCGCTACTACGGGTCATCTGTTGTGCTGGTGTTGATGGTGTCCCCCTTAGATCTGTTTGTGAAGTCGTCCAATGCGCAAATAGCCAAGTTCGACTGTTTCCCAATTTTCCCTCCTTCCTCAGTTTCCTCATACATTGGATGTGTCACCATAAAGAAAAGTACATCCAACCCCAAGAACCGATTAATAGGCTTGTGGCTCTGGTTTATGTGACACCGTGTAAAACCCACGAGGAACAGAAGCGTTGTCTCATCATTAACCGGTAATTCAGTTCTTTTTCTGGGATTTATATCTATATTCAGCGTGTTTCACTTCTAATGTGGCAGAAATGTGTGCCGGTTGTTGATATACATGTGTTTTTTTTACACATACAGGTGACATTCTAATAAACATGTGTTTTTTTTTTTTTACACGTACAGGTGACATGCTGGTGTTTATGCCCGGGCAAGAAGATATTGAGGTGACCTGCGATCTACTTTCAGGCAAGACCTCAAAGTTCTGTTTCGAGTACTAATATATTCCGATTCCACAGAAGGGACTATAGTTGACAGAAAACAGTACCAGAAAAGTGCTGCAACTTAAACAAAGTGCCCTTCTGCCAACCGCTGGACAGTTGAATTTTCTTTGAGATTTTTGAGTCACATTTCTGTAATTATTTTTGCTGTTTTTTTTTTTTAAATGAGTATGTGTTTAGTAGCTGTTTATGTGCAGAGCGGCTGGGGGAGCTTGATGACGCACCACAGCTGGCCATCTTACCCATCTACTCCCAACTGCCCAGTGACTTGCAGGCCAAGATTTTCCAGAAGGCTCCAGGAGGGGTTCGCAAATGTGTGGTCGCTACGAACATAGCAGAAACATCACTCACGGGTAACCTCCCCCCTCCCTCCCCACCCTCACCAAAAAAAAAAAAAAACAACCGTTAATAAAATAGATGTGAAATATTAATAGAATGATAAAGGAATCAATAAAAAATTCAATAATAAATAAATAAATAATAATAACAGCATTGAAAACCTTTGTTGTGCCTTTGTGTTTAACTCTGTCGGCAGGTGTCGTTGGAAAATATGGACTTGAATTTATTTTCTTTTGAAATAAGTCAGCACTCTTTTGGTGCATTTCAGTTGATGGAATCCAAGTAGTCGTTGATTCAGGTTTCTGCAAATTAAAAGTCTACAATCCTAAAATCGGTATGGACGCTTTGCAAATCTATCCCGTGAGTCAGGCAAACGCCAATCAACGGTCTGGACGAGCCGGAAGGACTGGTCCCGGAGTGTGCTACAGGCTGTATACTCACAGGCAGTACAAAGAGGAACTCCTAGTCAATTCCGTGCCGGAAATACAGCGGACTAACCTAGCCAATGTCGTGTTGCTGTTAAAGTCTTTAGGTGTTCAAGAGTTGTTGAAATTTCATTTTATGGATCCCCCACCTGAGGATAACATCATGAATTCTATGTACCAGCTGTGGGTGCTGGGTGCGTTGGATAATACCGGAAGTCTGACCCCCCTGGGGAGGAATATGGTCGAGTTCCCTCTTGATCCGGCGCTGTCTAAAATGCTTATCGTGTCCACAGAGATGGAATGCAGTGCTGAGGTCCTGGTAAGTTGCTACTTGTATGCTCACTCATGTGCTTAGGCATAAGCTCATTGATATGATCACTTATATGCTCATTCATATGCTCACTCATGTGCTTAAGCATAAGCTCTATATGATCACTTATATGCTCATTCATATGCTCACTCATGTGCTCACTTATACGCTCACTCAACAGCTCACTCATGTGCTTAGGCATAAGCTCATTTATATGATCACTTATATATGCTCATTCATATGCTCACTCATGTGTTCACTTATATGCTCACTCAACAGCTCACTCATGTGCTTAGGCATAAGCTCATTTATATGATCACTTATATGCTCATTCATATGCTCACTCATGTGCTCACTTATATGCTCACTCAACAGCTCACTCATGTGCTTAGGCATAAGCTATTTTATATACTCACTTATATCCTCACTCATATTCTCAACTTATATCTACACATTGCGAAAATCCTTTGGTTCGATTTAAGATGAAGAGATGCACATGCGGGATGGCATGAAAATAAAAAAAAATCAAAATTCAGTAAAATTAAGGAAATAGTTTTTGAATTAAAGTACTTCATTTTTACATCCAGGTACGCTAACACATCTTTATAGTGAACACCTTCTGGCTGGGAAACATGTTCATTATATTGAGAAGTTCACTAAAAGGAAGTCAAGTTTATGGAAGTTGAAATTTGGAGATATTAGCACTCACTAATTACAGATTGTTCACTGAGTAAAAACTGTTCAGTAAAGGAGGTTTTACTTTATAGATTTCTGCACCTAATATTCATTAACCTACAGCACCTTTCACCAAGTTTTTTATTTTTTGTTTCTTAAAACTAAGCCTTTCACGTGTTGTGAAAGTATGTGAGTCGCAAGCGGGGCTCGAACTGGGATCTTTCGCTTCATAAGCGAGCGTGCTAACCACTAAGCCAAAAGCTGCAACTCATGGAAACAGCCAAGCACAAAAGAACATGTAGCTACATGTTTGTATACATTCATTTTCACAACACACATTATAGATACCAACTTCACGACATTCTTCCATGTTGTGTTTTTTCACCACCCATAGCCGCACGTGGCTTTTTACATGCCCTTCTTTCCATTCGTATCTGTGTAACACTATAGTGTTTGAACATCGTACGAATTTCCATATTTTCTCCCGTCTTTTTCTCTTTGGGCCAACCACAGCCCGCACATGGCTACTTTACTCCAATTTTCACACGTGCCCTTCTTGCCATTCGCACCCGCTTTAACGTTGCACGAATATCTACCATACAACCGCGACAGGAACGTACTCGTACACTTCTGGTACCAATGTTGTGAAAATATGTGAGTCGCAAGCGGGGCTCGAACTGGGAACCTTTCGCTTCATAAGCGAGCGTGCTAACCACTAAGCCAAAAGCTGCAACTCATGGAAACAGCCAAGCACAAATGCACATGTAGTTACATGTTTGTATATATTCATTTTCACAACACACATTATAGATACCAGATTTACGACACACGTGTTGTCCTTATGTCAGATAATAGTGTCGATGTTGTCCGTACCTGCGATATTCTACCGGCCGAAAGGTCGCGAAGAGGATGCGGACCAAGCGCGGGAGAAGTTCCAAGTGCCCGAGAGCGACCACCTCACCCTGCTGCACTCCTACCAACAGTGGAAGAAAAACAAGTCAGTGAAAAATATCACATCGTTTTTTTTTTTTTTGTTTTTTTTGTTTTTGTTTTTGTTTTTTTTTGTGTGTGTGTGTGTGTGTGTGTAAAATGGCTTTAGTTTTTACCCTGTGTAAACGAGGGATATGGTTATGAGCATGTCCGTCTGTCTGTCCGCTGGAAACACATGGTTTTGTCCGCGCAAGCCCTCAAAAAGTGTTTAACAGTGTTTGAAGTGTTTTTATACAGTGAAAATACGTATACTGTAGATGTGCAACGTCGTATTAGTTTTTAAATCGGTGAAAAATTGACAAAGTGATAACTTGTCAAAATTTGCGAAACATTATGTTGGACTTGCAATTGTGCGATGTTTTATCCGCACCACTTTGCATATAACCATTTAGCGTAGTGATCTGCAATCTTGCACCGTGAAAATATATATATTGTAGGTGTGCAATGTCGTACTGTTTTTGTTGAAACCCGTGAAAAATTGAGAAAAAAAAAGATAACTTGTCTGTCGTGGTGTTTGCTGAAAAGCGATCATGCAAGACCAGCACGAACAGAGCTTACTCTCCAAAGGTGTTAGCTAACTAGAGTTTCAGTTAAAATTCCTCAAGTGAGTGGGGCAATTTGGTACCGGGACAACTTGTACATTATAGAAGGTGTTAACTATTGGGAGGTGTTAAGTGGTGGAGGTTTCACTGTATATCATTTACCTTACACGGGGGATCTTGTGTCATCGAGGCTGTAGCTTGTGATTTGTTGAAATAAGCAGTTTGGCCATTTGAATGAGCTACATTTATGAAAAGCGTAATCTGGAAAATGGCGAAGGTGAATAGTTGAAAGCCAACATGTTCATGTTTGAGTGTCTGTTGTCATGGAGATACGGCGTTGATTAGTAACGCTCATTGTTTTCAACGGGAAGCATACGATGTAACAGTTTCGCTTTAAAAGTTATTTAAATGGGAGGTGCGGAGGAAGCACAACAGATTAAGGCGCGAGTTGTTTTGTCAGCAAAACGGTTTGGGCACTCAGTAATGAAAATATACAGCCTTAATCCCCCTTGCTATACCACCAGATACTCGTCGACTTGGTGTGCGGATCACTTCATCCACGTCAAGGCCATGCGCAAGGTCAGAGAGGTCAGGCAACAACTCAAGGACATCATGGACGCACAGAAGATGGACCTCATCTCGTGCGGCTCCGAGTGGGACATTGTTCGCAAGTGCATCTGCTCTAGTTACTTCCACCAGGCCGCCAGAATCAAGGTATAGACGGTGCTGGTATTAATATAAGTTAAATGTAAAACATTTTTTGGGAAGGTACGGCATAATTTGGCGATTTTTGAATATTGACATTGACGTTGAATGCTTCATTCTCTACATGCCGATATTTTAAAATGTATTAGTCTGATGTTTTTAAATGTCATATGTTTCACATGTCATAAACTGATCTTTTGATATGTCATATTCTGATGCTGTGACGTGTGACGTACTGACATTTTGGCATGTTTGTTCATGCCATGCAGCGTGCATCTTATATTGTTCTTTTAACATGTCACGTGGTCAACATCTTTTGATGTCACGTGCCAACTCAGAGATGTCACGTGCTGAAGTTTTGATGTGTTCACTGCTGACGCTATGACATGTCACGTGACATTTTACTCCACCATACGCTGATGTGTGTGCGCTATGTTAGTGTGTTGGTGTGTTGCAGTTTTTATATGAGGCTGGGTTGATGTTTCGATGCTATCATTTTTCTGCCACAAAGACTAGTCATTGCGATCCTATTTTGTAGTTGCCCGAAAAGTTGGAACAAATCAATAATTATTGATTATTAATTTTCGCTTAATGAGTGAGGAATGATTACGTCATCTTTTATTACCAGTTATTATTATTATTTCTTATCACTTCTACAACCATTGGCGAGTGAAAAATATATCACCAAAGTTGAGAATGTGATTTGAAGAAATATTTAAGTATGACCTCACAAAAACATAGTGAAACAAAGATGGGGAATGATTAGTCCGACTACCAACTCGCAATTCAGCTCCCAGTTGCAATTGGTTGAGCTCGTATAATGTGATGGGAAAAGAGTATGACCTCTAATTTTGTTTCACTGAACTGACTGAAAAAAAAGGATTTTTGTTCGTGTGCCTGTAAAAGACGCGGATAAGCTTCTTCTTCTCCTTGTTCTTCTTGTCCTTGTTCTTCTTCTTCTTCTTTTTCTTCTTTTGCTTTTTTTATTTTATTTGTTTTATTTATAAGTTGTTTGAGTCCTCTTAAGGTGTACAAAATGTAGTTGTTGGTGGGTAGATTATCCTGGCTACGTGCATCACATCAAAACAAGTACAGGCTACTTGCATCACATCAAAACAAGTACACAAGTTCACAAATGTAGTCGATCCGTTGTGTCAGGAGTGCGAGGAATGATTACCAGACATCACTTGTGGCTAGTAATACATGCGTGCATCCGCCGGCATCCAGAACGTGGTGCTCAGTGCTCGATGCTCAGTGCTCGATGCTCGGCGTTAGATGCTCTTGTATTGTGATCAATGTTATGTATGACTTCGCATATAAACAAATAAGCGATGCTTAAATTACTAGTCATATTCCAAAATTCGAATAATAAAAATAAGGCGCTAGGAGGGAGAGAAAAAGAGGGTTAACGAGGGGCCCATGAGCAGTACTTAGCGAAGCACCTTCCAGCGTATTACGTAGCGAAGCCCCCTTCCAGCCCGTTACGGAACGAAGCTCCCTTCCAGCCCGTTTCGGCTTGGGTGTACTTGGGTGCATCAAATGAGAGTGTATACGAGGTGTGTGACGCTGTTGTGGTTGTGTCTGAATCTGTTGTTGTATGACGTCATTGTGTGTGTCCTCCATTTGGGAGTTGATACTTAGTGTGTGATGTACGAGTCACCATCTAAAGGTTTATAAACTGCGATTGTTGTTGTTGGGCAAGTTGTCTTGGCGTCTGACATTTGCCTGTGCCTCCTAGATCAACCTCACCTCCCCCCTCCCCCCCCCCCCCCACACACACACACAGGTCTTGGGTCAGGTCAACCTACGACCAAGTCAACCCTAGCAAACTCAACCCACCCTGAAAGTCAAGTCAACCCACTTTTTCATACCAACTCAACCCACCCTGAAAGTCAACTCAACCTACCCATTTTTTATAGATTTTATTACTTCCGTGTTCACCTCTTGTCCCTAAGGCCCAAATAAAAGAAACCACGTACTCTAAAGCAATGATTTATTTGTTAGGCGAAACCTTGAACTTTGTAATTTTACTGATGCAGTAGTACATACGTAGTAAATATATTTTATTTATTTGTAAATGCTACCAAGTTTTATTTGTTTAGGAATTTTCTCGAATTTTAACTAAATCTATTTCAAATTAAGATTTTTGTTAATTTTTGTTTTATTTTTTCATATTAGAGCGATTGAATACAGGTGGGTTGAGTTGGTTTTGGGGTAGGTTGAGTTGGCTTTCAGGGTGGGTTGAGTCGGTATGTAGGGTGGATTGAGTTGACCGGGACAAGGTGGGTTGACTTGACCAAAGTGGGTTGAGTTGGTCGTGGGTTGAGTTGGTCGTGGGTTGACTTGTCCCAACCCCCACACACCCACACAAACACGAGATAAAAACCCTAGTCAGCCCGTTACATCTAGAAAGCGAAGAATGATTACCAGGAATCACTTTTTGTGACAAGTAATACATGCGTGCATCCGCCGGTGTCCAGAACATGGTGCTCGATGATCGATGTTCGATGCTCGGCGTTCGATGCTCTTGTATTGTGATCAGTGCTATGTATGACTTCGCATAAAATAAATAAACCATGCTTAAATTACCGGACATATTCCACCATTGTAACATTAAACATGAGCCGCCATCGGAGAAAGAGGGTGAAGGAGAGGGTGAAGGAGGGGATGAAGGAGAGGGTGAAGGAGAGGGTGAAGGAGGGTGTGAAGGAGGGGATGAAGGAGAGGGTGAAGGAGGGGATGAAGGAGGGGATGAAGGAGAGGGTGAAGGAGGGGGTGAAGGAGGGGATGAAGGAGAGGGTGAAGGAGGGGGTGAAGGAGGGGATGAAGGAGAGGGTGAAAGAGGGGATGAAGGAGAGGGTGAAGGAGGGGATGAAGGAGAGGGTGAAGGAGAGGGGATGAAGGAGAGGGTGAAGGAGGGGATGAAGGAGAGGGTGAAGGAGGGGATGAAGGAGGGGATGAAGGAGAGGGTGAAAGAGGGGATGAAGGAGAGGGGATGAAGGAGAGGGTGAAGGAGGGGATGAAGGAGAGGGTGAAGGAGAGGGGATGAAGGAGGGGATGGAGAGGGTGAAGGAGAGGGTGAAGGAGAGGGTGAAGGAGGGGGCGAAGGAGAGGGTGAAGGAGGGGGTGAAGGAGGGGGTGATGAATGAGGCTGGCGTTTCGAGCGAACGATTTTACTTCAGAGGCAATCCATAGCCTTATTTAACTTATTTTTACGAGTGTGCTCACAACTATACGTCTGTGTGGTACTGTTAAATCTAAATTAGTAGAATCTGTTCACGTAATAAATCGGGCTTTGTATTTTGAAACAAGTACGTTGATGATATATGTAAGTTCCCATTCTCCCTACGTCCTCCTCACATCCTCCTCAAGTTCTCCTCACATCCTCCTCACTTCCTCCGCACATCCTCCTCACTTCCTCCGCACATCCTCCTCACTTCCTCCGCACATCCTCCTCACTTCCTTCGCACATCCTCCTCACTTCCTCCTCACTTCCTCCGCACATCTTCCTCACATCCTCCTCACTTCGTCCGCACATCCTCCTCACATCCTCCTCACACTTCCTAGGGTATTACGCAGGGACAACCGCTTCCTCAACACTGGCGATGGCATTTGGAAAACCGGCAGAATATTCAAAATAAGCCGAAAAATTTGTGGGTATATCTCAGATCTCGGTGAGAAATCGAGTAAAACATTGCGGGATATTGATTCATCAAGAGCATAAAGTCTGTTTCAAATTTGTGTTGCGAAGACAGTGTTTGAAATGAACCCAAATGCGATGGTCCGCCGGGCTATCTCGGCCAAAGTTGAGATTTCCCAAAAAAATAAATTTCGAGAATTAATAAACTTAAATAATCAATAACAGGCTGAGAAATACCTCTGATACATGTTAATTCTGCTTCCGTCTTCTCTACCGCGCGCGCCAACTGCGGGTGAATACCTGCCGTATGATGCCCTTGCGCTAATGGCTAAATCTGCTGTATAACTAATGTTTAAAGCATTATTTTCTGCATCCAATTTAGAGAATCGTGTTTTTTCCCCAGAAAGCAAAGTAAAAACTAACTACAAAGTGCTTTGAACATTTTTGAGGTATGATTACTTGGCATCTGTCGTAATGATGTTTATGTGTGCATCCGCAGTGTCACCCACAGTGCCTGACAGTGTCAGTCAGTGTCTGACAATGTCACCCACAGTGTCTGACCTGTGTCGATGCTCTTAAATGAACGATTAAAACTAGTTATGACCTCACAAATGTTTTTTTTTTTTCAAAACATTCGAGAAACATCTCAGATAAGTGTTATTGGGCAAGCTCGAATCTGTGGGATAATTTGGCATAAATTCTATACCTGTACTTCAGAATGCTTATGCGATTTTAGAATATTAAAATCAAAATAAATACCCTTTGCTATAACACAGGGTGAAACAATTCACGCCAGGATAACCTATAATTATGTACCAGTCCAATAACGAGACATGAGTCACATTTTTGACTTAGGAACTGTTTCCTTAAGAAACCTATCTAAGAAACCTTCCTGATTTATATATTCACTGTTGCCGGCAGGGCCTGGGCGAGTATGTGAACCTGAGAACGGGCATGCCTTGTCACCTCCATCCCACCAGCGCCCTCTACGGCATGGGCTACACCCCCGACTACATCGTCTACCACGAGCTCATCATGACCGCTAAGGTAAGACCCCCTCTACGGCATGGGCTACACCCCGACTACATCGTCTACCACGAGCTCATCATGACCGCCAAGGTATGGCCTCCTCTACGGCATGGTCTACACCCCCGACTACATCGTCTACCACTATAAACAAGGTGTAGCTTTACCAGGCACTATGTACAGCTTTAAGTATCCGTTTTAGTTGGTATTGTGTTTCATATGGTTTATTGGGACATAGCGAAGGTATCAATCGTTCGTACAGTTGCTTTTTCACTACTTTTGTGTAACTCAATCATCTATTCATGTTCGCTCATGCACGGGCAAAACGCTCATACACGGACAAAACATTTGTGTATGGAAGAACGCTTACATGGACAAAACGCTCATACACGGGCAAAACGCTCATACACGGACAAAACGCTCATACACGAGCAAAACGCTCATGCACGGGCAAAAAGCTCATGCACGGACAAAACGCTCATACACGAGCAAAACGCTCATACACGGGCAAAACACTCATGCACGGGCAAAACGTTCATGCACGGACAAAACGCTTATGCACGGACAAAACGCTCATACACGGGCAAAACGCTCATGCACGGGCAAAACAGCCCCAAAAGTGGTAAAGTCATCGTCATCCAAATAAATGGGGAACATAATCATGGTGGTTTTGTAGTTTTAAGTTATTCAAAAAGTATCTCATTGGCGTTTGATACAGGAATACATGCAGTGCGTCACCGCCGTGGATGGACACTGGCTGGCCGAGTTAGGACCGATGTTCTACAGCGTGAAGGACTCCAGTAAATCCCGCACCGTGAGTGTTTCTGCGCACGTCTGTTAAAATCAAGTGACGCCATTAAAAAGATGGTGTCCATATACCGAAGTTGTGGGAGGTTGTGGGTCGAGTTTACATGTGACTTCTTTTGCTTATATCGAAATAAATTCCAGAACTGTTTGGTTATTCCCAGACAACTCTTTGAAACTTTCCTGGTCCTGGTCCAAATCTTAGTATGAAATTTTGACACTTGCCTGATTTTGAAAATGTAATGAAGTGGTGCGGGCTGCTGGTTGTACCCTGAAAGGCAGCGATTGGGCCGTGTTAAAAATGGTATGGCAAAGTCAGTGCGTAGTATTTAACCGGAAGTGGTGATTATAGTGCTCGCGATCACGTGGTCCCGCCGCTTTTTACAGACCAGGGTTTCGAAAAAGAAGCAAAATCCAGAACCATTTGCCTTTACGGGACTCTTTCCGATTGAATTTTTCAATCCACTTCCAAAAAAAAAAAAAAAAAAAAGAGACAGAACAATCAGGGAAGGACGCAAAATATGGATGGCTCTACGTCCCTTGGACAGTTTTCAAATCCCATCGCGAACACTGCGTTGGTTTATCATACAGTGACCCGGGAGCTTGAATGTTTTGATTGTCAGGAGAGGAACCTGGACGCCAAAGTGCACATGCGCAACATGGAGGAGGAGATGAGGCAGGCGGAGGAGACGATACGCGCCCGGCGGGAGGAGGCGGACAGAGCCCGGATGTCCAGCGCCAGGTGAGCCCCTCCCCTTCCACGTCTCCCCAACCTTTACACTCACACCTCGCCACCCCACACACCCAAGTCGTGAAGAGAATGCGCTTCATACTTCATTTCCGTCCTCTTCATATTTCATTATGCTTCCCTCCCCCCTCTCCGTCCGCCCTCCCCCCTCTCGCTCCCCCTCTCCCTTCCTCTGCCCAAAGGGAAACAAAATAAATAAAATGAAGAATAAAACGCTGAAATTTACCATTTGGTGTATCAGTATGTTGAGGTTGCACCAGGTCGTTGTCTGTGCGTCGCATAGCAACGAGACACTGAAAATATGTCGTCACAAAGCTTCCGGCTGTGGCGTAGGTAGCGAAGCTTTGTGCGTGATTAGAGAACGTAAGAACCAATCATTTCTTTATTTGGGGAGATATCTAGCAGTGGGTGTGTGTTGTTAGGGGCATTCTTTGCTGGTTTTTGTTGCAGGGGACAGATCGTGACTCCGGGCAGAAGAGATCCAGGCACTCCCATGGCGACCCCGAGGAGATCCAAATTCGGGCTGTGATACACGATGACAGCAGTGCCGTGTCTGACGGATTGGTTCCTTAAACAACAAGTGCCTGATGACCCCAGCCCCCTCCCTCCAATCCTTGTCTGGACGAATGTAGTGTTGAACGGTTGTTCAACTTTACTCGACGTCACTTGTTTTATATATTTATATGTGGAAATAGTGCTCACCCCATTTTCTGTCAACTGATAGGCAATACTGATGGTTTAAGATGATAGCGTTCAATAACCTATTGTGGATTGACCCAGCCTTGATGAACAACTCATCTGTGTAATGAAGAGGGCAAGTTTTAATATTGCAGTACAAAATAATTAAAGTAATTAAAACTGGATGGTACTGACATTGTCAAGTGTGAGGTCGTTCTGTGATTCTCAAAGAATAAAATGAAGTATAGTTTTGTATGTATCTTTTTTTTAGAAAAAAAACTGAAAACAAAAAAAAAAAAAAAAAAAAAAACAGCCTTATAAGCGCTTTCTGTACTGTTACGGGCGCTCTGTGTAATGAATTTAAATATCAGTACAGTGTACTCATTGAATGTCAGTACAGTGTACTCGTTTGAATGTTAGTATAGTATTCATTTGAATGTCAGTGCAGTGTACTCGTTTGAATGCCAGTACAGTGTACTCATATGGATGTCAGTACAGGGTACTCATTTGAATGTCAGTACAGTGTACTCTTTATTACCAGTGCAAAGAACAACAAAGGAAATAAAAATAAGTGCAATAAAATCGTTTTTATTTGCATTGACTGTCAACAGTTTGTGTTTTATCACAGATATTCTCAGCATACGTCACAGGACAACAAAGGAACATTCATAATGCTAACTTATAACCCTCAATACCCTCGTTTAGGAAAAGTTACTGATCATTTAAGTTTAAAAATGGAGTTCTTTTTTCCTTTTACTAAAAAACAATTGCATATGAATGTTTATTGCATATGAATGTTTATTGCATAAATGAAAATTGTCGATAAAAATTTATGTATGAGTACGGAACTCCGTGAATCGTTGCTTACATATTCATACTGGATGTTTTTGTTTTCTCTCTAAAGAATGGAGGGCAAAGTAAGACATCACATACCGATTAAGGTCGCTAACAAAAATGCACAGTTTTTGAACATGACACAATTAATGTAAACATTTATAGTGCTATAAATAATGTATGATTATTTACTTTTAAAACGGTGCAAGTGACGTGAAACTGCGGGGCTCTTTTGCGCCCCGCCTATCCTGTAATCTTTGTTTAAATATCAAGCGTTTTCAGCCGGCAAAAGATGTTTGCTAAGTGTCACTATGTGTGTTCTTGTGTTGCTTCAGGGATTTAAAAATCCGGCGCGATGGCGCCTCAATCCATAAGGGATGTTTGCGAAGTGTCACTCCTATCTGTTCAGTTTTGCTATAGGGATTAAAATCTGGCTTTAAAAGGGGGGCCTTTTTTCTACCACCTCATTCGCAATCTGCAAGCGCAGAAACAGCAGCTCGTTAGCAAAGAAAAAAAAAGCGCAGAAACAGCAGCTCGTTAGCAAAGAAAAAAGAAAAAAAATAGCAGCTCGTTGGCAAAAAAGAGAGCAAAAAACTCGATAGAACAAACTAGTGAAACAGACGGTAGGATACATATATAGGTAGGACTAATAGCGGGTCGCTCCGATAACTTATTACTCATTTTATTGGATAAATTGTGAACATATAAATCGGGCAACGATGGATGACGAACACGTAATAAAGGCCGTGAGCGAATTAAAAACTTGGGCACTAGGAAAGCATCTCACGAAGAGCACGGTGGATGCCTTAGTGAGTGAGGAGTTCCTGTCCGTGGACACAATTGCGCATATCGATGCCACTGTTCTGAAGGCTCTGAAGCTTTCGATAGGGCAGACTAAGGCCCTCCAGGCGGCTATCGCCGATCTGCGCGAGGCCAAGGCCGATCGGAAAACGGACCAACCAGACAAGACCTCCACGCCACCTGACGCGTCCAACTCGCTCAGTGCCGCTCACGTGCCCGGAAATGAGACCGAACCCGTGACTCTCGAGACGATTTCGAAGCCAAGCGAGACGCAGATGGCGGCCTTCCTGGAGTCGCTCAAGGACCATCCGACGCCAGAAAACGACCCGTGGCTAACCGGGAAAACGCCAGGTAACGGAAAACCCCTCTTCGTTCAGGACCTCTGTGGTTCCTTCCTTGGCTCCCAGAGTGAGGAGTCTGTCCTTTCGATGCAGGGTGAGGCTCGTATCGTTCTAACGACCCCTGGACGCAGACCCAAACCCGAAGACACCACCCTACAGCAATGGATTAAAGGGCACGGACGTATCTTCGAGGCTCTAATACGATCTGGTCAATTGAAATCGCAGGAAGATCGGGAAGGCTACAACATGTACTCCATCAAGTTCGCCGACATGTGCGAGCACTACCCCATCACTCGATGCATGCGGTACGACTTCGAGTACCGCCAGCGCGTGCACTCTGGCCAGCTCAAATGGGGTGAAGACGACACGTACCTCATGGGAGTATGCATCTTCTCCTCGCGTTTTCAGGGCTCGACTCGCCAAGACGGCCAACTCCGACACCCTAACCCTCGGACCAGACCACAAGGTGTCAGGGACCACAACGGAAGAGAGGTCTGCCGAAACTTCAACGGACGCCGGGGATGTTCTCTTCCAGGATGCCGGTATTCACATGTTTGTCTAAAGTGCTTCAGGGACCACCCCGAATACACTCACGCCTAGCAACCCGACGTCTCTAACCCGCTCGCCGAAAAGATAACGAACTGGGAACGATTACTCGACTCGGATATCGATAAAGTCTTTATCGTTAATGGCTTAACGAACGGTTTTGATATTGTTAACACTAATACCCATTCCATTAAACCCTCAGAAGCCCCAAATAGTCGATCCGCCGAACTTAAATACAGAGAACTAGTGGAAAATGAGATAAAGAAAGAACTGTCGCTGGGAAGATACAAAATAACGCTTGAAAAACCGACAATAATTTCGCCCATTTCGGCCGTCCCAAAGGACAAGGATAGTATCCGTCTTATCCACGACTGCTCCCAACCAGCGGGGAGCTCAGTAAACAGCTTTGCCTGTCCGGACAAACACAAATTCGCGTCCGTGGACACTGCGGTCAGCTTGACCAGGCGAGGGTCTTTTATGGCCAAGGTGGACATTAAATCCGCATATAGACATGTACCCATCAGTACTTTTTCGCAGCAGTTTACCGGCTTGAGATGGAAGTTCAAGGGTGATAAGCACCACACCTACCTGGTGGACACTAGACTGCCCTTCGGCGCGTCCCTCAGTGTCGGGATTTTTCACCGCATAACGCAAAGTGTGTGTCGCATGCTGCGGCGGAAGGGTATCAAGGCGGTGATCTGTTACCTGGACGACTTCTTCATCTCAGCAGACACCAGCGAAGACGCTCGGATAGCTATGGACCACCTTATCGGCACCCTCACCTCCCTCGGTTTCACCATCAATTGGAGCAAATGCGTCTACCTCACCCAACGACTGACTTTTCTTGGTGTTCTTATTGACACCATCAACTGTAAGCTATCGATCCCAACCGAGAAACTAGAAGATACGCAAACAACTCTGCATGAATGGGCCAATTCTGATCAGAAACGTGTGTCCAAACGGGACATACAAAGTCTGCTTGGTAAATTAAGCTGGATCGCCCGGGTAGTACGTGTAGTACGCCCAGCCATGCGCCGCCTCATCTCGCTAATGACGTCACTGCGCCGCCCCCACTTCCGCGTCCGTATCTCCGCCGATACGCGCCGCGATATTGCTACGCTCAATCGACTATGCAGTTCCTTCAACGGCACGTGCCATTTCGCTCTCGAAAGGACTTCGCCCGATCCTGCATATATCGTGACGGACAGCAGCTCGGCCGCTGCTGGAGCAGCCTTGGTCCGCGGGCCACTCGCCCTGGACTGGCTGTACTGCAATTGGCATATCGATGCCCCGCCCCTTGAAGCACAACACATCAATGTCAAGGAACTGGCCGCCGTACATCTCGCCCTGGAACGGTGGAAAACCCTATATGCGGGTCGGAAAATGAGGGTACTGACTGACAATACGGCCACGCTCCACGCCCTGAATACTGGTTCTATACGGAGCATCACTGCATCAGACATTCTCGTTGATATAATGTTGATATGCGTTCAGTATAATATTTGTATTACTGCCTCATTCATACCCACACGTCAAAATATGTTGGCTGATAGTTTATCGAGACTATGCAATTTATCGCATGCCACCTACGCCTTCGCACACGTACCAGTATCGGACCTACACAACCATATGTCTCACGCCTCAGTAGTTTACCTGTTTCAGGAGTGGTCCGGCAAACAGCGATACTGGATATGGAAGTGAAACAGCTGCGTTCGGCTGCCTATTCCGACAATACCATCGCCCCATACAACACCAACATCAAGGCATTCGTTTCGTTTTGTGCCTATTTCCGCTGTCGCCCTGTCCCCGCAGACACTGACACCCTGCTACGTTATGCTTGTTTCCTCGGTCGCACCCTCAAGCCCCAGTCCGTGAGGTGCTATCTGTCCGCGATCCGGTTTTTGCACTTGGAGCACGACCACCCTAATCCCACGGAAGACAACTATCGCCTAAAGACACTGCTCAAAGGGCTGGAGACCAAGCGTGCCACCCCACCTAAGCAAAAACTCGCGCTATCTCTGGACATCCTAGTACGTTTACTTCAAGTGCTGGATCTCGACAGGTCAATAGATATGTGTTTTTGGGCGGCATGCCTAGTGGGTTTCTTTACGTTTTTCAGAAAATCAACCCTGTTAACACGTTCACAGGATAGTCATGACTGTCGCAGAGACTTATGCCGCCGTGACGTGACGTTCCTGGCAGATGGAGCCATAATTCGTGTGAAACAGACGAAGACCATGCGCAACTTCACTCGACAACTTGTCGTCCCCCTCCCTCGCATCCCAGACTCTGACCTGTGTCCGGTCTATGCCCTCGGCCGCCTCCTGACCACGACTCAATCCCCCCCCTGATTCCGCCCTGTTTTCCTTCAATCGTGACGGCGCCCTCATTACCCTGTCCCACGCAATTTTCGGCGCGATGCTGAAACAGAGGCTTCAGAGTATAGGGCTGGACGACAGTCACTACAGCGGTCACAGCCTCCGTCGGGCAGGGGCAAGTTTTGCCCTGGCATGCGGTCTCCCCCCTGAGGTGATAAAATCGCAAGGAGACTGGAAATCAGACGCCTACCTCCGATACACAGACGTCCCCCTCGACATGCGCATGAGGTGTTCTCGAGTCCTCGGTAGGAACGCCGCAAAGATCACAACTAAACTCTAAAGACACAGAGTCTACACTACATCCGGTTGGGTAGTTTGGGACAAAGTTATGTTGAAAGCTATATAAGTTCTAATAATGTTCTATGTGTTGCCACGTTATTGCTGGAGTCTATTAAAGAAACACTACCCAAACCGCTTCTTTTTATTATTTCGCAGCGTGTTAGAGACCGATGGAAAAGACTGAGCATTCTCTCATCTTAACGAACTAAGACATTTAGCGTTTACACAGACACGCGCTGAATAGAGTTTTAATGCTATAAATAATGTATGATTATTTACTTTTAAAACGGTGCAAGTGACGTGAAACTGCGGGGCTCTTTTGCGCCCCGCCTATCCTGTAATCTTTGTTTAAATATCAAGCGTTTTCAGCCGGCAAAAGATGTTTGCTAAGTGTCACTATGTGTGTTCTTGTGTTGCTTCAGGGATTTAAAAATCCGGCGCGATGGCGCCTCAATCCATAAGGGATGTTTGCGAAGTGTCACTCCTATCTGTTCAGTTTTGCTATAGGGATTAAAATCTGGCTTTAAAAGGGGGGCCTTTTTTCTACCACCTCATTCGCAATCTGCAAGCGCAGAAACAGCAGCTCGTTAGCAAAGAAAACCCGCCGTCCCACCCAATGCTCTTTAAAGTATGTTATAAAATTTTAAATTATCAGTAGTATGTGTAGTTGACAAAGTTATGTTGAAAGCTATATAAGTTCTAATAATGTTCTATGTGTTGCCACGTTATTGCTGGAGTCTATTAAAGAAACACTACCCAAACCGCTTCTTTTTATTATTTCGCAGCGTGTTAGAGACCGCTGGAAAAGACTGAGCATTCTCTCATCTTAACGAACTAAGACATTTAGCGTTTACACAGACACGCGCTGAATAGAGTTTTAAATGAAAATAAATCACATCACGACGTCAAACTTTTATTGAGATATACTTCTTAAATTCTGTTCTGAAAATGGCTAAGTTCACAGAATGTAAGTTGGCAGTTAAAAAACAAACAAAAATACGGCATTTCGTAATATCACAGCAAATCGAGAGGCACGCGCGAAAACGGGTAGCTGGACCGGAAGTCGGTTAGCACATTGAAACCAAGTCACCTTCAGACTTTTATGAAATGTATTGATGATATTTTGATTAAAATTCAGCTAAACTGGTAATACAAGATGTGGTATGAAAAAAAACTGTCATACACGAGTGCGTGAAACAAGGCAAACATGATAAACAAGAACAGGATGGACTGCCGATGCTGAAACGATGTCTTCGCCTAAATAACGTGCGGTGTCTTTCCCTGAATACACCAACAGATCCTATACATTTATAATGCAATAGCCTGGAGCAAACACTGCCCCAAATAGTCCCCAACTTGACGTTTAGCATCAAGCACACTGTATTTAATTAATCCGAGCAGGCCGGACGTTTTTGTTCAGTCCAGAAAGAAAATATGGCTATTTTAAGGAACCTTGCTAACTTGTATTACGATCTGCATCAATGGCCAGGTATAGATTTAGTTTGTGAACTTTAAAAAAAAAATACTCCATGGTAAGGTAAGAAACGTAATCCAGACAAGATGGCCGCCAACAGATGACGTAATATCTATTAATAGATGACATCGGGCACAACCACAGATCGTTCTTGCACGAAATACTTCTGTGACGTTTTTAACATGAGCAGCACGGGTTGCTGCATGGTATAGCTGGGGTCGAACAGGTCCTGTTTACATGGGAACGGGTTCATCATCACTTGTTTCATGGGTAAGCTGATACAATTAGGAAAGCCATAGATCTGGCCCGGTAGTGGCTGATACCCGCGGTCTGTGATTGGTGGTAAGCGCATATCTGAAAAACAAAACGCCATAAATAAACTTACGCATTATCTGCAATTCGGGAATAATAAAATATTATGTCTCCTAAATTTTCAATTTTATCAATAAACTTTTGAGTAAGACAGACTAAAATAACGAGCTCTCGATTTTTTTGTGCGACACAGGCAGAATGTCAGAATACGTCCGAACTGCCCCTGAATGGCCTATTCACTGTAATCAGCCAGAAGTACTGATTTGGGCCGAGTATCTAGTACCGAGGTAGAGCGTAGACTCACCTGCAGACAAGGCGGTCTCGCGGTGTGGTCTGCACTTGCTCGTGTGGGTCTCTCCCAGCCTCACCAGCGTCGCCTTACTGTAAAAGTACGCAGGCAACCTATTAGTCATCCTTTATTTATATTCGAACTACGACGTGTAAGAAACGATATTTGAGGAATTTTTGACTCTAAATTTTAATTTTTTTCTGTATCTGTTGATGGTTTTGTAAACTTGGAATACCGCAAAATAAAAGAAAATATGTTTTATCTTCTAAAAAGAAAAACTCGCTAAAATAAAACCTTTTCACTCACAATCAATCATTTTTTTTTTATAAAGGCGATCATGGGATGAATTCACTTGTATTTCTCTTAAAATTTCCCGCTAAAGTTTGCGAACCATTAAGTGATAAAAGGCCATGGCATAACATTAAAATTTACACTAATAATGTGTAGTGGCTTCACACATTCTAAGCTAAAAATAGAAACATAAGCAAATACTGGTCTAAAAAATAAAATGGTGCAATTATTTTCCCCATTGAAGAAGCTACGGTTGTGTTGAGTGATAATATAATGTCAACAAAATCCGTTCTCTGTGCACTTTACTGTGCACTTTCCTGTGCTTTACCATTGCCTATATTTTTAAACTTCACATGAAGTTTAAAAGCCACATCTACTTCTAGAAACGAAAACCAAAGACAACAGAACGCATTGCTGCTACATGCAAAATTCTCAGAAAGTAATTTTCCAACAATGCTGACACAACAGTTGACGTAACGTAGAAAATATAAGTGGATTCTCAAACTTCAAAGTGAAATCCCAGCCATTTTTTTCCTCTAGCTAATGAGAATGTCAAAGTTTCAATATCGTGCAATTATGGTTCTATACTAAGTGCTATGCGTCGTGCGCTGTGTGTTACGTCTCAGTGGTCATGTGACGTGCAGACAGGTGACGTCAGTGACGTGTGACGTGCAAACAATCGTGATAGTCAAATAGATGAAAAATAACCCTGATTTTAATCTCTGTGTTATTTTAACAGCCCGCATTGAAAACCTGTGAAAAAAACATTTCATGGCAAAATTGTAGGATGAACCAGAACGCTGAAAGATCGCAGTACGGAATGATATGCTTTTTTTTCTTACTGTCACCGATAAAATTCATACATGCTTTCTTGATCACCTCTATAAGCAAAGCTCGACACATCTCTCACTCATACATCACATCTCCACTTACATAAATTATTTCTTCAGCATACACCCATCGCAACAATACAAAGAAATGTACACACTCAAACCATTTACCCCGTTATCTTGGGCAGCAACGCACCGCTCTTGTCCGTCACGTACAACCACCATCCACACGCTCCCCGCCCCCCCCCCCCCCACTCGCTATCTATACATGCCCACACGCGGCCGCCACCCCCTCCCCACCCGCTGTCTCTGCATGCCCACACGCGGCCGCCACCCAAACCCCCACCCGACCACCCACCCGCTACCTCTGCATGCCCACACGCGGCCGCCACCCAAACCCCCTCCCCCCCACCCGCTCTCCCTACATGCCCCACACTGGCGGCCATTTACCCGGGCATCTTGGGCAGCACCAGCACCGTGTTCTTCTCCTCCCCGCTCTTGTCCGTCACGCCGCCACTCCCCCCCCCCCCCACCCGCTCTCCCTACATGCCCCACACTGGCGGCCATTTACCCGGGTATCTTGGGCAGCACCAGCACCGTGTTCTCCTCCTCCCCGCTCTTGTCCGTCACGCGGCCGCCACCCACCCCCCTCCCCCCCCCCCACCCGCTCTCCCTACATGCCCCACACTGGCGGCCATTTACCCGGGTATCTTGGGCAGCACCAGCACGGTGTTCTTCTCCTCGCCGCTCTTGTCCGTCACGCGGCCGCCACCCACCCCCCTCCCTCACCCACTCTCCTTACATGCCCACACGCTCATTTACCCGGGTATCTTGGGCAGCACCAGCACGGTGTTCTTCTCCTCGCCGCTCTTGTCCGTCACGCGTTCGCCACCCACCCCCCTCCCCCACCCCTCTCCCTACATGCCCACACGCTCATTTACCCGGGTATCTTGGGCAGCACCAGCACCGTGTTCTTCTCCTCCCCGCTCTTGTCCGTCACGCGGCCGCCACCCAACCCTCCCCCCCCCCCACACCCGCTCTCCCTACATCCCCACACTGGCGGCCATTTACCCGGGTATCTTGGGCAGCACCAACACCGTGTTCTTCTCCTCCCCGCTCTTGTCCGTCACGCTGTCGCCACCCACCCCCCTCCCTCACCCACTCTCCCTACATGCCCACACGCTCATTTACCCGGGTATCTTGGGCAGCACCAGCACCGTGTTCTTCTCCTCCCCGCTCTTGTCCGTCACGCGATCGCCACCCCCCCTCCCCCCACCCCCCCCCCCCACCCGCTCTCCCTACATGCCCACACTGGCGGCCATTTACCCGGATATCTTGGGCAGCACCAGCACCGTGTTCTTCTCCTCCCCGCTCTTGTCCGTCACGCGGCCGCCACCCAACCCCCCCCCCCCCCACACCCGCTCTCCCTACATGCCCACACTGGCGGCCATTTACCCGGGTATCTTGGGCAGCACCAGCACCGTGTTCTTCTCCTCGCCGCTCTTGTCCGTCACGCGGCCGCCACCCACCCCCCTCCCTCACCCACTTTCCCTACATGCCTACACGCTCATTTACCCGGGTATCTTGGGCAGCACCAGCACGGTGTTCTTCTCCTCCCCGCTCTTGTCCGTCACGCGGCCGCCACTCTTGATCTTTTCCAGCTCTTTCTCCAGCTGCATGTCACAGAAGTAGTTGATGGCGTCGATGTAGGTGGCGTTCTCCAGATCAGCCAACTCCGGAGCCTTGTCAAACGTCACTGAAAAAAAAAACACCAGGATATTTGAAGAATAGGACATCTCATTTTCCACATGTTCCCTGACAACTTTTCAACATTTATTTTTGTTTTTTTTTATTTATTTATGTATTTATTCATTTATTTTTTTTTAGAAGTATGCTTTAGAATGGTATTGTGTTTATTTTGGTATACATTTGTGTATTTTGAAGTATTCCTGCAAACCGCAAAGAAGTATTCTGTTTGTTTGTTTTTCTTGGTTTTCGTTTTGTTTGTTTTGAAGCTACGCGAATCCCGCCATACCTGTGGCGACTCGGGAAGTGTCGTGTGATTCCGCCAGGGCCGACACGGACTCATCGCCCTCCTCTATCAGCCCCGGCAACGACGGGCGCTTGAGAATGCCCTTCGGCCCGGGCTGTGGGGCAGGACTAGCCCGGCTGCCCGCCAGCGTTCCGGGCGTGGCCCGACCTTGCACTGTTTGACCTTTCTTTAGTCTGTCTATCGTATCTTCTATGTGGATTTTAAAGCTGGTCATCCACCTACAAAGACACCACAGCCATACAAACCCACACTGTTGATGCAAACATAAACACAATCAATTACTTGTTCTTATTACTTTTCTCCCTTCCCCCCTCCCCCCCCCCCCATCCCCACCCATCTCATCCACTGCCTTCGCCTAGCTGAGGCAATGCTTGTAATCCCTGGCCTGATCCAAACCAGGGGCCTTGGGATTATCAGGCCAACGCTCTAACCATCTAAGCTTACCCTCACCCCCTTTGATCCTGATTGATTAATAATTGAGACATTTGAATCAATTAAGCTTATCAGTCAAACAGTCTCTATCTGCCTACCTTTCGAGCCACTCCTTGCACATGCGCCGCAGTTCGCCCTGCCTGTCACTGTCCTCCAGATTCCACACATCCCACGTGTCCAGCTCCTTCCGGAAGTAATTGTGCTGGTCTTTCAAGCCGGCCACGTGTAAAGCTTCGAACACTTGATTCCTGAAGCAGAAACAACGACTCACCCTGCCAGCTTTTTCTTCCATCAGCTTGATAACAACATCACATGATTACACTCTTAATTATTTTAGTTATTTCATATTTATTTATATATCTATTCATGTTTTTTTTCAATTATTTGACATATTATTCTTGTGATCATAGCAGTCAGCAACAATGTGACGTCATCGCACTGTACTGAAGGTCACGAGACAGAAACAGACAATTAGCAGGTAATGGTCAGTAATATCTTCATGTTGACTCAAATAAGTCAATATGTGGTTTGTTACAGGATTTTTTAGGTGTATTTTCTGCAATATCTGTCGAATTTCTAGTTCCGGTCAACCTTGAAAATTGACAATCAATCAATCAAGTTCGAACATTTATCCAATTCATGTAACAATATATAACATGTTGCAAATATTCACCGAATATCTTTATCACCATCCAAAAACTGGACCATGAGCTCGACGAGGAAGTCGCGATCGTGAGTGCCGAGAAGCTGCAGCAGCTCAATCGCCTTCCTTATAAATATCTTCTCAATTTCAACAACACACGTGGGCGGATGGGTGTGGTGGTTGAGAATACTGTACAGCACCTGCGTATAACAGACGAATAACAACCCCGCTGTATCTCATCTCACTGGTGCACACCATCACACCATCACCATCGGCTACTAGCCGCTTCAAATTTCAGTCACATTTGCTAAGAATACCGCGGAAAAAAAAACGGTTTAAAATTGACACTTAAATATTATTTAACGCTAAAACAAAAGCATTTCCTTTTTGAAGAGCAGATCTATCTCAAGCTTAAGAAAATTTAAGGTTTTATAATGATCTGCAGAGTCGATAATGTATAGAGTTGGTGTTTGTGGAGTATTTTCTTCGTCATCTGATGACGTTTCTCTTGAGCGTCCGACTTCTAATAAAATCCTTTCTCTGAAGTTTCGATGTAAATAATTTTAAAAATCCACATTTTTCTAGATTATTTTTTAAGTAATTTCAGGAAAATTAACTCTGACACAGCAGTTTTGACCTACTATAATTTTCTTAAGTGAACAGACTTTTTATTCAAATTTTTAAAATTTATCTTATTATTTCAGTCTCTTTAAAAAGGTTTTTTCAGTTGGGCATTCAGATATTTTATCTTTCTATGACTTCACCTACCAATTTACAGTGTAATAACAAAACATACGTTGATCTTATTTCACTTTCACCTTTGCGAAATAAAACAAATTTGAAGTTTAATTCGCGAAGTTTGTATAACCACTTAGCTATATAACCACTTAGCTATATAACAAACTAAAAATATAACAATCAAAAGCTAATTGAAACTATTGTACATAATTAAACGTGCAGCATTATTTACGTCGCTGTGCTGGAAAAGGCTGACAATAAATTGCACATTTCCCTGTACACGTAAGTACATTTAAATACGGGGTAACACATAAAAATATTGAACATTGGGGGATTGGGCCATGCTTGATTTATGAGCATACTTCTCGAAGTTCCTCTGATATCGCTTCGGATCCTTTCATCTACACGTCGTTGAGAAAATGAGAAATTCGGAAAAGAAAGCGAGGAAAAGATATTAAAACTATTCTTTAACCACAAAGTGTCAGTTTCATTTTCTCAAACCAGGCTTTCGCTATGAATACTTTTTCGAAATAAAAATCACTGGAAATTTCAGAAATCCGAAAATAGTTCACTTCATTTTAACCGATATTGCATTTAAAACAAGGTTGTCACAAACCAAAACTGGGGGGCGAATAATAGTTACGTATATGTAAAATTACTATAATACTTATATTTGCTTGTTTGTTTATTTCTTCCAGACGAATCAAAACAGCGCTTGTTACAGTAGCTGCTCTAATGCATAGGTTCGACTGTACCTTGTAAATTGGCTCTGTGACTGAGATGCCTTCTGACATGTAAATAGCCAATATGCCGTCAATAATATCCACTTTGTGATTGAAATCAGCGATTCTCAAAACCCTCACCAGCATCGTCATAAACGCGGTCACCGTCCATGGCTTGGGCATGGTCTGTCAAACATATAGCAAGGCATGCACACATCAGAAACACAGCAAGGCATACACATCGTGTTACAGACATTCACCAAAAACTGAAGTCCGTTAAATGTCTTACAGTTGTAAATTTAAAGTCGGCAATTTCTATTTATTTATTGATTTGTTTTTAATTTAAATCTTGTATCGGCAAGTAACGAGCATTGAAAAGGGGGTTTGGCACAATATTCATTAATAAGTAAAACCTTCAAGTTTTTATTAAGATTCAAGACATTTTATATGGACTCTATTAAATAAACATATTCTTTTAATATCTATTTAAAACTGTTGCCAGTACTCACATTTTCATTCGCGTTTGGAAAGTACTTGTCAAACCATTCCGAGCCCTTGAATTGCGAAATAAAATCAGGCAGCGGCGTTTTGGGTCGGGAGGGAGAGGAACTCCGGACGGAGGCCGGGGGCGAGGAACCAGACGCGGGGAGGGAGGGGGCCTTGGCAGAGGTCTGCGCGCTGCTTACTGGAGGAGGCGGCGCCGGCTTAAATGCGGAAACGTATCTGAAAACGAAAGTGAAACTTAAATTAAATGTCTGGAAAGTGAAACTTAAGTCAACAGAGCCATAATTTTCAGAAATTTTCGAGGAAGGCGTACAATAATTTTGCCTTATTCGTATAGTGATATCAAAACTCGTCACTGCTACTATATAATCTTAAAATTCCTAAAAATGTGTGCAAACGATGAACAATAACATTAATGTGAAAAGAAATAAAATAATGGAATCCTGTAACCAGATTTTCAAACAGAGAGCTTACTTGACAACTTTCTTGGAAGGCTTGACGGGTCTCTGTGCACCGGCTTTCGATGAGATGGCACTCTCGGCAGCACTGGGTTGACGCTCTTTGGACACCACCTCCTTCGTCTCTTCATCGTCCATGCCCTGGTCATGACGTCACATTTTACTACGGCCCCCTTTTTTTGGCATTCGATTGTTACAAAGTATTTTTCCCTCAACACTCAAATAACGAAGTAGTAAACAAATTATTTCCCACTAAAAGTTTTTGTTACATTTCTACAAATAACTTCATAAAAGCCGCCAAATTTAAAAAAAAAAAGAATGAATGTCATTTTAACTAAGTTCCAACTTAGTTCCAACTGCAGCAATATGCTATAATCAAGTTTATATATATATATATATATATATATATATATATATATATATATATACATATATATATATATATATATCCTATTTTTTTTAAATCTTTTCCCCATGTTAAAAGAGTACAGTTTCTTTATATTCACGTTGTTATTTGCTCATTTATTTACTAAATAAAACCCTTGACGTACTGTGATGAAGAATTTGTCTTCAGGAGTCGGGGCTTCAGACAGACCTTGCTCCTCCTACAGAAAACAATTTAATATTAAATCAACATTTCACATAAACAACTTTTTTGCTTTCTGGCAATTAGGTGTTATATTGTTCATGCAAATTTATGAATGAGTGTAGTTGTAGGTAAACCTTCAAATCTGTAATTACAAATGTAACGGTAAACAAATTCTTGCTATTTGCGTAAGTGAGGTACAAGACCAAACCTATGAATTTTAGTTTTAATAGGATAAAATTAGTAAAATCTTACTCAAGAAAAGGATGAAAATTGATTTCTTGTCTCATAACTTTCAAACCGGCTATTTAATAAATCGATTTTATAAAATATGCAAATATAAATAAATGTTATATTTATCAGTTAGAATTGCATTTCTATATTATATTATAATATTAGCGGAGTTTTGTGGAGGTGGAGGGGTAGGGGAGGGGGCTAATGAAAACATGTTAAATATCGGAAAGATTATTGTTTCGTCAAAATGTTACCACTGAATAGGATAGAAATATATCAATTCGTGTAATATAGAAGTGTTTTATGATAGGAATATACGGAGACATATATTATGGAAATAACTGTACAACTATCAGACGAGATATTACACCACGCTTAAAAGACATATCGTATACTGATTTGTTTTTTCTCACACTAGGGTTACAATGAAGTCTTCTATGTTGTCTGAAAAAAAAGATGTTTAGCTAAAATTTCTGGGTAAAGTTCCTTTCATTATGTACATTCATTTAGATTACAAATGGAATTAAAATAGTCATTTATTGACATAAACAAACACGGGATCAGCAAAAAGTAAACAAACAAGGGATGTCAGTTAGAGTCGGCCATAAATGGAAGGCCAAACATTTCTCCCGTGTTCGTTTAATTATACAGATCGCAGCTGAAATATAACACAAACAAGGCAGGAAAAACATCTAAAGTATTTCAGAATTAATCCAAACAAGGAGTTTTCCTGCGGGGAGTTGTATTATCCTCGTGAGCTGAAAGGAGGAAACTTGTGAGAAAATTACGCGATAACCCTGAAATATCTGGTATGGAACTTGTATTAAATACAGAATCGTGGGATTATCTTGTGCTGAAAGTTCTTTTTTTTTTTAAAGATGTGCTGATTTCATTAGGTAAAGCGCTGTTGATGTGTTAGGCGTCGTGGGCGATAATGCGGGATGTGAAAGCAGTGACGACGCGGCTCGGAAGTTCCCCCCACCATGATAACAGTGCTGTCGGCCGTGACAGGTGTCCGCGCCAGGTCCTCGCGGATCCACGTCGGCATTCGGTTCATCGATACAGAACTATCGCTCCTCTCCCCGCGGAGGCCCGTTTCCGGCACCGGCACCAGGTGCGACCCCTGGCGGCTTCTGCCACTCAGCTTGGTTGCCATGGGTGACGTCATTCGCGTGGGCGTGGAGCCGCTACGAGGTCGGCTGGGTGGTGTCGGGGTGAGGGTGGGTGTTGATGTTTCCATCGGCATAATGCCATCCTTATTTATGTGTGTAAACCATTGCATGACACAAATAAGTCCTTATGTATCCTTCAAATATTACATCTTATTTTCCCATATAAGGTTTTCCTCAATATCTTTAAAATACACATTTGATTGATTGATACCGGAACTGTCGCTCATCTCCCCATATTTTAATTATTTCTCACTTCTTTACTTATTTTGCTTTATTAATATCTTTTAATTTGTTTTTCAATCACCTTTATCTTTAGCTGATCATCTGAACAAATTTTCAGTTCTTAGTAATAGATATTATACAGATATATATAACATTTGCTGTGAAAAACCTAGAACCCGTAAAAACTGAACAGAAAAACTGTACAAGTCACCTCTACCACCCAACTAAAGGAAGCCTCAATGCACAAACAGCGAAGTGCTTGTTGCTCTAATTGTGGACACTACACAGAGGGTCACTAAAGTACGAATGCACTTTCCCTCAAAGTATGCATGCACTTTTACTGCAAATACAGCTTATGGATTTCATTACCGGATACTTACAGTAAGCTCCTGTTCTTTGTCCATCAGGGTTTGGGCCTTGGACAGCAGGGCACTGGGTTCCTTGGACATAAAGTCATCTTCTTCCTCGGCTTCTTCTTCTTCCTCTCTTGGTGTCGGTGATTTCTTTTCATCTTCAGAATCCCAGTCCAGAACTGTCAAAGTAAATTTAAGCACAAATGAACTCGGTTAATAGTAGAGCAGTTAATCGCATAATTCGGTTAACTGGATACTACTGTAATAACCCTTGGATACTACTGTAATAACCCTTGGACACCACCGTAATAACCTTTGGATACTACTGTAATTACCCTTGGATACTACTGTAATAACCGTTGGATACTACTGCAATAACCCTTGGATATCACCGCAATAACCCTTTGATACTACTGTAATAACCCTTTCCATTCTTTAACGTTTAAAACATACCAAATAATCGCATAAACTTCATTTTGTTCGGAAAATGGGCTTTCGACTACACTTTTATCATGACTGAGTAACAACCAACCGAAAGCTGGCGACACTTTCGTCAGATATAACTCGGAACAATACATATAAAATCCTGTTTTGAAAAACATGTCGCTTTCGCTAATAAATGATATTTTCACTAATTTTTTGTTTTAAATTTCTTTGTTTATTTTAATGAGACACTTTACAATGGCTTTGAAAAAAAAGCGCGAATTTACCCATAATTCGTTCGGTACCCTCTTTGGCGAATTTCTGCAACAGCCGGTGTTGTCGATAGGAATCGGACAGGTCGTCGTCGGAAGAGAAAGAGATGCGGTTCCGAAACGATTTGCGTTTCGATTTTTTCTGAAAACCGAGTATACGGAACCAAAATCACATACATGGTGAGTGGTATCTGCACATTATTTTATATCTAAAAAATCGAAATGAATATTTGGATGCAGAAATAAAACGAAACTGTCCAACTGTGTAGAAACAAATGGCTGTGCGTTGTCCTTGTTGCCAGGCAACGCTGTTTACAGAACACAAAGATCTGGAAAATCCTACGAATGACACCTAAGCCACTGAAATATGCAGACATAGCAAAAGCCTGAACAATGCGATACAAGACACGACGATGATCAAACAGTTAGAAATGTATCCTTGAAAGGCAACGCATTTACACAAAACGTTATGTCGATGCCACACTGGCGTTACAATATCAATCCACGATAAGTCGACACACATTTTAACCACATATTTACATTTTAATTTCCTTAAAATCGACAAACCACCTCTAAAAAAAAAATAAAAAAAAAAATAAAACAGCCGCAAAAGCATCGTCCTGAATGGAACTTTTTACATAAGTGACGTCACCATATGTGTCAAGCATTTGGTCACATCTACAAGGCCTATGCTTACACATTGGCTAAGCTACCCCCGTCATTGCTGGAGGACTCCAGATATATAATCCTCAGGATGGATGGACTGGACTCTTTTCAGATCACCTCCACCATCCCTCCTTCCCCCCTCCCCTCTGTCATCCACTGGCCACTTTTTATCAAATAATCACATGCATGACTTCTTCTTGAAAACTGTACGTGTTAAAAATAAGCCAAACCCGACAAAACTGTTTACATGCCTTAGATTTCCACCATAACAACAAGATAACGCCTTGTGTTTCAACATTTACAAATCGTACTTACATGAGAGTGCCGTGTTGGTGACCACACAAATCGCGCCGATGCGAACACACGCGGTGGAACGACGAAGAAGAAAAACATGAGAACACACCAGTTAGCACACAGTATTTCACTCCTCAAAAACAAAAACACTTTCTACAACTTAAAACTACTCATTACAATATTTATTAAAAACTGCCGGTTACATGCATTTGTCGAAATTTAATTTAAAATTATTATTATTATTATTATTATTATTATTATTATTATTAACTCGCGTAATATTTCTTCAAAACTTCCAGTATGATATTTTCGTCAAAATTTACATGAAATTATTTTTATTATTATTTTAACATATCGAAAGTTATTATAAAACAGCTCAGCGACTGAGCCGCTAAATCAGTGTCTACGTTTTATCCTTGAACCGTTAAGAAAATTATTTATATATTTATTTCAGTAAGATTTATATACAGAAATAACGATGTTCGGGTTAAACTACGCTATAATCAGACTGGATGCAGTTTATCTTAAACATTTGTGAAGAAGACTGAAAAAAGTGTTTATTATTATATATTATCTTCTTTTATGAAAACCTAACAGCTATTAAGGAATGTATTCATTTTGGCAAAAATTATTTATTACAAAATTTCACTATCTTGAGTCTCTCATATGCACCAAAATATTTTTTAATTGATAATGCAAGTTCTACATCAAGTTAAAACACCAAACAATCAAAAGGGGTCCAAACATCTTAAAGATCGTGAGGCTCTTTTTTTTTTTTTTTTAGTTACAGGAACATTGCCAATAAAATTAACGTTAGCAAATAATACTGAAAAACATTTATATTTTACATTCTTAATTAGCGCGGGCTGAAATTTTAATTAAAAAAAGTAAAGGTGAAAGCTGGAAAGGATTCCGTCTACAAAGTAATTTCTGCTTAAGTGCTTGTCAACGGAGTGTGCTGAGGATTTAAAATGAGCTTCTACGGTTTAAGGTACTGCTGGAAATGACTAAGTGCACTACGTATGGTATTTTCTATGTGTAAGCTTCACACTACTGACATTTTTTTTTTTGCTCTAATTTTCAACATCTAGAAACAACTTGGTGAAGGTGAAGTGAACTCCTTGTGCATAAAACATCAATTTTATATATTTCATCAATAATGCGATTTTTCAAGCTTGTTAAAAACATAATATGTATTTATGAAAATGATAAGGAACACATGAAAGTTTTATAAAAGGTGTTTTCGTTTCTTCCGGATACCTACAGCTTCCAGACTTTCGTTGATCTCCTAAAATAAATACTTTATTTATTAACATCAAGTCTGCATCAAGTAATCTAGCAATTTGACACAAATACACACACAACATAAATAACTGTCAAACACTGTATTATTTAAAATAAGGATTCTCAATCCAATAAACAAAACACATGTTTTTGGGGGTAAGCAATTCCGAAATAGACTACCGATAAATTGAAACCTTTCTAATATCACAGAGGGAAAAAAACAACGCAAATTCTCACCTTTCCACAAGCGAAAAGAAAAGATGTTTATAAACTTAACCCATATTCGACTGTTTTTTTTAAATGTTGGTAGTTCAGTGTTGAATAGGCTACCGATATTTGAATTTTTTAAAGTGATCCATTTTTTTAAACTCTTTTATTTCTATGACAACAAATTGAGTTATTTATATAGTTTACACCCTAAAATCATGAAATAATGAAAAGGTTTCGATTTCTATGATATTTGATTTATCGATAGTCTAATCCGGAACAGCCTACCAAAAAATTTGGTTCCTTATTTGCTTAAGAATTTTTACATTTAAATAATATGGTGTTGTTCAAAAAATATTTCAAACAATTTGGATTTAGCAAATCATTAACAACGTATAAATGTAACGCTCATTTTAAAATATCGCCCACACAAGCACAAACAAGGGCACTTCCATAAAGAACTTCCTTTACGCAAATTTTCCAATTTCACAACCAATTCCCTACGCCCCCACTCCCCCTTCAGCATGTGAACTTGTGACGTCATCCATTTAGTTCATTAACTACAAAATTAGCAAAAATTTACCTCC